>CM053623.1:164541178-164575098 GCA_028646595.1 Phalanger gymnotis | reverse complement strand
AAATTGAATAAAGGGGGACAGGATAAGATGGAGGGAAATAAAGTTAGTCTTTCACAACATGACTGTTATGGAAGTGTTTTATATAGCAATACATGTGTGACCTATGTTGAATTGCTTGCCTTCTCAAGGAGGGTGGGTGGGGAGGGAAGAAGGGAAGTTCTAAAAACAAATGCTCAAAAAAAAAGTGGTTTTTTACATGCAATTGTGAAATAAGATATACAAGCAATAGAGTACAGAAATCTTATCTTGCCCTACAAGAAAGAAAGGGGATGGGATGGGGGAGTGGGGTGACAGAGGGGAGGGCAGACTGGGAAACGGGGCAATCAGAATATATACCATCTTGGAGTGGGGGGGGGTGGAAATGGGGAGAAAATTTGTAACTCAAAATCTTGTGGAAATAAATCAATGTTGAAAACTAAAAATATTAAATAATAAAAATATGGAAATGAAAACAGAGCAAAACAAAAAAAAAGATAACTGAAGTTTTGTTCATGTGTGACTAAGAGAATGGTGGCCCTATTTGCTAAAATAAAATGTTATGAGGAAGAGCAAATTTTTGGTTAAAGTTGAGATTGATTTTAGATATGTTAAATTTGAAGTCATAGAGATATGCAGGTTGAGAAATCTAGTAACCATGATTGGCTATGTTCGCCTGGAGTTTGGCAGAGAGGTCAGGTAAGGAGACTGAATCTAAGATCAATATGACTCAATAATGTGACATAATGGCCAAAAAAGCAAATTCAACCTTAGTATGCACTAAGAGAGAGGCATATTGTGCAGCCTAAGAAGGGCATAATACATTTGTCCTTTGCCCTAGGCGGCCTAGTCAGATCACATCTGATTTCTTATGTTTAGTTCTGAGCATCCAGTATTTATTAGGAGATAATTAAGAAAGAAAAGCTGGGAAATGCCTAGAGGAGGGCAAGGCAACCATGGTAATAATAATTGACATTTACCCAATTCCATAAAGTTTACAAAGTGCTTTATGTGCGTATCTCATGTGATCCTCAACAACAGTCCTGTGAGATAGATACTATTGATAGTATTTCCATTTTACAGATGAGGAAACTGAGAACCAGGAAAGTCAAGTGACTTGCCCCAGTTACATAGCCAGTAAGTGTCAGAGGTGAGATCTGAGCCCAGACCTTTCTGATTACAAGATCAGTACTGTACATTATACTACCATGTGTCTCATGAGAGTGAATTGCCTCAGGTGATGCCCACATAACCGGGCTGCAGGGGAGCTAGGATCCCTTCCTTAAAGTCTCTGTAGAGTAGGCCTGTGAAAGAGGGCTTAGTTGTATTCTGCTTGGCCCCAAGGGTGGAGTCCCCATGATACAGTAGCAAGAGTGCCAACTCAAAGTCTGAACCTCAAGATTCTGATTACAATCCTGCCACATACTTTTGGATGCTGGGAATGTTATGTAGCCTCCTTAAAACAAGGGCATTTTACTAGGTGATTTCTAATATCTTACCTATAAATTTTTGAGCCTGTGAGGTTCCTAACAGAGCTATCTAAAAGTAAAATGGGCTGACTTTGAAAGTAGTAGGTTTCCCCTCACTAGAATTTGTCAAGCAAAGGCTGGAAGATAATGTCTTAATATGTGGTGAAGGGAATTCTAGTTCAGGTAGCCTTTGTACTATGACCCAGGGATCCTTTTCAACCCTGAGAATATGAGCTTCTGCTAAACCTTAAGATAAGTTCTCTATTTTTTTCCTCTTCATCTTATGTGAAGCTAAGAGTACTACTGTTTTTCTCTCCATAATCTTACTGTGCCTGCTGTTCTTTCACGTGTTAGAAACTCCCAGATATTTTTCACACAAATTATTCTCTAGCCATATGAATGGACCCTGAGAATCTATTGTTTCAGTTAGGAAGTTGAAATAAACATTCTTTGCTGGTTGATGGTTGACTTTCAATATGATGGAGCCTTTTTGACACAGCCCTTCATAAACGGTTCCAGTAGATCTTCAGAAGGTTACTTAAATGCATTATTTTTTGCCTTGGGCTTTTGTATACCAGTATATTTGACATTGCAGAATTTCAGGTACTTGGTCCATGACAGGTTGAAATTATGTAGTTATTAGTCATGAAAAAGTTGCTATGAACTGGGCCAATTATGACACAATGAAATTGCTTGAATAAAAACTCTAAGAATACATGCTTCAAAGATTTGAACTGCTAAAGTACCACCTAAGAAAACTTCATAAGTTTTTTCTTTTCTTCTCCCTAAAAAAACACTATATACCTTAAGATGATGATGATTTTGCTCCTTGGACTGCAACGTCAAACAAAAAATCAAAAATGCCAAAGGAAACAAAACAAGAAAAACAAGAGAAACCAAAATCAAAAAATAGCCATAAAGAGTCTCCACTCCAAGTAAAAACGCCTAATAAAAGGTAAGAGCTGAGACATGAATGAAATAGTTTTTCATATGAAATAGATTCACTGGCATGCAGTTATCTGAGGCTCAGTAGTACAGTAAATAGAATGCTAGGCATGGAGTTAGGAAAACCTCCTTTAAAATCCTGCCTCAGACACTTATTAGCTGTATGACCGTGGGCAAGTCATTTAAACTTTCTAGCCTCTTTTTCCCCATATGTTGAATGAGAGAGCTGGATTTGATGGCTTCTAAGGTCCCTTCCAGTTTGAAATCTATGGTTCTAGGAAATTTTTCTATCAAAAATCCCATGATATATCTTTAGCTTTCTTAGCTTACTGATTGCTCTACTACCTTTCTTCAGATGTTTACCAAAATGATAATTTTCAATTTTTTATTCTGGCAGTCCACTGGGAAATATGTCAGAATTTTAAAAAGAAACCTCAAAGACCCTCTAAACAATCTGTTCTTTAGCATCCCAGTAATTATTCAGTCTTTGCTTGAAACTGCCCATTGAGGGGAAACCTCTACCCCACTTTTCACCTCAAACCCCTTTCCCCAACCCTAGGCAGCTAATTGATAATGGATAGTTCAGGTTGTTTCCTTATATCAAGCCTAAATATGTCTCTGTAATTCCTATGCATCAACAGCTCCTAATTCCATTCTCTGGGGTCAAGCAAAACAGGTTTTATCTCTTCTGTAAATAAGCCTTCAAATATTTTAAGGTAGTGGTTATGTCTCTGGTAAGTCTTCTTTTTAGTTTCCTGGCTAACCTCCCCACTTTTTTCAGCCATTTCTCCTTGAGCATTCATTCCATTCGTCTCTTCTGGGAACGTTCTTGTTTCCTGAAATGTGCCCAGGACTTAATACAGCACTCCAGATGTAGCCTGACTAAGTCAAGCTCCAGTAGAGCTGTTACTTGCTCAACACTCTGGCTCTCACTAAAGGAGAGAGTAAACTCTTGGGGCTGCTGTATGACTTAGAGAGTTTGGCATCTAGTCATACCTCCAGATCCTTTTCACAGGCACACTTTTGTAGCCAGGCCTCCCCTATCTTGTATTCTTGAAAATTGTTGAAAATCAATTGTAGAATTTTACATTTTTTTTAAGTTTTGTCTTATTCTGTTTGCAATATTATAGCCAGTTGAGACCTAATTGAATCCATACCATCATCCTTCACGTTAGCTGTACTTCCAAGCTTCGTGTTAAATGAAAATTTGAAAAGCATGCCTCTACACTTTTATCTTAGTCATTGATATAAATGTTGAACAGCATGGGGCCAAGATCAGACCCCATAAGGCACTCATTATAGGTTTCCCAGTTGCCACCTTCTTTCTAATGACTCTTCTTTGGGTCTAGTTATTGAACCAGTTGTGAATCTGTCTCATTGTACTATCCCATACTTCTGCATCTTATCCTACAACATTTGGTGATAGTCATGTGGGATTAGTTTGGAATAATATGCTTGAAGTGGGGGGAGGGTTGGTGGGCTTATGCCTATCAGCTTATGAGCCTGGAGCACAATGTCATTCCCAAATTCAAACATATCATGAAAATCCAACAACAATTTACTGCAGGGCACTGTTCTTAAAGATGTAGAGCATCTTCACATCTGTCTTTAGTTGCTGGAATGTTTACTCTTTAAACTTCCAGGGAGAAATGTAGACTCCTATTATGAGTGGCCTCCCTTGCTGGAAGTAGAGAGGCTGATAGGGACTCACCTTCCTCTGTTTTTTGTTTCTACCAGACCTGTGATTTTATTTGTTTAGGGAAACCCTCATGAAGAAACTCCCTCTAGAAGTACAGATTAGCACGTACTCTGAATTTATAGGTTTACAGGACTGTCTGGGACACTGATAGGTTAAGTAACTTATCCAAGGTTACATAGCCAGTAGGATTCAGAGGCAAGACTTGAACCAAAGTCTTCCTGACTTCAAGGTCAGCTCTCCACTACACGGTGCTGCTTTTTAGTTTTATTTATTCAAAATTGTCTTTTTTTTAATCTTTTACGATCACCTCTATCTCTTTGGCTGAGAATTTTCTCTCATAATTGTTGTGAAAGATACCTTCTTCCATTTATATTTTGATTTTTTTTTATAGTGGCTAGCAGCTATTGTGGGGGTGAAAGACCAACAACAAAAGCACTCAGGAAGACTGCTAGCACAAGTTCTTTGATCTGCTTTTCTAAGGAAAGCAACTTTAAGGTGTTAACAATCTTACTTTAATTAAACATACATATACCATTCACTTAGTTCAGGGGAGAAAAGCCAGCACCTTGAACTTCAGAGCAAATACAAACAGAATTTACACGCTTACATTATATAAACAGAACAAACACACATAGAAATCAACAGACAGGCCTCTATCTGTCTGACCAGGGAATTACATAATTACCAGAGAGAGAAGCGCCAACATCTGGGTTTTCAAAGTGGGGGGGCGGTGCTCCAACAGCTACCCAGAGTGTCATCTGGCCAAATCACCAACACTTTTCCAATGAGTGTACCCCCAAAGGCAAAACGTCAACCTCTGATCTTGTATACAAGTTTCAGGGTCAAAGGGCATCACAACCATTCGACTTAAACTCATGTGAACTAGGCCTTCCCTTGACTTAAGCAGGTCATCAAAGACTCCCCATTCAATCAGAGATTCCTTAGTGCTGAGAAGCACTCCATTGCATTTGAAAGGCAAGACTCATCAAAAGTACTTGATTACCTCAGCATTCCAAAAGAGAAAACAGTAATAGAAAAAAAAAAGTCCCACCTTAATTATCATGTGGAGAGGGAGCCCACTGTCTTCATCACCACAAGCAACAACTGCTGACCAACTGCCACCAATAGGTAGATGAGCACCAGAACCCTGAGAGTGGTAGTACCCACAGACCACTGGTCCTGCTTCCAGTCCATCCCTCCTAGTTATTATCCATAGAAACAAAAGCTTGTGCCCCCCCCCAGTTGCCAAACAATACCACTTTCAGGGCAAGAAAGCCAGCCTAACTGAAGCAGGGGGCACCTTGAGAGGGAGCCAGGAGGCAGCAAGTCAACCATGACCACCACCTTGATCACCAGCCCCCCTCTGCCCATGATGGGGACAGTTCAAGACCCAGAGCCCTTGGTTAACACTGCTTCCAGCCCAGTGCCCTCAGTCCTTATCTTAGGAAACAATCCCTGCGGAGATGCCATGTCGAAACTGCTCCTCAGGGTACAGCCACAGTTCCTGAAGACCTGTTAAAAAATCAAAATCAATAGCTGGGAGAGATTTCTTAATCAAAAGAGGGATACCAGTCATCATAAAAGATAAAGATAATTTTGATTGTATTAACTAAAAGGTAGAAAAAGCCAGCTTCGGAGAAGGAAGATTTTAGTTCAAGTCCAGCTCTGAAAACTACTGGTTGTGTGACCTTGGGCAAGACATTTAGCCTCTCACTTTTATTGTGTTACACTTTTTTCTATCTATTTTGCATTTCCATTGGGAAACTAAAGTCTTATGAAACTGTTTCACTGATAATTATATTACATTTTGGGGACTAGGATTGTGTTTTAGGCTATATTCCTATTTCAAACAATGAGAAAACTTAAAACTAAGAGTTAATCTTTATAGGGTCAAATGAGAGGCAGCACAGGTTAGAGCTGACTTCAAAGACAGGAAGACTAGGATTCACTCTTGCCTCTGGCACACACTCTGTGATGCTGTGCAAGTCACTAAACTTCTCAGTGCCCTGGTTCTCTTCCAGCTCAAAGGACAACAACCAAGTAACCTGCCTTCCCCTGTATCTATTGTCCTGTGTCTTTCCTCCCTTACTTAGCTGAACTCCTTAAAAAAAGTTCATGTACTTGGCACTGCCACTTCCTTCCTCTTACCCTCTTCCTAACTCTGAAATCTGGCTTGCTATCACATCATCCTTTTTGCCAAAGTTACCAGTGTTCTCTTAGTTGCCAATTCTGGCCTTTTCTCAGTCCTCTCCTTGATGCTGGGAATCACTTTGTCTATCTGGATACTTTCTTCTCTCTGAGGTTTACCTGGGTCTCAGTTTCCTCATCTGGAAAATGAGAGGTTTTGACTAGATGGCCTCTGAAATCTCTTTTAACTATAGCCGTATGAATATGTGATCCTCTGAGTTTGTATCAATTCATATGCCTTTCCCTGCTTCTCTTTATTCATCATACTTATTTTTGCAGTGTTTTATTACATTCGTATACCGTAATTTGTCATTCCCCATTCAAAAAGCATCTGTTTTGTTTCTAGTTCTCTACTACTAGAAAGTTTTTGGTACAAGTAGGACTTTTTAATTACTGACCTCCCTGTGGTCGTTTGTGGGTTCCCTGAATCACAGATTTGGACATTATTTTAATAACTTCTTTTTTTTTTTTAGCATGATTTCAGATTATTTTTCAGTGTTGGACCAATTCACAGCTCCACTAACAGTGTGTTAATGTGCCTGTATTTAAGTCCTCCAGCTATTTCCTCTTTTGTCATTTCTGCCAAACAGGCTACATGTGGGGTGAACTCAAGTTTGTTCTGATTTGCATTTCTTTTATTCTTAGTGACTTGGAGTGGTCTTTCTTATAGTTGTTAATTTTTTGTGATTCTTCTTTTGAGAACTCTTTGTTCATATCCTTTGATCACCTAACCCAGGGCTGTCTAAAATTCGGCCCGCAGGCATGTGGCTATAGTGCAATTTATGTGGTTGCAGTGCAAAATTTATGCTGCCTGCCTACAAGCATAGAAATTTATATAAATGCTTTAGTAAACAAAGCCGAGCTACTGCAGAGCTCTCACTAAAATGGCAAATCAAAATATATTGTCTATTGTTTCAATAAAAACCTAAGGTTGGACAGCCCTGACCTAATCAAGAAAGAAATTACTTTTAGTCATTTATGTTAGTTTGCTACGTACATCTTGGATAGCAGACCGTTATTAGGGTATTTGATACAAGATTGTTGCATTTTAGAAATGTACTATCAAAATACAATTAGCAAGATTAGTTTTTTCAAAAATTGTTTGTAAAAAGTAACAATCGTGAGAACCATTTCAAGAAAAGCTCACAACTGTGCTTTTTAATTGGAATGACTGGCAAATATAGTTATTGTTATTTACATGTCTATATTTTAGGATGGCCTTGGATGACAAGCTCTATAAGAGAGATTTAGAAGTTGCACTAGCATTATCAGTGAAAGAACCTTCTCTAGCAACTACTGATATGCAGAAATCTCAAGGTAAAGATTATTTTATTTTATGCATATAAGTATTGGAGAGGCAGCATAGTGTAGAGACAATAGAGTGGTAGGCTTCGGGTCAGAATTCTTGCTTCTTTACGCTATCTCTGTGATCCTGGGTGAATTAACCTCTGTATGCCTGATGCAGCTCTCTGGGGCTTTCCTATTAAGTCAGATAGGTTGAATGCTTTGGTGCCAGGCCCTGATTATTGAAATCACTATCTGTAAAGTATTGACATATATTTAAAATCAGCCTACTTTATTTCTCTTTTGGATAGCTCTCCAGTACACCGAGGGACCACTATGTTCATCCGATAGCACTATATATTGGACTTTAAATTTATGAGTGCTTTTGGTATAGCACTTTGCAGAGTGGTCTTCTGTATTCTGCTGCTTTCAGGAGGCCAAATAGCCTTTATTTCTCATTCTACTTATCTTACTTATCCCAGAAGAGAATCCTAATCACTTGGTTCTTGAAATGATAATAAAAAGTAATATTTACATAGTGCTTTAAGGTTTACAAAATACTTTGCATTTGCTATATTGATATGATCCTCACAACAGCCGTATGAGTTAGGGGCTATAATAACCCTCATTTTACAGAGGAGGAAACTGTCATTTTGGTCCTCTTCATACTTGGCTTGCTTGAGTTCACACAGATAATGAGTGTCTGAGTTAGGATTCGAATTCAGATCTTATGGAATCCTAGTCTAGTGCTATATTTACTACACCACTTAACTTATGTACTGACTGTGAACCAAACTTTTCAAGTAAATAGTACCTTATTTTAAAACTCACTGTGTGAGTTACTGTGTGTGCTACAATGATTTATAAAAATATTTCATTGACAAGACCAGCAATTTATACATTGAGATGAGATTACTTTCTAATATAACACTGAGTTTTTCCACCTCAGATTAAGTGAATTTGAATAATCTTTTTCCTATATTTTCTTTTCTTGGGCACCCTATTTTCCCCATACCTTACTCTCCCAAGTCTAGATTTAATATGTATTTTTGAGTATGCTAATAAGTTTATTTCAGTGGCATATTTAATAGCTATTTTGTATGATATTTATGTGGCAATTTGAGGTTTATAAAACGTTTTACATATTTTCTAATATGAGAAAAAAGCTTTAGGAGATAGGTTCTACAGGTATTGTTATCCCCATTTTTCAGATGAGGAAATTGAGGCTCAGAGGTGAAGTGACTGGCCCAAAGTAACAGCTAGTAAGTATAAGAAGCAGGGTGTGAATCTAAGTCTCTCCTAACTCAAGTTCACTATTTTTTTTCCACTACACCATTCTGCCTGTCTTTGGTAGACTCAAGTAATTTATGAATTCAGGGTTCTTTTACTGAATTATATCTTTAATTATTTTCTGGGCGCATTATAGAAGGTGTTGCAATTAACGGTCTGGATTGACTAGTCTTAACTACTTGAAAAGACTACAATTTACATTTATTTGTTGGAGTTTAAGTTCTCATTTGGAACATTCAGCTTACTCTTCATACTGATTCAGGTATTTTCTTACGTAAATGTAATTAAAATTGTTAGCTCTGTTTTTAGTAAATCTTTAGTTGTCAGTGATCAAAGTAGAAACTTATAATTAGGAATGCCAATGTACTTACTATACCTGCAGTTACAAAATAACTTACTTACCTCTTGTAGAAGAGTAGGATGAATATAGAATTTCCTTAGATGACCTATTTCTTAGAGTAAAATGTATTCTGGGAATAATGAGTAAAATTTGGAGTCAAACCATATTAAATAGCATAGAACCATAAATTTCTCTGTAACTGAATGCAGTTTAATTTCTTTTTTTAAATTTAGGCTCCTTGATCTTTCAGAATTTCAGTACTAGTCTCCCAGTATTCCTAAACTTTGTGTTTTATGATGTGAACATTAAAGTTTCTTCTTGTTCTTTCTAGATGTTGAAAAATGTGATACTGCTGAATCTGAAAAAATGAATATTTCTCCCCACCTCTCTAATTGCAGTGTAGATGGTGTTTGCTTCAGTAAGTTTGTGGTAGATCTTTTTTTTTTTTCATCAACAGCAATGTTCACAGGAAACAATGAAAAGCAATGTTTGTTTTGGGCATTGCTGCAAATACAAATATTTACCAAATTGATTAGAATAAATCTACCACAAACTTGTTTCCATTGATTTTTATGTCACTCTTTAGATTTAAATAAGATTACTGAGGAAGATGATTCTCATACTGGTCATAGGCCAAGAAAAGCCGCATCCAAAGCTATGCTACAACAGAGGAAGTTACTTAGAGAAGATAGTGATGGTGATGATGGTACCGACTCTGAACCAAACTTTACGAGTAAGTAGTATCTTATTTTAAAACTCACTCTGTGAGTTACTGTGTATGCTGCAATGATTTATAAAAATATTTCATTGACAAGGCCAGCAATTTATACACATTATTTAAAAATATGAAAAAGAAAAGAGGAAAATGTATGGTGGAACTTCAGGCAGACTTTGAAGGGATCACAGGACAAAAAAATTTTTTTTTTTGCCTTTTTGTTGCTTTTTAATGCATTTGCTTCTGTCTTGTTAAAGACCTAAGGGGTTTTGTAAAGCAAGATTTTTCCCTTTATTTGAGAGGGAGGATCAAGGAAAGGAACATCATTTAAGGAAGAGATGGACTCTGAGACTTCAAGTCTTTTAACTATTGTTTGTACATAATTGGAATCATGTTCTTATCCCCATTAGACTGTAAGCTCTGGGAAAACTTAGGTTGTTTTTTACCTTTCTTTGTTTCTCAGTGCTCAATACAGTGCCTGGCACAGATCTGATTTAGTTAGGGAATGCATTCTAGGCATGAGGGATGGCTAGGACAAAGGCAGGGAGTTGGAGTGTCATGAAGAATAGAGAGGCGATCACAAGTAGAAGGGGGCACAACGCCCAGGAGCTTGGAAAGATCAGTTGCAGTCAGGTTGTGTAAAGCTTTAAAAACTAGAGTTTATGTCTTAATTCTAGACATAATAGGAAGCTACCAAATTTATTGAGTAAAGGAATCATACGATCAAATCTTCTTTTCGGGAAGATTACTCTTTAGGAAATGCATTAGAATGTTGAGAAATTTGAGAGAGGAAGGCCTGTTAGGAGATGGTTGCAATATTCTAGCCAAGAGGTAGTGAGGGCCTGAACCAAGGTGGCAGCTGTGTGAATGAAAAGGAAGGCTAGAATGGGAGAGATGTTGTAAAGGTAGAAATATCAAGATTTGGCAATGGAGTATAAGGACTTTAGGATAATGCCAAGGTTATGAACCTGGGAGAGTGGAGTGATGGTAGTGCCTTTGACAGAAATAGGAAATTTTAGAGGAAAGGAGGGTTTATGGGGGAAGATAATGAATCCAATTTTAGATACATTGAATTTAAGAATTCTCTGAGACATCCAGTTTGAAATGTCCAACAGACAGTGGATAGAGAGCTGGGCTTTTAGTTATTATAATCTATGGGCAAGACTCACTTAGCCTCTTAGTAAACTAAACAACTCTGTAAGAGTATGTAATGGCAAGCAGGGTGGGACTTTTTGCTGTTTTTTGTTTTGGAGTGCTTCTCAGCGCTGAGGCAATCAATCATGTGCCTTAGAGTCTTGCCTTTGTTTCAGTCAAGAGTCTTTGATTGAATCTGGAGTCTTTGATGACCTACTTAAGTCACGGAAGGCCTAGGTCACATGGGTTTGAGTCCCATGGTTGTGATGCCCTCTGACCCTGAAAAAGTGTATATTTACTCTGAGATTAGCATTTTGCTGGGGGCTCACTCACTGGAAGGGCATTGGTGTGATTTGGCCAGATGAGACTCTGGGTAGCTGTTAAGGAGCCCCCCAGCTTTGAAAACCCAGATGTTGGTGCTTCTCTCTCTGGTAACCACGTATGTATTGTTATGGACAGACAGAAGCCCTGTCTGCTGATTTGTGTTATTTGCTGTGTTTATATTATTTCTGCTCGTAATTTTTGTTTGTGTTTTCTCTAAAGTTCAGGGTGCTGACTTTTTCCCCTGAACTAGGTGAATGATATATGTATGTGTAAATAAAGTGAGATTATAAACCCCTTAAAGTTGCTTTCCTTAGAAAAGCAGATCAAAGAACCTGTGCTAGCAGCCCTCCTGTGTGCTGATGTTATTGGCCTAACACCTCCACAGCACCTGAAAGCAGCATTGTTGTTACAGATTATAAGTTGCAAAACAATTGCTGATCTGCAGTGGTAGAGAGAAGTTTTCTATCCTGTTTCGTTTGAATAAAGTAGACTCATTTAGATTCATAGTTCAGTCATGGATTTCATTCCACTGAGTCTCAGTGAAAGTCTAAGTCTTCAGAGAAGGCTTAGAGCAGTGTCCTGCTCCCTTCCCAAAACTTTTGGCTTATCTCAAACACAGTTTGGCTTTGCCCAAGTAGTACTAACTACAGTCATGTATGCAAACTGTTAACCACATATGCCTAATTACAATGTGGCATAATAACAAGTATGTCTATAATTATTGCTATAAAGATTCTACAGCAGTGAGCTCTGTTCATCCCTGTAGCCTAGTCATCTGTTCACAATTTTAAAAAAAATCAAAAGAAACATTGTTTGGTTCATAAAGTACTCCATGTACTTTTTGGATCATCTTTGGCTAGCCCATATATCTCCAGCTTTCCAGAAAAAAATCTTTTGTCCTACTCAGGCTTGGGGTTTGAAGATTATCAGATTTACCTAAACAGAAAACAGATACAGGATTTAGTCAGTTATGTCCGTACTATGGAAGTTAAATGCACTTCCAGAGACTTCTCTATTCAAATTCATTATGTCATTCTGTATTATAAATGTGATAATAAAAGAGTCCTGTATTTTGATAATAATGCTTGAACTAGTCTTGAGTGGACAGCTGATTGTTTAGATGTTAATTACAATCCTATAATTTTCTTCGATGTTAACAGGTGAATTTGGGCATCAGGGTTATTAGTGCTCCTGACTTTTCTTTGTATAGGATGTCTTATGTTTAATGTCTCTCAGATGTTAGGAAATACATCTACCATCTGAATTCTTCCAAGTGACTAAAACTCAGAAATCTGTTCTCCCAAGGTGAGATTAAAATTGATAGATGTCTTGTTAAAACTGTTCACAATTTAAAAAAAAAATTAGAAAACTCACCTAAGATAAAGGTGGAAAACCTGATTCATTTAAAATTTTTTTATATTTAAAAAGTTAACAAAAATCTTTTTAAAAATCCATTTTCTCTCTCCCACCTCTTCCCCCCCACCGTTTGAAAAAGACTATGCAACAAGTATGCATAGTCAAATAAAAGAAGTTCCCAGATTGGTCATGTCTAAAAAATAGGTCTCAGTCCGCCACTCAAGACTTATCACCTTTCTGTCAGGAGATTGGTACCATGTTTTATCTTTATTCCTTGGGAATTGATGGGGTGCTCAGGCCCCAGCCTTAAGATTATCTCTCTGGAAGCCTCCCAATTTCTCAGTAGGCCCCTGCCCTGTGAGAAAATTTTCTCTTGTTGCAGAACACACAGACACAGGGGTGCCTGGCCCAAAAATTTTTGTCCCTGCCTGGCCCAAGGACTCTCCCTCACTCCAGATCCCTGAAGACCATGTCTATGACAACTCCCTCAATGTCCGGTATCAACAGAATTATCTCTACTCTCTCTCTGTATTTTCCCATCCGTATATTATAGGCAACTGCTCCCCAAGACACTTGGACCCCTGATATATCCCTTGAAAGCCATAGATTACCTAATTAGCATCCTTGGCCTTCCTTTCCCTTGTCCCTTTTCCATATAAGCCTCAGTACCATCCTTACTAGCTTGTAGGTTCCCTTGCCTGCTTCTTTTGGAGTCATAATAAACTTTTTGCCACTTGACTAAGAAAAGCCTTGAGTGTGTGGATTCATTCTAGGTGACACTGCCTTGGCATTCTCAGGGTCCCAGTACCCCAAACCTCTTCAGAATCAGTTGGTGATTACACTCGATAAGACTTTATACAATCTTTTTGTTATTTTATAAATTATTTTCCTGGTTCTGCACATAATTAATTTTTTCCTTTGATTCAGGTGAAAGTAATTCTGATTTCAGTGAAAGTGAGGGGGAAGATGAAGATTTTACTTCAAGGAAAAATAAAGCCAAAGAAAATAAAAAGAGAAATGCTAAGGTCAAAGCCCCAGTGGAAAAGAAAGAGAAGAAAGCTTCTAAGACTTCTCGCAGTTTGGGTAAGCTTGATTTGAAACATTGAGCTTTGCCAAAGAATATTTTATTTCCTCTATTGATTCTCTTCTTTTAAAATTGTTCTTATTCTAATTATTTTGGAAATGCAGATTTTTGGTTAAAAATACTTTCACAAAAGTGATTACAGTTTGATTCATTAAAATTCAACTATGCTAACTTTTGATAACTCCTTTTTCTGTTCCTGAAAATATGGAACCTTTCATCGAAAATGCATTCAGTTAGAAATTACTTCTTTCTCACCTCACCACTGAAACTACTTTCTTTAAGGTTACCAACTTATTTTTTAAATACTTGGGGAATGAAGACTTTTTGAAGGATCTGTTACTTATGTTGAGCCTCTGGGATACTGATGCTACTGTAATTTCTTACAAGTTTCTTGATTTTTAAAAAATAATTGTGTAATCTTTAAAGCATGAAAATCAAATTGGCTTATTTTTGCCTTTTTTCTTTTTCACATAAATAGCTCCAGTGGTCTCTCATCCAGCACCTGTTAAATCAAAACCAGCACCAAAAGAAGCTTGTGTGTCTTTAGAGCTTGTTAGGAAGCCATTACAAACGCTCAGCCCTTTGGTTGAATCTAAGAGGCCCAGATGGGTCCCACCAGGTGAGAAATTTTTATTTATCCAAGTAATCATAGTGCTTGGAGAATTTAGTGGCTGCATCTATCTGTTTAGTTAGCAACTTCTTATCTCCAGAATTTGCTATGAAACTTAAAGGGATATTTAGTAGTTTGTGTCATTTCAGCAGAAAGAACACTGGACTTTGAGCAAGAACCTAGAGTCTGAGAACTAGCTGTGTTCCTTATTTGCCTGAATGGCTTCAGATGCTCAGCCTTTCTGGGCATCAGCTTCCTCTTGCTGGGGTTGGAGGGGACAGCTATAGTGTGGAAATTTACATACACCATCGAACTATGGAAATATGTTAGATTTACTTGATTGTCTTCCTCTTTTATTCTTTAACTCCCTCTCCCTTCTGTAGCTAAATCAATGACTAAGTTCTATCCATTCTTCCTTTTAATTTCGCCTAAATCTATCCCTTTTTTTCTATTTCCCCTGCTTCTACCTTAATCTGGGTTTTTATCATTTATATCTGAATTAGCTATAGCTTCCTAACTACTTTATTTTTTGGTCACACATCTTTCTTGCTTTCAATCCTTCTTAAGTATTTGTTACTAGATTAGCTTAAGTGATATTACTACTTCCCATTGTCCATGAAATAAAGTCCAAACTTCTTAGCATGGCATTCAGTTTGGTCTCAGATTACTGTTACATCTTTATCTCCCCTAGTCTCTTGTATAAACCTTAAGCCAAAATATTCTTCCTAATCTTTGAACATACTTTGTATATATACCTTTCACCTCTCTTTTCTGAGCTTGTTGAGGCAGAGGTCACATTTTACCTCTTCTGTGAAGGTACCTTAAGAGAGTGATGATTGGTTTTAGACCTAGGGAAGTGAAGTCACTGATCATTAGGAAGTCCTCAATGTAGAATCTCATTTAGTTAAGAATTTCAGTCACTTATGATTTGAAGAGACCTCTGAGTTCATTTAGGCCAACCCATTCCTGAACAAGAGGCCATACTACTTCCGACCTGACATACGGTCCCCTAGCCTTTTCTTTGAAGTCAGTGGGCTCATCCAATACCTGACAGGCCAGCCCATTCCATTTTGAGTTAGCACCGAATGTTAGAAGTTTTTCCTTCAAGCCTGAATTAGCCTCTTTGAAATGTCTTAATATCAGTGATATAACACTGCAAGAGACCTCAGTGTTTCAAATCAAGCTTACCCAAACTGTGAGAAGTCTTAGAAACTTTCTTCTCTTTCTTTTCTACTGGGGCTTTATTTAACCTTAGCATTTCTCTTTTTATTTGGGCAGGTCATACTATTTTCAGTCTTCATTTCCTCATCTGTAAATGGAGAGAATTGGAAGTTGGACTAGACTGTCTACGAACACTAGTTCCATCCTTAATGTTTCATATTAGTACCTCAGCCTTGTTTTAGATTTAGATGACTGAGGTCCAAGTGCCTTGAACTGCAGCTTATTGCCTCTTCATCCCCATTTATTCATGTGACATATCATTCTGTGGGGCAAGGGGAGATGCACAGATTATCTGTTTATTTTTTGTGCTTTATGTATATTTCTTTCTCTTTCTTCCTGCATGGTTCTGAAAAGTTTCAGTCTGATATCGCTGTCATTCATAATTTCCTTGAATACATTTGTTCATTTAACTATAGGATATAGTAGGATCCCTATTTTGTTTTCTATATGAGCAAGTTAGCTAGCGTGCAATGTATTATTATAGAGAAGTTCTGTCATTTAGAGAAGTCAAGGATCAGAAATTACTATAGTTGCGTAAGGTTTGTGCTTTCAAGGTTTTCTTACAAGTAGACTGACTTTGTATTGCTAGCTCTAGCCTTATTTCTTTTAATTTCAGATAAAGTTTTGTTAGCCTTAATGCTTTTCTACCCAGTGATCCACATTAAGGGTAGAAATGAGAAGTGATTCCAAGTTTTATACTAGTGGTCAGAATATGGTATTATTGTTCTGGATAGACTAGAGTGGGGAAAAACTGAAAGCCAGGGACTTTAATAGTTATCGTAGAAATAACAGTAAAAAGTAATAATACCTTGGCCTGGAATGCCTGCATTTGGAATAGACAGGAAGAGAGAGGTATTTGCTGAACATGGCTAGCTTTTGGAAGATCTAGGACTAGAAACCCCTACCTTAGGTAAATCACCTAACCGTTCCTCACTTCATTTACTAATTGGTCACTTTCTTCTAGTCCTAAAATCTTAGAATTTCTCTGGAAGAATTGGAAACCTATTTGGGAAAGGAAAACAGGAAAAGGAGGATTCATTGTTGTAATTAATCAGCAAACATTTACTCATCACCTCCTATGTGCCAAGCCTTCTGCTAGATTCTGGAGGTGCAAAGATAACAATCAATCTCTGCCCTGAAGGACCACAAGATCCTTTTTGAGCAATAGCATGTACATACATTATATAAATATGTGTAGAATAAATACAAAGTAAATACAAGAGCATTTAGGAATGAAGGTTATTAGCAGTTAAGGGGATCAGGAATGACTTCCTATAGAAGAAAATGTTTAAGTTGAATCTTTGTTTAAGTTGAATCTTAAAAAGGAATAAGGGATTCTCTGAGGTGGAGATGAGAAGAGAGAGCATTCCAGGCTATGGTGACAGCCAGTGCAAGGACACAGATACAGAAGATGGAATGTCTTGTGTATGGAGCAGCAAGAAGGACAGCTTACCCAGACCCTAGAGTGCAGGAAGGGGGAACAGTCTGTAGTGAAACTGAAAAGTTAGGTGGGGGCTAGATTGCAAAGAGCACTAAGAGCAACACAGAGAAAATTAACTATAACCTAATAAAGTCAAAAATAGATCCTGGGCCACCAGACCCCCAAAACTTTGCTGAGTCAAGAAAATGTTGATGTCATCACAGGATTCAAAGATTGTTTGAAGATAAAGCTTATTTGCTGCACTTTTCTTTTTGAGGTCTGTATATGTCCATGTTGTCTCTCCTACTCCTTTATACTTTATTAAAATAAAGCAAATGATCACATTCATACTTTGAACGGCCATGTATATAAATAATGAAGCTTAATGATTTTTTTGCAGTTTTTGCCCTATAAGTGGACCTTTGGGAAGATGATTTATAATTCCAGCAACTTGTGGTGCATTCTCTTTTAGCTTCATCAGGAAGCAGCAGCAGCAACCGTCTTGGAGGAGTTTCTGTTAAGTCTCCCAGTCATGGTCTCCGACTTGGCCTGTCCAGATTTGCTCGAGTTAAACCTCTCCACCCAACTGCCAGTAGTACCTGAAAATGGTGGAAAAGAGATCTTTGATAGAGGAATCCAAGTTTTGAAAGAATATTCTTGTTTGAAAAGGGTAATGATAATCTAAATATAGTTCTTTTCAGTTTGGTGCAGAAAATCTTAAATCCTAAAAGCTTAAGGATGTTGCTAGTCTGTTCATGATTCTGAAGAGAAATTTGTAAAGAACTGTCTTCTAATTCATTTCTTCCTGAAGAACACATATTTAATTTGGAATAATAAGTTGGGTGGTGTCAGTTTTGGAAGTACTAAGTGTATGATATAATGTAGTAACAGATATGTACTTGTAGCCAGTTATGGCTTAGTGTAATTTATGTCAACATAGTTTTGTAGAGTTTATTGGAAAAGTGAAAATTACAATTACATTTCTCTATATTCATATAACACTTATCTTGTAGAAGCTAATTAAGCTAAATCATATGTTTTATTGTAAGGATGTTTAATATTTTAATAAGCAAAATATTTTTCTAATAAAAATGTGTAACTTTTATATTTTTTAGTAGTTGCCAAATTGTGACTTACAGCTCAAATTACAATTGTGTATAACATATAAATAAATTTTCATGACAATTTACAAAGCTTCAATATTGTCAAGCCCTTCCTTCTAGAGAAAGAATGAACAAATATGAAACTAGTGATTTTTTTTGCTTTTTCATGAAATGCTTCTCTTGATACCACTATCCACCAGTCGCTCTAATATCTTACACATTGTGATAAATTGTTCAATCAACTAAAATTTTTAAAGGGTTCATTATTTCCCATACACTGTGCCTTGGGACATAAAAAAGGGCAAAAATAGCCCAAGGAACTTACAGTCTAATAGGAGAGGTAATATATAAATAGGTACATTACAAGATAAGTAGTCAACAAGAATTCATTAGTTGCCTGGCACTGTGGGCTATGCACTAGGTATACAAAGAAGGGAAAAAACATGGTTCCTGCCCTCAGGGAGCTCAGATTCTAATAGGAGAGACAACATGCAAGTAATGATACATATACTATACAGTGTAAATGAAAGTTTATCTCAGGAAATGCCCTAGCAGTTGCAGGCGGGTGTGTGTGTGTGTGTGTACACGTGTGTAAGGAAATGCTTCTTGTAGAAGGTAGAATCTAGGCTGAGTCTTGAAAGAAGCCAAGAGGCAGAGGTGTGGAAGTTGAACATTCTAGGTATGGGGAATTACCAGTGCAATGCACAGAGATGGATGATGAAGTGTAGTGTGTGAGGAATAGCAAGAAGTCCGGTACAGTTTGATTAAAGTGCGAAATGACTAGAAAGGTGGGAAGGAGTCGGGTTCTGAGGGCTTTTAAACGTTAATTAGAATTTTATATTTGATGCTAGAGGTATAAGGAGCCACTGGAGTTTATTGATCTGGGGGTGGGGGTGCAAGATGACATGGTCAGCCCTGCATAGATCATGTCAGCAACTATGTAGAAGGAATGGATTGGGAAGAGGGTTGAGGGTAGAGACTGCTGCAGTAGTGGAGAGGGCAGGTTGTATGAGTGGAAAGATGTGTGTGAAATACTGTGAAGGTAAAAAGACAGCGCGGTTGTGTGGGATGAGTGGGTGAACAAAAATGACATGAGTGCGTGTGTGGGATGAGTGTGGATGAACAAAAATGACACTGGAGATTGCAAGCCTGAATGATTAGAAGAATAGCAGTAGCGTCAACAGTAACAGTAAAATCGGGAAGAGGATGGGGCTTGGAAGGAAAGATGAATTCAGTTTTGGATGTATTTGAGGTGCCCACAGGACGTCTAGTGTGAGATGTTATGTAGGACAGGAGCTTAGGAGAGACTGTAAATACAGTCTCGGTATACAAATCTGGGAATCACCTGCATGGAGATGATAATTGAAGATATAGGAGCCAATGAGATCATCAAGGGAGACAGAGAAGGGAACTGAGGAACACCCAAAGCAGTAGATGAAGATCCAGCAACGGAGACTGAGAAAGAGTGATCAGACAGGTAACTTTAGAGAGGAAAGGCTCTAGCAGCTGGAGGGACTGGGAAAGACAATAATTTTATAAACATGAAATTGTTTTAAGAACTATAGAGCATATGCTTAATCCACCATAGTGTAACATTTGCTGACATACTCCAATGAATTTGTGATTTCATTGGTGTAGAGGCAGAATCAATGTGATGTGCAGAATAAGGAAGAGGGAAGAGTCAAAGTTAGGATAACTACGAGGCTGCAAATCTGACCAGAAGGATGGTGGTGCTCTCAGGAGTAACAAGGAATTTAGGAAGAAGGTAAGCTTTTTGAGGGATTTCAGGTTAGTGAGGATAAAGTAATTTCTTGTTTGTAATGTGTTGCCTAGAGATTGCTCTTAGGGTGATACTCAGCTTCAGTTATTGTAGTGTTATGTGAGTCAAAGCCAATATATCACCACTGGAGGAATGCTGGTGTTAAAAATAGGGTCTTGTGGCCCCATATATACCAAAATACCGATAGCAACACATCTTGTAGTCGAAAAGAACTGAAGCAAAGTCGATACTCCTCAATTAAAGAATGACTAAACAAATTGGTATGTCAATGTAATGGAATATTACTGTGCTTTAAGAAATGAATACAGAAAAGTATGTAGAATTTACTGAACTGATGCAAAATGAAGTAAACAGAACCAGAAAAAACAATACACACAGCAATGTAAGTGCAAGGAACGGGAAAAAAAAAACAAAAAACTTAAGTACCTACTATGTGCCAGGCACTTTACAGGTATTATTTCATTTGATCCTCACTGCAAACCCTGAGAGGGTTTTATTATTCCAATTTTACAGTTAAATAAACAGACGCATTAAAGAGGTTAAGTGACTTGCCTAGGATCACAGAGCTAATAAGGTCTTGGGCCACATTTGAACTCATGTCTTCCTGACTAGGGCCAGCACACTATCCACTGCAGCAACCAGTTACCTCCAAACAAAAATGAAACAAAACTGAATACTGCAAAAACCCAAATTTAGCCCCAAAGAAAAGATATGAGAAAACACCTTCTCCTCTCTTTTGCAGGAGGGTCCATAAGTGTGGAATATTGCAGAGAATATCAAGGTTTTTTGATAAGTTGGTTAGTTTTGCTGTAGTTTTTTTTTCTTCTTTATTTTAAGTGATTGCTTCCTGGGAAGTGAAGGATCAGGAAAACAGAGGGAAATACAGGGGATGTAAAAACATCAGAGAGAAACTTGGGGTCACTTCTGTATGTCAGCACATGACAATCCATGGCAACATGTGCTGACACAAATGAAATAAATGTGGCTCTTTAACTTACTGGCTAACATGTTGCAGGCTGAAAGATTAGGTAAAAAATATTTCTGAATCAAACAACATAGACCTATTATTCTCTGTCAAATACTTAGTTGTCCTTCCTATTTTATATGAAGTAATAGCTTTTCAAAAGGTTTCTTATAAACACAGGACTAGCAATGAAGTACCTTACAAGATGTTTCCTTTCTTGGATAGTTTTCATGAATTGCTATGGCCTAATAAATAAATAATCAGCCTTATGATGCTGAACGTCTCCAAACTTAAAGCTGGCTTGGACGACAGTCATGCAGAATCCATGATCCAACACATACTTAAAGCTTTTCCTGCTCAGGATATGCCAGAACTTACGCTCCATTGAGGGGCAGCTAGGTGGCGCAATGGATAGAGTGCTGGTCCTGAAGTGAGGAAGACTCTATGAGTCTGAATCTGACCAAGGACACTTATTAGCTGGTTAGCCCCAGTTCAAGTCGCTTAACCCTGTTTGCCTCAGTTTCCTGGTCTGAAAAATGAGCTGGAAGAGGAAATGGCAAACCAATATCTTTGCCATGAAAACCCCAAAAGGGGTTAGGAAGTCAGACTCTGCTGAACAACAACGTACCACTGACAATCTATTCTCCTAGGCAACACTGGAGAAGCATTTTAGCAGAGGTGGTAAGGCCAGTTATGAATAAATGAGTTACAACAAATTATGACATAAATGATAGGCTTAGACTAGTTTGTTTATGTCTGTGAGAAAGGGCATTATAGTATGTTTAAAACAGTGCTTCTATTTCTACTATTCATTGCTTGTGTAATCTAATTGGCATATCCTTTATAATATCCATCCAAACACAATTCTGTATCATATATATGTATATGTGCATACACACACACACACACACACACACACACGGTAGTGTATACATATCCTACCGGCCCCCACCCTCCCATACTGCCTCCTTGTTCAGTTATGTCTGACTCTTTGTGACCCCATTTGGGATTTTTACAGAAAAGGAACTAAGACAAATAGGGGTAAAGTGATTTGCTCAGTGTCTGAGGCTGGATTTGAACTCGTGAAGGTGAGCCTTCCTGACTCCTGGCCTGGCGCTCTATCCACTGTGGCACCAAAATGCTTTTACTGCCTCCTTACCTTTTTATATATACTCACTCTTTCTTCAGGGGAAATGTAATCCCATATATTTCTGTACTGAGGCTATATTTTTCATGTTAACAAATTCAATAAGAAAATATTAGAAAGTTCAGTTTTGTTCTTTTTGATTCCCAGAATTCTTGATAGTATAACCAAGTACTTTTTAAGTGTCTTTTTTTTTTCAAAAGACAGCAATTCTAAGGGCAGCTAGGTAGCACAATGGATAGAGTGCTGGGCCTGAAGTCAGGAAGACTCTTCATGAGTTCGAATTCGACCTCGGACACTCATTAGCTGGGTGACCCCGGTTCAAGTCACTTAACCCTGTTTGCCTCAGTTTCCTGGCCTGGAAAATGAGCTGGAGAAGGAAATGGCAAACCATTCCAGTTTCTTTGCC
This sequence comes from Phalanger gymnotis, assembly GCA_028646595.1. Lineage (NCBI taxonomy): Eukaryota > Metazoa > Chordata > Mammalia > Diprotodontia > Phalangeridae > Phalanger > Phalanger gymnotis. The sequence continues at coordinate 164,552,644 of CM053623.1, read as the reverse complement.
AAGAAAACTTCAAATGGGGTCACGAAAAGTCAGACAAGACTGAAAAATGACTGAACTGATTCTAATGTAAGGAAACAAAATTGTAATCGATCAAGTTATTTCTCCAGCACTTACTATATGCCAGACACTGCAGCTATGTGTTTGGCGATATGCGCACAAAGAATTAAACAATGCATCATTATTCTCTTTAGTAATTTTCACCAGTATGTATACCCTGAACATCATATTTCCATTTAGATTACAAAAATTATCTTGTCATATAATTTCCTGCCCTTAGAGGGGCGAGGGACGAACAGGATGGCTATTTAATTGCTAGCAGGAGGGTCCCATCCTCAGCTCTAGAGTCATAAAAGCTTTACTTGGGAAGGGTGGAAACAGTTTCTATAGCGACTGGGAGGGTGGGCGGAGGGTGGAGAGGGAGGGTGGGTCCTTCTACCCCCATAGGAAATTACCCAATTTAGTCTCTTGCAGCAACCAGGTCAGTCTGCTCCGGCTTGGTGCGGCTACTCCAACACCTGCCCCCACCGGACCAAAGTAAGGAGGAGCGGGGAAGGGGGTCGCGTTATGACGCACCTCAGAACCTCCCACTGCCCTGGCCCGCCCCTAAGGCGAGAGACCTGGGGCTCTGAGAAAGGGGGAGGGAAAGTTATGTAGATGGAGAGAAGGTAGGAGGCGGGGAATGGCCGGGCAGGAGGGTGGAAGTGAGGGAAGGAAAATAGGTTTTGGGGAGCTCCATTCCACATCCTTTCCCAAAGCCCAAAGATCAGCCATCTAATGTTTTCTGCTAATTGTATCCAGAACTGGGGTTTGGAGGGAAAGAAGATGGAGCTTAGGGTTCTCTCTGATACCTCCGAAGGTGTATTCGCAGCCACGCCCTCACTCCTGCTCCTAGTCACCTAATTCTCCCATTTCCTCATGTCATCCCCAGCAAGGCTGATAGTGAAGTAAAGATCACAGTCATTCTTGACCATAATGGGCTATCTTTTAACCATCGTAGCTCATGTACTCACATTTCTATCCTTAAACATAAACTAAGCAACCATTCACATTTATATGGTACGTTACAGTTATGAAATGCTTTCTCTTCAACCTAATAACCTAGCTGGAAAGAAAACAAGGCTTGGTGGGATGGTGGTGGTGGTGGCAGTAGGGAACGGGCATAAGAGCTGTCTTCTACTATTTGAAAGGCTGTCATCATTGAAGAGATTACATTTGTTTTGCTTGACTCTTGAGGGCAAAAATAGGATCAAGGAGTGGAAGGTACCGAGGCGTGGTGAATAGATTTCACTCCAATTTAAGGAAGAACTTCATAACAATTAAAATCGCCCTGAAATAAAATGAATTGCCTCCTGCGGTAGTGAGCTTCTTATCACAGGACAGCTTTCACAAAAAAAAAAAAAAAAGATTGTAGAGAAGTTTCGTCCATTCAGAAAGAGGGCATACAAGATGAATTCTAGAGTCACTTCCAGCTCCAAGATTCTATAATTCTAGGTAGGTAGGGCAGGTGTCATTTATCCCCATTTTACAGACGAAACAAATTCTAAGAGATTCAGACTTGCCCAGGTTGACACACCTAGTGGTAGTGTCAGAATTTGAACTTGGATCTTCTAACCTTAGTCTGGTGCTCTTCCTTCTTATCCTCTAAAACAAGACCATAATGATCATGAGTGGAACAAAGAAATTCATCTATTTGTTCTCAGGGTATCATCTCCTTCCACTGTGCTATGTGCAAAATTGGCAACATTCTCAGGGATTAGATTGTTGTTTTTCTTTTTCAACTTGTAGTTGATCTGTGAGATTTGTTCTGTTAATCCAAGCTGGGCAAATCCAATAAATAAAATGTAATCACTTGGAATATTATATCATATTAGCTCACATAAAGGCGACCCTTCATATGCTAACTTTTTCAGTCTCTAAAGTAGGAAAATATAAATGTTTAGACAAGCTAAAATCTGCAGCGGTCATTATGGGATAGAGACATGTAATTAACCATGTGGTTATAGTGGATATAACTTTGGGACCCTGTAATATTTGGGCTAACTAACTAAAGCATATGGACATTAACTCAAGATGCTGGTGGGGATTGATCTACACGGTGAGACATTCAAAAAGTGGGGAAGGGTAGCAGCAGAAGACACAAGGAGAACAAGGAGAGGCAAATGATAGAATTTGAATTGTAGGGGGAGACAGAAGATACCACATTTGGAGAGGAACATGCCGTGGTATCCTCAGACCTAGCCATCATGTCTGGACCCTCATGACTCCAGAGCTAAGACAAGAGGTTTTAGCCATTCTCAAGCCTGTTTGAGAGATTCTTTGAAAAGACATTCCAAGAGACAGATAGATGGCAGCACAATTTCAGTATTTACCATTGGATCTGTGAGTTCTAAACACCACTGGGTCTTGTGAGTTCTTTTGTGTATGGTGGGAGAATCATTAGCAGCAGGATTTAAGGGGACTTCAATTGTAATATCCTTGGAGGTATAGTAATTTCCACTTATTTGTGAATGGCTACCAAGAATTATTTTACTTTCTGTTAATAATAATGATGATAATAACTAATATTTTCATAACTAAGATTCGCAAAACTTTTATATGATGAAGTTCTATTTTGCAAAGTTTTAAGCTATTTAAGCTATTGGTAAAGCTTGAAACTACACTAAAATTTTTGGGACTTATTTTATCATCACGATAACCTTGTGAGTTTGGTGTTATCTCATTTTACAAATGAGAAAACAGAGGCTGAGAAAGGTTAAGTGACTTGTCCAGGGTTACAAAGCTATTAAGTTTCTGAGGCAGGTTTTAAACTTAGTCTTCCCAATTCCAAGTCCAGCTCTTTATCCACTATGTTTTTTGTTTTTTTTTAAGCAGGGCAATTGGGGTTAAGTGACTTGCCCAAGGTCACATGTCTAGTAAGTGTGTCAAGTGTCTGAGGCCGGATTTGAACTCCGGTCCTCCTGACTCCAGGGGCAGTGCTCTACTCACTGTGCCACCTAGCTGCCCCAAAAGGAAAGCATTTTGTTGTTTCTGTTTTGTTTTTTGGAGGGGGGAAGACAGGGCAATTGGTGTTAAGTGACTTGCCCAAGGTCACACAGCTAGTAAATGTGTCAAGTGTCTGAGGCTGAATTTGAACTCCGGTCCTCCTGACTCCAGGGCCGGTGCTCTACTCACTGCATCACCTAGCTGCCCCATATCCACTACGTCATCGTGCTATCTCTTACCTACCTTGTTTCATGTCTTTATTAAATGCTTTTGTATTTGATTGTGTCTTTTATATAGTCTGGTAACAGAAAATGGACTTGATTGCAGATTATTCAGGTGATGCAAGATGCGTCACTGATTACCAGAAATAACCGCAGCGAACCTGGGCAGACAGAAAGGTACTAAATTTGTGGAAGCTCGTCTGGAATCGTCATGAATTGATTAAGTCTGTTTTTAGACTATTGGGTCAAGTTAAAGCTATCTGCCTTATCTAGCATTGTGAGGATGCAATGAGGATTTTTAAAAATTTAGATAGTTGTAGACATTGATATTTCAAGTTTTGGGGTTTTTTTGTGTGTGTGTGACCACCACACTTTTATATTAATAATCTCCACGCTGTTAGCTTACACTGAAGATTTGCCCCTCCCCTTTTTCTTTTCTTGATACTGTAATTGGACAGCAAATTTCCCAATGAAAATTCCATTGCAGGTCAGGCAAGTTGATTCAAGTAACCACTGTGCCATTTTGTATCAAAATGTCACTGTATTTGTTTATTGCTGAAGTGACATTGTATCCTATACAGTATAACTTTAAGTGAAATACAGATATGTTGAAGGGTACTGGGTAGCTCTGTGTGCCAGTCAGTCAGCAAACATTTAGTTAAGTACTTACAATGTGCCAGGTACCACTGAAGGGATATTGTCCAATTGTCGGTGTACACTGTGGACTCAAGTCATCACAGCTATTCAGTTATTGGGAAATTAATACAAAGAAGTAGGGTTTGCCCTCTTGAGGACTACTGATTTTAGGTATTCTCCACTCTGATGATATTGTAAAGACTTTACAATCTGCTGTGCATACTTTAGGGAGTGGGGATGTTAGATACCAACTAAGCTGTCTGAAAATCAGTGGAACATTCTGAGATTCTCAGAGAGATAATTGTTGAAAGGGTTACTTGGAAAATAGTCACTAAGCACATTCCTAAAGCATTAAAAAAAACCTTTATGGTGAAAGAAGAATAGATTAAAGATGATGTTCAAGGCCTGCTGAAGGGGTCAATTCCATCCTCAGCAGATGGTCACTTATGTTCACATCTTTAACAGCTATAAGGACAAATTAGTCACAGGGCACTGAAGCTGACCCATACTATTACAAGGGACTCAATATAAAAATGATGGTCTTTTTTCAGGGCGACATCCCTGCCTACCAAGAGAGGAATACTTTGAATCCTTTACTAGGATATTGCCATAGAAGTATGTAGGAGTGATGGAACTGATATAGAGAAATCTGGGAGACTAATGGAGAGCCTTGGAATTGACCTTACATGCTTCATTGTTCTTTAGTTGTTTCAGTTGTATCCAACTCTCTGTGACCAGGATTTTCTTGGCATAGATACTGCAGTGGTTTGCCATTTCCTTTTCTAGCTCATTTTACAAATGAGGAAACTGAGGCAAATGCAGTTAAAGTGACTTGCCCAGGGTGACAGCTAGTAAGTGTCTGAGGCCGGGTTTGAACTCAGGTTTTCCTGACTCCAGGCCTAGTACTCTATCCACTGAGCCACCTAGTTGCCCTTATATGCTCTATAGTTATGGTATAAAAGACTAAAAAGTTCTGGATGTGTTTGGGAAGGGAAAAAGCATTCACTAAGTGTCTACTATGTGCCAGGCACTGTACTAAGCACTTTACAAATATTTTCTCTTTTTATCCTTACAACATCCCTGTGGGTTAGGTGCTATTATGATCACCATTTTGCAGTTGAGAAAACTGAGGCAAGTAAGAGGTTAAGTGACTTGACCAGGGTCATACAACTAATAAGTGTCTGAAGCCAAATTTGAACTCGTCTTCCTGACTCCAGGTACAGTGCTTTATTCATTGAGCCACCCACCTGCCTCTAACTGCCTTTCTTTGAAAAAGAATGGAATGCAAGAATGTGTGTTTTGTATCTGTAAATTCCACATGCAATGTTATATATTTGCATTTGATCTATTTAATTGGTCTACTCAATGCAGACTTTTATATGGATGCTATTTTATATTTGGGATAATTTCCTGTCTCTATGCTATTATGTTGATTAAAGAATGCTTCATTTATATATTAATTAAAGAATGCTAATATGTGATTTTATATAGACCTGTATACCCGATGAGAGGATGGGTTCTGTTGTTGTTTTTTATTTGTTCGTTTTTACCAGAAGAAGGATGTAGCATATCTTCTTACTCTCTAGGTTCAGAACAGCTGTTTGGTGTAACCAATTATATGGTTTCTGACTTGAGCCTCCATCCAATCTATTCTTTATGGAAGAACCATACAAGAAACACATCAATTTGATACAAAAGCATTAAATTAAGACATGAGACAAGGTTAAAAAAAACAAAGAGGGAAGGGAATCAAGTAACGAATGTATTCTTGGCATCTAGACCACACATGAGAACAATCTCCACTGTACCTTCAGGAAAATTATCATCTAATTCCTTCTTAATTCTTCTGATTCTCTAACGTAGCAAGAGGGCACAATCATTTCTGGATTAGTAACCCCAATGGTAAATGCGTAAGATGTAATGCCATCTTCTTCTTGGAATGCCTTTCCCAGGAGTCTCTTGAGACAAGCCAAAGAAATTTTGTGCACTAGGGTCTAACCACAGCCTCTCCAGCCATATTGTTCCAAGTATTTCTCTTCTGCCTCCCTCCTCTCACTGGAACCTTGTTTCTTGCCTCTCCTATACATTTTTCTGCTACTTTGCCCCACTTTTTAAACCCCCTTTCTTATAAAACACAGTTTACCATTCAGGGTTCTCAACTGATCATACAGTCAGTCTAAGCATTGTGGGAAAAGAAATCCTAAAGTAGTATGTCTATATGCATAGAATGTGTCTGAGGTCATCTGTAGATAATAGGCTTGGAAAAAAATGTTTTTCAGTAGTTTATGCTTAGGAATGCCTTTTTGAGTTCTCAACCATGTGACTTTTTGGCAACTGTGTGATTGAGCCCTGGGATTTTCTTCTCTGAGTTTCAGTTCCAGTCTGTGTCAAGGCAAATTGCTGTCAGCCTGAAGGAGGTCTCTGGTGGTATTCAGCAAGACTTTGTTCTAGGCCATTTCCTGTTCATTTATCAACAAATTGGATAAGAACATAGATGGCATATTGGCTAGAATAATGTGCTGAAAACAAGATGAAAAGCGATAAAAATTAAATGGGAGGTAATGTGGCATCATGGATAGAAAGCTGGTTTAAGTTTCAGGAAAATATGTGTTCAAGTGGAGACTAATGTGAGCTATGTGGGAGCATTAAAGAGAGGTGGCACTCTAATTATGTTCTGCCTTGGTCAGACCAAATCTGAAATATTGTGTTCAGTTCTGGGTACTATATTCTAAGAGAGATGAAAAAGTAGTGTTCAAAGGAAGAACACTAGAACACTGAGTATTTCACATGAGAAACAGTAAAGGAAAGAAGAGGATAAGCTAAGCTTAGAGATATGACTAATACGTGATAAATTGGACTGTCTGACTAATCCTTTTCTTCATTCAGGGCAAACCCACCAACCGTGGGTGTCCCCCAGGACTCTAATCTTGTCCCTTTTCTCCTCTTTCACATTATGTCTCTTGGCAATCTCATCAACTTCCATGGATTAAATTGTCATCTCTATACATATGATTCCATAATCTTTATATCTAGCCCTAGTCTCTCTCCTCACCTTCATTCTTGCATTGCCAGGTGACTCCTGGCCATCTCAAAGTAGATGTCCCAAAGGTGTCTCAAACTCAACATATCCAAACCAGAACTCATTATATTTTCCCCAAACCCTTTCCTTTCCTTAATTTCTCTCTTATGGTTGAGGGCAACACCATCCTCTCAGTTACCTAGGCTTACAACCTGATATTTATTTCTTATATGCATTCAAACCCACGTAGCCAATTTATCATCAAATCTTGTCATTTCTAACTTTACAACATTTCTCATATATGGCCCCTTCTCTGCACTCATTCAGCCACTACCCTGATACAGGCCTCCATCACTTCATGTCTGGACTGTTATAGTAGCTGTGTCATTGGTCTCTCTGCCTTAACTATTTCCCTACCTCCATACAGCTGCCGACATGACCTTCCTAAAGTGCAAGTATGATCCTGCCACCTCCTCTGTCCAGCCAGCTCCCAAAGTCTCCTTTTACATCCAGTGTCAAATCAAAAATCCTCCATTTGAACATTTAAAGTCCTTCACAACCCGACCCCTTCCTACCTTTTCAGGCTTCTTATACTTTATTAACCTCCATGCACTCCACAATCCTAACTCTGTCCTTCGCACTCTCCCCCGTACCTAGAATGCTCTACTCCCTTACTACTCTTCTTAGCTTTCCTGGCCTTCTTTAAGACTTAGCTCAAATTCCATCTTTTTAGGAAGCCATGTTCTATTCTCAACTGCTAGTGCCTTCCCTCTAAAGTTACTTTCTATTTATGTGGTATGTTGTCTCCCTCATGAGACAAATGTGAGCTTCTTAGAAGGCCAGGACTATGTTTTTGCCTTTTAAAAAAATCCCCAGCACTTAGCTCACAGGATTTGAAACATAATAAACACTTGCTAAATGCTTGTCATAATAAATGACTATTGACCAATTAACTATAATATGGAAAAAAATAACATGCAGACTTGGTGTTTTTCTAGAAGAGAAAACTAGGACTAGATCAGGGAGGCAGTTACTGGCTCAATATAAGCAATCAGGAGTTGGACAACAACAGAATGGTCTGCTTTGCAAAAAAAAAGTAGTGAGTTCTCCATCACTAGAAATGTGAATTCACTATCACTGAAAAGAAATGTTTAATCAGAGTTTGGATGACCATCTGTGAGAGATATTGTTGAGGGAATTAAGTGTTGAGGTTGGTTGGCCTGAGCCATCTCCAAGGTCCCGTCCAACTCTACAAGTGAGACCCTGATTTTGGGGGATGATATGTGGCTCCTCCACATATCACATCTTTGGCAGAAGTGAGTGCAATTTAAAAACATTGTTTCCTGTTCACAGAAATACAATGGGAGTCCCTCCAAGTCCTACAGTGCCTCAATTTCTGCTCCAAAGACAGCCCCCCAGGGAGTAAAGCCTCTGATGAATGCAGTAGAAATACTGAAATCACAACAGGTAAATCTCAAAAATTTTTTTTTACTATTTGGAAATGGAAATTGCCCTGTATACATATATCATGCATACTTCAATATTTTGAAGACAGAGCGTGGATGCTCTTATTAAAGCTTGGTAGACAGTCTTTGAGAATTGCTGTGGTCAGAAAAATCACCCTAGCAGCCAATATTGATGAGCATCTTGGAACTTAAATGAGCTGGTGCTCCTCAGATGCCAGACGTGCTGCCTATCACTAGGCCTGAATTCAAAGTCCTTTGAGTTTGGTAGGACCTGAAAGCTTACACTCCACTGGCATAGCTTTTGAGAATTCAGGTGTCATCTTTAGCACTATGATTGAGCATGAGAACAGGACTTTAGTGTATGATACAACATACTCTCCATGTGCAATATAAACTCCTTTAATAAAGTTCTAATTGTGACACTGTTTCATGTCTTTCAACACATATTTACAGAGCACCTACTACATGTAAAGTCCTATAAGTAATACCGAAGTATAGCTGTCCCTCCGCTCTAGAGCCTTCCAATTTAGCTGGGGAGATAAGATATATTCCTATTATATTTCAATAATAATAATATAGTATTTGACTGAGTATCAAAATTATTTTATAGCCAATAAAAGTTCAGAGGCAGGCATGGCCTACAATAATCAGAGTTCAAGAATAAATTAATAATAACAATAACTCACATTTCTACAGCACTTTCCAGGTTAGCCAGTCTATAAACATTTATTAAGCTCCTACCATGTACCAGGCAGTGTACTTAGCAAGTGCTGGAAATTTACAAAGTACTTTTCTTGTTACAACAGCTCTGTGAAATAGTGTCAATATTATTATTATTTAATAGATTATGTAACTGAGATTCAGAGTTTAGATAACTTACTTGAGTTTATACAGTGATTAAATGTTGGAGCCAGAACTGGAACCATGCCTTCTACTTCAAATCAATGCTTTCAATCCCAGTTCCAGTTTTCACAGCAACTCTCTTTGTATACCTGGCCTATAAATTTTCTTTTTGCTATATATTTCGCAGGATACCATGAAGTCGAATTGAACTAAATGCTCACTTGTCCCCCTTTTCATTATGTGCTCTCCCACATCAGTCTTTTGTATATACCCTCCCTTTTGCCTAGAATGGACCTTCCTTTCTGCTATCACTCTGCCATCTTCTTTCTTCTCTGGCACCAATGAAGTCTTTTATGATTCTCTCAGTTGAAAGTTATCGGCCCTCCTTCCTTACTTCTCAGAATCTACTTCCACAACTTCTCCTTTGTACTTAGTAGGATTCTGTCTTGTATCATAATTATTTGTGTACATGTCTTATCCCTACTCTCTTCTATTATTGGGTCATCAAAGGAAAGATTTGTGTCTCGTTCATCTTTGTAGCTCTGGCAGGATGTCTTGAATGTGATAGATATTTAATAAAAATTTCTCGAAATTAACTAAATACAAAAAACAATGTATATAAGGAGTTAAGAATTCTTATGAAAAATAATACCATGAGGGAATAGATAAGACAGGAAGATTTTTATATTTATTTTAAGCTGACTAAATTATTCAGAGTGTGGATGGTTAGGTAAAATGAGGCCCAATAATATGTCTCTGTAGCCTGATAATCTTTTCATAGAATCAGAATCATAGAATATTTCAGGTCACAAAGCTGGCTAGGAGCAGTGCTAGAATTGGAATTCACATTTCTCAGCTCCCTGTTCAGGGCTCTTTCTACCACACCAGCCTTTTCTGCAGCCTCTTCTTACTCATTTTACCTACCAAACTATAAATGCTAATAAAGGAAGGAAGCTCGCAAAGGTCTTTCAAATTATTATTTCCTGTTATAGTTTCATTCTCTTTCTGTGAGATAGGAAGAGGCAGCACTGTTAGTTCCATTTTATCAGTGGAGAAACTGGAGGGATAATGTTTATGTTATAATAGTATAATAGTTTATGTATACATACCAATTTAGAAAGCGCTTTTACATCTATTATCTTATTTGATTCACAACAAGCCTTTGAGATAGTGCCAAGTATTCATAGGCCGATTTAATGGATGAGGGATAATTAAGGCCTGGAGAGGTTATATGACTTGCCCAATGTCACACAGCGGCAGAGTTGGAACCCAGATTTTTTGACACCAAAGTCAGCAGGTCCCTGACCCAATCCTCATATAGATGAAACCTTCTAGTTTTATCAGTAATGTAAAGGAAACCTGGGTTTGTCTAACCATTTAATTAAGCATGAATAACTGCAACCAAAAGCTATAGAGAATGAGCTGGCTATACAGGCATAGTTCAAGTCCAATGTTTCCTCTGGAAAAAAGAACCTTGTTTTATTCATCAAACAATTTTCCATCCTCTTCTTTTCTCTGTCGGTTTTGTTCCTCCTTTTCTTCTACTAATGTCACTCAAGCATCCACCCTCCCACTTCTATCATTGCCTTGCAAGTGCCTGGTCCAAGCTTAAGTTGGTGGGGTTGGGGTAGAAATTCTATTGGACACCATCTTTCTCTACCTATGTTTATCACTGCCCTGATGCATTGTCGGTTCACCTCTAGTTGTCATATCCTTGGTCCTCATTACATTCTTATAGACATTCTTGTGACTATCTTTCCCTGTAGTGAGGTGTCTGGTATAGCTTGTATTTCAGCTTTAAGGATAAAGGATCCCCATTTCTCCACTCCATTCCATTTTGCTTTGTATCTTTAAGAGAATATGCTTGCTATACTAATGCATTATCAATAGGAGATTAGAACGGTTATTGGAAATTCCATTGGAGGGCTTTTTTCATCTCACTCAGATCTTGAACAATTTTAAACCCTCTTAGCTACTGTGTTGTTAAGCAAAATTGTCTCATTAGCATGGCTTTTGTTTCTTTTGAGTGGAAGTACTTTCAGCTGTTAAGTGCTAAGCCCCAGGCCCAGGGCCCTGTCAAGTGTGAAACCTGTGTGGGTGTGGATTGGTGACTTAGGAGGGGCCAGCTCGGGAACCAATGGTCTCTGGTCATTGAGGCGGGGCTTGAGAACGCCGGAAGCTCAGCTGCAAGGAGGGGTTAGCCAGGAGACAACTTCAGCGGCGGCGGAAGGTGTGGAAGTGGGAAGCTGCAGAAGCAGAAAGCTGAGGAAGCCAGAAGCTGCGGAGGCAGGAAGCTGCA
>CM053623.1:164525524-164541078 GCA_028646595.1 Phalanger gymnotis | reverse complement strand
AACATATACATGATTATATTTGAGATCATAAATTCGGCCTTCCTACTACAGCTACTATAATATTTCTCTACCTTTTATTGTAGTAGAGGAGGAAAATGCAAAATAGATATAAAATTTGGTCTGTAGTCTTGAAATGGTATCTGACTAGAATAAACCCCACCATCTCCTCATCCTATCTCTTCTCCAGTATATTTCCACCTTCTAACTCCAGACCTGTACAGCACGGAGGAATAGAAGCAACACTCCAAATTCAAACAAAATCCAAATGAGAAATTAAAATCCAAGAGTAGAGGAATTGAACCAACAATTGGGGCTCCACCATGCATATATTAGAAACCTCTGGGACATGTGATCTGTGCAATATATTGCCTTACCCAGGTGTTGTATGTAGGCAAGCTGTAGTAACAACTGAGAGGTTGTTACTGTCTCTCTAACAAAATGGTTTAATCTACCATTTTCTAAAAGGTGACTCTGATTTATAATGAGGCTGTCTGAAGAAGTAGGTACCTTCCCCATAATTGTATTAAGAAATTCCCAGGGGATCCTACCCTAACTTACCTGACCCTTCAAAATGAGGTTGTGAAAACCATGAAGTCCTTTCCTATAGATTTCCTTGTGTGCTCACTATGAGCTCAAAGGACTGCCCTAAGACTGGGCTCACATTTGGTTTCATTAATGTAGTGCACATGCAGTAGGTATATTGGCTAGAGTGCTGGAATTAAAGTCAAGGAAGCCTGAAATCAAATCCTGTCTCAGACACACTAACTGTGCAAATCATTTACACTCTGAAATGGAAACAGCAATAGTCTCATGGGGCTGTTGTGAGGCTTCACATGAGAAAACACATGTAAACCTTAAAGGGCTATAAGAATGTTTATTATTGTTGTTGCTATCAGCCATAGAATGTCTCAAGTCTCAGAGTCAACCAGTGCTAACAATTATTTGGGATGATGGGTTTGTATATCCATTCAGCTTTTTTTTTTTCCTGGAGGCAGACTTAAAGTTCCCATGGTCCATAGAGAGTTCCAAAGGGGACCCAAATGACTTTTTCATGAAGGTTGGCCTAAGATGTAATTCCTGGGCGCTGAGATGGTAAAAGTTAAAATCATGGCAAAGATAACAAAATCTCAATGAATCTTACAGGTAGACTGCATATCAGCCACTAGGGGATACGCTGTGATGCAAATAAATTCCCTTGTAAGAAGAGAAGGTGATTATTTAGCAACACTAATTTCCAAAACAGCTTTGCAAAATAGAACCCCTTTCCTAATATGCACTGTCCCAGCTAACATTCCAAGCTATTTAGCTAAGCTGGCTAGAACTGAACCAGGTTATCTATGGGTTGGCAGTACCCATTCCCTGCACGTTAGTGTTCAGGCTACCTCCTTCAGGGTACTTCATACTAGTTGGGCCGATACTTGCTCTGGTAGTCATTGTGGCATATTGAGAATTCGTTTCTAACTTGTTGCCACATGTTGGAAAGCCATAGATCTAAATTATTTGTATGTTATGTTGTTCAGCTCTTTTGGTCTGACTCTTCATGACCCCATTTGGAGTTTTCTTGGCAAAGATATTGGGGTGGTTTGCCATTTCCTTTTCTAGTTTATTTTATGGATGAGGAAACTGATGGAAACAGGGTTAAGTGACTTGCCCAAGGTCACATAGCTAGTAAGTGTCTGAGGCCAGATTCGAACTCATATTTTTATGATATGAGCTATGTCTATTTTTTTGTATCTTTGACTAATTCCCATATTCCCCTTCCAATAATTCAAGGCACAGAATACTAGTATCCAGGACCTTGGACATTTAGTCTACACTCAATCTACTGTCTAATACCTCTCTTAAAATTTTCACAGTATATGTGACCGAGGATTGTATTTTCCATTACATGCTAGTCTGATCCCAAACTTGTTCAAGGAGGTCTGTTCTCCAACGAGAAAAAGGGGCTTAGAATATTCTTTATATTTATACTGAATGGGAATCTTACCACATAGGTATCAGAATCTCAGAATTACAACAGCTTAGAGTTGGAAGAAACTTCAGAGGTGACAGGATCATAGATTTAGTTCTAGAAGCAACTTTATAGGCTATCCAGTCCATTCCCTTTATGTTCATGTAAAGGGATGCCTTTTCAGATGTAGACGACTTTGCTATGGGAAAGGGGCAGAATCAAGGACAATTGTGAGAGCAACACTGAGAAAACCAGTCATTCAAAGAAAAAAATACATGCTCAGGATAAAGATGAATTATTTTGTTTCCTAATATCTAATTTGCATGTGACTGACATGAGGACTTTAAAAGTAATAGCTAGGAAACATTCCTAGAAATGTTTGGTGACTGTGGGATAAATATATATTTCCTAGTTATGGTATAGGTGGCAGAAAGAAGGATTTTATTTTATTACCATAAGGTAAAGGCAAGTCATTTCGCTGAAGAGACTCTGTCTTAGATGAATAGAGCAAAGTATAGCAGAGTTGAATACAGTGTAGTGTTCATAGAAGAGCTTAGAGGTCAGAAATGATCTCAAGAGAGCTCTTTGGTCAGGTCTGGGAAGAGGCCTTGGAGTTTGCATTGCTATCTGTTGCTTAGAAGAGCTGAGTGAGTAGAGGAAGACAGGCTTTGCCTTTTCTTCTCCCTGAAATGTCATCTACTGCCTTGAAGCCAAGCCAAGGGAGAAGACCTTTAAGAGCTCTGCAGATACCAGGCTTAGAGGATTTCTGCTTTATCAGTTGTAGAGAATGTGCCAAGCTGAACTGACAAAAGGAGTTTCCTAATCTGGAAGTTCCCAGTTAAAACACACGCACACACACGCACACACATACACAGAGTCTTTATTCATTAACTCTATTTATTTAGTGCTACACAGTATTGACATTACCTCCAAAGGCAGCTTATTCCATTTTTGGTTATCTGTAATAGGTAAGAAATTTTCCTTACTAAATTTCCGTACTAAAAGCTAAAACAATTTCTCTGAAACTTTCACCCACTGATGCTACTTTTGCTCTAAGGGGACAAGTGGAATAAAGCTAATACCTCTTTCAAATGATAGATTTTCAAACACTTGAAGATCAATCATGTTCCCTGTCCCCCCTCTCCGAGTCTTCTCTTCTCCAGAGTAAACTACCCATGATCCCTCAAATATTTCTTATATAGCAAAATCTTGGGGCCTTTCCATCATCCTTGCTGCCCTTTTTTTAAAAAAAAATATTTAATATTTTATTTTTTCCCAGTTACATGTAAAAACAATTTTAACATTCATTTTTAAAACTTTGAGTTCCGAATTTTCTCCCTCTCTTCCCACTCCCTCTTATTGAGAAGGCAAGCAATTTACATGTGTAGTCATGCAAAACACTTCCGTAATAGTGATGTTGTGAAAGACTAAATATATTTCCTTTCATCCTATCCTGCCCCGTTTATTCTATTCTCTCCTTTCACCTTGTCCCTTCTCGAATGTGTTGCTTCTGACTACCCCCTCCCCCAATCTGCCCTCCCTTCTATCATCTCCCCTTCTCTTATCCCTTTCCTCCCTACTTTCCTGTAGGGTAAGATAGATTTCTATACCCAACTGAGTGTGTATGTTATTCCCTTTTTGAGCCAATTCTGATGAATGTAAGGTTCACTCCACCCCTTCCACTATAAAAGCTCTTCTTGCCTGTTTTATGTGAGATAATTTACACCATTCAACCTCTACCTTTCTCTTTCTCCCAGCACATTCTTCTCTTACCCCTTAATTTTATTTTTTAAATATCATCCCTTCATTTTCAACTTACACCTGTGGCCTCTGTCTATATATACTCCTTCTAACTACCATAATAATGAGAAAGGTCTTATGAGTTATAACTATCATCTTTCCATATAAGAATATAAACAGTTTAACTTTACCAAATCCCTTATGATTTCTCTTCTCTTACCTTTCCATGCTTCTCTTGAGTCTTATATTTGAAAATCAAATTTTCTATTCAGCTCTGATCTTTTCTCAAGAATGCATGAAATTCCTCTATCTCATTGAATGTCCACTTTTCCCCCTCATGGATTATACTGGGTAGGTGGGTAGATGATTCTTGGTTGTAGTCCTAGTGCCTTTGCCCTGCAGAATATCATATTCCAAGCTTGCTGATGCTTTAATGTAGAAGCTGCTAAATCTTGTGTTATCCTGATTGTGTTTCCACAATACTTGAATTGTTTCTTTCTGGCTGCTTGCAATATTTTCTCCATGACCTAGGAACTCTGAAATTTTGCTATAATATTCCTGAGAGTTTTCCTTTGGGGATCTCTTTCAGGAGGTGATTGGTGGATTCTTTCAATTTCTATTTTACTTTCTGGTTCTAGAGTATCAGAGTAGTTTTCCTTGATAATTTCTTGAAAGATGATGTCTAGGTTCTTTTTTCGATCATGGCTTTCAGGTAGTCCAATAATTTTAAAATTATCTCTCCTGGATCTACTTTCCAGGTCAGTTGTTTTTTCCAATAAGATATTTCACATTGTCTTCTATTTTTTAATTCCTATGGTTTTGCTTTCTTGCTTCTTGCTTTCTCATAAAGTCATTATCTTCCATTTGCTTCATTCAGATTTTTAAGGAAGTATTTTCTTCAGTGAACTTTTGGACCTCTTTTGCCATTTAGCCTATTCTGCTTTTTAAGGCATTCTTCTCCTCATTGGCTTTTTGGACCTCTTTTGCCATTCGGTCTAGTCTATTTTTTAAGGTGTTATTTTCTTCTGTATTTTTTGGGTCTCCTTTACCAAGCTTTTGGCTCATTTTTCATGATTTTCTTGAGTCACTCCATTTCTCTTCCCAGTTTTTACTCTACTTCTCTTACTTGATTTTCAAAAAAGTTTTTGTAGATCTTCCATGGCCTGAGACCAATTCATATTTTTTCTTGGAGGCTTTGGATATAGGACCTTTGACTTTGTTGACTTCTTCTGAGCATGTGTTTTGATTTTCCTTGTCACCAAAGTAAATTTTTATAGTCTGTTTTTTTCCATTATTTGATCATTTTCCCAGCCCATTACTTAACTTTTTAACTCTTTGTTAAGGTAGGGCTCTCCTTTCAGTGTGGAGGGTATACTGTCCCAAGTTTCTGGGGTTTTGTGCAGCTGTTTTCAGAGATACTTCTAGGGACCTGTAAGTTTTCAGTTCTTCTAAGGTGGTATGATCTAAGGAGGGGTGTTTACTCCATCTCCTTTCTGTGTTCTGGTCTGTGAGCTACCCGCAAGCACTCTTTTTTGCCCTGGAACTGTGAGGAGGGTCCCCTCTCCACTGCTGCCAAGCTCTGCTATGCTAATGTTCCTCCTTGCCACAGGAATTCCCCTCCCCCCCAGGACTGTGACCCAGATCCAAGTATGAGTAAAGCAACAGAGTCCTGCCTCAGGTCTAGCGAAGAGACTCCTGTAATCTTCTGACCAGTTGTTTGATCCCCTTACTGGCTATGGGCTGAGAGCTCCCAAAGCAGCAGCTGCAGCTGCTGCTGCTACTGATTGAGTCACTGCCAAGGCCTGCTCCTAGTTTGCTGGGGCTGGGCTGTGCTGGCATGGTCTACGCTGAACTGCACTCCTCTCTTACCCAAGTCTGAGAGACCTTTCCTGCTGACTTTCTAAGTTGTCTTTGGCATCTGTGGGATGAGAAATCTGGAAACTACCACTGCTGCCAGCAAATCAGTCCTCTGAGGCCTGCTCCAGGTTTGTTGTGGCCCAGTCTACATTGGCACAGTCTGTGCTAGACTGCGCTCCCCTCTCAGACTGGTGCAACAGACCTTTCCTGTCGACTTTCCAGGTTGTCTTGGGCTAGAAATTTGTTTCACTCTATCTTTTTGTGGGTTCTGCTGCTCTAGAATTTATTTAGAGTCATTTTTAAACATATTTGGAGGGGTTTGGGGGAAAGCTCTAGTGAATCCCTGGCTCTACTCCACCACCTTGCTCCACACTCCTTGCTGCCCTTTTCTGGATACTCTCCAGCTTTTAAGTAGACTTCCTAAAATTTGTTGCCAGAATTAACACAATACTAGAGGGTGGTGGGACACCCTTAGACTTGGGCATCTCAATATTCCACATGGATCTGTGACCTCACTGATGTGACCTTTACATAATGTAGGGCTCGGCTCATTCATGGTTGCCTATACTGTGTGATTGTCTACCATCTCCTCCAAAATCTTCACCACAGGGTCTATACCCAACATGCTGGGGGTACTCAGTTATCTCTGTTTTACCTTTCAGGGAATTTTCCATAATTTTGACATATGTATAAGGGACAATTTTTTGAAGGAGAGGTGATTTTTTTTTGTTTTGCTGAATGAAATGTGATTTTTTTCCCCTAGCAAAGCAAATAATAGGCAAAGCAGGATCTTGTAGTCTCTAAATCATTTAGCCAGCTGTATGAGGCAGCTAGGTGACTCAGTAGATAGAACGCTGGGCCTGGAGTCAGGAAGACGTGAGTTCAGATTTGGCCTCAGACACTTATTAGTTGTGTGACCCTGGGCAACTCAACCTCTGTTTGCCTTAATCCACTGGAGAAGGAAATGGCAAACCACTCCAGTATCTTTACCAAGAAAACCCCACAGAGAGCATTGGCTGCAGGGTAATGAAGACTTGGACACAATTAAAACAATAACAACAATGATGGTAATGTTGTGGCTATTGTGCAGTAACACTCATAAAAACTTACCCCATGTCTTCTAACACCCTCATTGAAAAGTATCAAATGAAATATGAGAAGTGTTTCTCAACCCTAAAGTGCTATGAAAATGTGATATTAATAACAACAATACTGTACTGTAGCTTGCTTACTCTTACCATTTGTTTCTTTATTGATTTGACTACGATTCCTTTGATTGTCAATTTTAATTGAGGGTATAATATTCCAAGACTTGCCACCAGCCGTACAATGTTACTAGAAGAATTTGGTGTTAGAAAAGACAAAACATGAGATCATTAAAAGAGTTTAGTAATTTTGTGATTTCCCAAAGCCATTCCAGTACCTGTTCCATTCTATCCTCAATTTATTTTCCATTTGCAGTGTCTATCCGAGACACAGACACACACACACACACATACACATGAGCTCTATAGGTTGTCCATCTAATCGTATGCCATAATTTGGATAATAGGAATTTTCTATCTACTTAGTTTTTCCTGTGTAAATAACTAGGTCAAACTCTTTTGAATGTTTGTGGATATCATTTTGGAGGCTTTTGTTCTACATGAACATTAAGTGGTGTTTAATGTAATTAGCACAATTTTATCTGCATTTAGAAGTCTTAGAGACTTTACCAGGTAATCCTTCATAAATTTGAATTTTGTGCCAAATCTCTTCTATGATGGTGGCAGACATCTTTTTTTGGTCACCATCTTTCTGTCTCTCTGTGTCTCTGTCTCTGTGTCTTTCTCTCTCATACAACTGTGTGTGTGTGTGTGTGTGTATGTTTCATCCTTGTGCTCTCAGGATGACTTTGCTTAGTTGGGCTTCTCATCTAGCTTTCTTCAAACTGACTTTGTCTAAATTTCACTGCTTTTTTTTGCTTGATGAGGTAACACTGCTTGTTATTTTCTATTAACCATCTTTCTCCATAAAAATTTAAAAAAACACTTTTATTTTCTAAACTAGTGTTACTTTTGGCTGCTATCTCTCTGTATTTGGCAAATAGGTGAAATGTTTTGGTAAGTAACTTAGTTGGGTTTATATGATCAGAAGATGATAGATTTACAACTAAAATAGACCCCCAAAACCATCTGGTAAAGCATCCTTATTTTACATATGAGGAAACAAAGAATCAGGGAAGTTGAGTGATTATTTATCCCAGGTCAACACAGTAAATATCAGAGATAGGATTTCTCTCACAAAACATAAAATTTATTTTTTGTTATTCTAAATTATAGAATCACCAAGATTTTCTTCTATATACAAAGGAGAGCAGAAAGCAGTAGTTTATATTAAATTGCAAATATCTTTATGTACAAATTGTTGTCTTTTTATTTTAAAAGCATTTAATAAATTCAGTATATTAGTTTCAGAAGTTATCCAGGCTATCTGTTTCCTCTGAACCTCCTTTTGTTCTCTTTATGTTTCTTTGCTGCTCCTCTTCCCTTTTCCATTTCCTTTCTCCTTTTCCTTCTTTTCTCCTTTTGCCTTCTTCCTTCCATCCTTTCCTCCTTTCCTCTCTCCTTTCCTCACTTTCTTTCTTCCTTATTTCCTAATTCCCCTTTATTCTTCTATTCTCCTTCTCTTTGCCTCTTTCCCCAATACTAATTTATATCTCCCCAAATTTAAACTTATCTTATAAGAAGAAAGCATAGTCAAGCAACATAGAGCCACATATTTTAAAGATATTCACTAAGTTATTGATTTTGTGAACATATAATTGGACAAAATAAAAATTTTTGACTGTTTCTATTATTTCATCTTTATTTGTTGTGAATTCTCCTTTTCTCTTATTTTGACTGTTTTTCCTCTTTTTTAAAAAATTAAATTTTTTTTGGCTCTTTTCAGTTTATTACATGAATGAGTTATACTAGTCCAAGTTAAACAGCGGACCCCAAATGGTTACATTATACAAGCTATGAGGTTTTTAAACTTGTGACAAGGGACAGAAGGGAATTTTTCTGCTCATTGCAAGGAAATCCTCACTTAAGCTTCAGTGAGCCACAAGCACTTAAAACCCATGAACCTTCAGCTGGTCGTCCTTAGCCAGTCCAATCTCAACAAGGAACTGGCATATGATCTTGTGCTGGTCACCCTGTAGCTGAATTACTTCCCCATATTGTGGATGCTCAATTACAGTACCATTGCAGGCAAATTTCTTCTTGAATGCCTTCACTAGTTTCTTTTTATTGTAATCATCATTTACAACTAAAATAGACCCCCAAAACCATCTGGTAAAGCATCCTTATTTTACATATGAGGAAACAAAGAATCAGGGAAGTTGAGTGATTATTTATCCCAGGTCAACACAGTAAATATCAGAGATATCAGCAGGAAGCAGGTCATCACCCTTACTTGCATCAGCAAAGGGGTCGAAAGAGTGGAGGTTCTGGATAGCAGACATACAATACAATTCCTTTTCCTCGGTGGAAACGGCCTGCGGAAGGTGGTGGCAGGAGAAGGCGGGCAGGGGTGGGGGGACGGAGCGTCGGGAAGCGAGGGGGCTCGAGGGGGAGGCTGCTGAGTTCTCGGCGGCGGCTCAGTGACTGGGGCCAAAAAATAAAATTTCTTAACAGTGTATTAGTTGATTTAAAAATAGATCTATGTTTTGTTATCTGTCCAGTTCTTTAATGCCAATTTTGCTAATCTTTATTTTCAGCATTTTTTTTGTTTAGTTGGGCTTTGTAATATGTTGTTTTACTAGTTTTTTTTAAAGTTTCTACACAATTTATTGAAATATTTTTTCTCTTTTGTTAAAGAAAGTACCTGATTACTTTGTTTGCAAGCCAAAAGTTTTGGTGTTTTGTCTTTTTGTTGTTGTTTTTGGTGAAAGTAGCTACATTCATACCAAACAGTATAATAAAATTGCAACCCATTTAAGTTTCCACTAATCAACTTTTCAAAACTATCCCATTTCTGGGAAAATTCTCTTCTCTGGGGCACTGAGTGAAAAAAAAAAGGAAAAGAAAAATTCAGTTCTGGATAATATGAGCATTTCAGCAGTATAGGAAATATTCTAGCTTTGATCTGCCTGTCTGTTTGCCTAAGGATAGTCACACTGCTCTTAGTACAAAACCCCAAAATGGTAAAATTAAAACAAATATTCATTTGGTATTTCATTCTAAAATGTTCTGGCCTAGGTTTGTGTTTTTAAAATTTGTCCATCTATCATTGGTTCAGTCTTTAAATCTTCACCTTGTTCTTTATCTTCCTTATTGGCCTCAGCAGCATCTGCTTGGCTCTGTTTACTCTCTTCTAATTCTCCCCAGTCCCTGATTTCAGGGTCCCCTTGTGCTAGGGCAGCTTCTTCTAGAAGATCATCCTGTACTTCCATTCGCATTTAATTTACACATTCAAGATGCAGCTCTTCCACATGTACTTTCGTCTCTTCTTGATATCAACAAATAATATTCTCGCAAGCCCTTGACCTAATTGTCTCCGTACCATTACCAAGAATTAAAGGACCCTAACTTATACAAGACCCTATACAAGGCCCTTATAAACTACCCTAACTTATACAGGACCACACACAGGAACACCAGTCCCAGTCCAATAGCAATCTAAGATGTTCCATGATCAATTATTTTAACAGATTTGTTACTGTACTTACAAAACCTTCTGATTATAGAAATTTGCTACTAATTGATTAGGGACTTAGAGTAAGGGGACCATATTTTCCCCAGCTTCCTGTAAACTCCAGGCAGAAGTTATGTCAAACTGCAAGCTGCATTGAGCCAGGCTTAAAATCTGTCAGGTTTCAGTTAAGGGATCAGGTTGAGAGGGTCCCACCTCAGCATATGCAAAAGTTGCTCTCTCAACGCTCCCATGAAATTTGTACCTGCAGCTTATGCCTGCCCTCCCCCCCCCCCCCCCCCCCCCCCCCCCCCCCCCCCCCCCCCCCCCCCGCCCACAGGCCTGCTGGCATCTTGGATCAGCCTTCCTTGATATTCACACCTGGAGGTAGACTCAGAAAAACGGTCAGTTAACAGACCCATTAAGTCCTTGAGTAGCAAGTTCCAATAATCAGTTTAAGATATGACTATGATCTCACATTGCTTAAGGAACATCCTTAAAGTTAGCTCTAAATAGCTTGCATGCATTTCCTCCTTTATTCATAAAATATTCCCATTAAGACCATAAGTTATTGCTCTAATACATTTTCATCTGTCCCCCAAGCTTCTAATTGAACCATATAAATATGATTGGTTCAAACACTAACTTTATGTTTTAGGTCATGGAATGAACAGAAACATTTAACATTTTACATTAATGCAAAAGTATTCTACGACTTATCTCTCTCTAAGAAATTTACATTGAAATTCTTTTCCTCAAACTGAAGATGTCTCTGATTTAGTCCCAGTAATTAATTATACCATTTATATTAATACCTAATTGCTCTTATATCACTTTAAAACATTTACGGACCTTATTCCACATAGATATAATGTAACTTTAAATCTCAGCCTTAATCTATGGGGTAATGATTCAACCTTACATTTGTGTTCTTATTTCACAAACTTATTTTTCCCTTTGTCCAAATTATTCTCATTAATATTTAGACAGAATGTTATCTTTCATATGACTATACAAGAGCACCAATGCACCCAGTCATTTGATTAAAAACAGCAAGATTTCACATATTTGTATTAATCAAATTTTCCACTTCTCCCCATAAACCCTTCTACATTTGTAGGTATATACCTTTCCTTTCACAATGTAACAGATTATGTCAGATACCTTTCCTTTTGTCACTAACTGCTTATTTCTGATTACAGAGACCTGCCATTAAAAAAGGCAGCATTATATCATCTCCCCCTGAGGGTGGTTTCTTTTACATCAGATGGCAATTTTCATCTCAAAATTTAATCTTACCCTAAAAACCCATCAGTTTTGCTGACTTAAAAAAAAACAGGTTTGGAGGTGGGCTGACTTGTGGGCTGGGTTCTGACCCACAGTGCCATCACAAATTAGTCCATAAACCTCCAGATTAACAAACATAAATGTATCTTTAGGTGGCACAGGCTTGAACATCACATCCCTATATTTTTCCAAGGATTCTCGTTTTCTCAATAGGAATTCTACCACACTTAAACCTTTTGCACAGAGACAGAGTTTGGAAATCTATCCTAATTTATTCACTCTTTGTTTTATATATATATACATATATATATATATATATATATATATATATATATATATATTATATATAGCACAATTCTTAGCCTCACATATAGATTATAAGAAAAAATGCTTTTTCATAAATTCCCAAAGTATTATAACAACTCAATTCTTTGTTATTACAGAATTTCTAGATATCACAGAGTTTCCAGATTTTCTATTCACAAAACCTCTTGTCTATAACAATTATAACAGGAGATTCTCACAGTCTTAGTTAATAATCTCACAAATGCTATTATGTGATAGCAAAGCAATTTTAACTGAACAGTGACAGCTTTAACCTCTTCATTTTTCTCTGATAGCACAATTCTTAACAACATTTAAACCATACAAATGTATGTTTAAACCACACAAATTTAATGCCTTAAACATTTTTATATATTAAAAAAAAAACTTGAAATTACCCATCAAATTAGGTGAATGCATTTTTAAGTTTCCTTACACAGGAAGTCACTCATATCATTACCAACACATGGAGATTAAAAGTAATATTACTTGTTCATAACCAAATATAACAGTTTCAAAACATCACATTTTTATCACACCCTTTCTAAAAGACCAATTCAAAATTTAGACCTTGCAAAGGTCTCTCGAATTTTACAGCCTAAGAGAACTCTAAAATTACTACTTAGAAATAAGATGACTTCGGTTACATTTTCAGATTATCACATATGAAAGTTATTGATCCTATTACTTCTTGTATTTATATATTAATACTTTAACACCTTAAATATTAACTAAGTCAAAATGAAATGTTGAGGAGGGAGTGGTTCTTAGGAGCACATACCAGAGCCCTTTCTTAGCTCCAGCCAGGCTGCAAGCCTCCCTTTGCCCCAGCCCCGGTTTGACACACCCATAGTTCTCTAAAGTGGAGGGTGGGGGAGGAGTAGCCAAGAGCACA
The DNA here is from genome assembly GCA_028646595.1 of Phalanger gymnotis. Classification (NCBI taxonomy): domain Eukaryota; kingdom Metazoa; phylum Chordata; class Mammalia; order Diprotodontia; family Phalangeridae; genus Phalanger; species Phalanger gymnotis. Next base: position 164,528,368 of record CM053623.1, on the reverse strand, counting down.
TGGCAGCTAAGAGCACATGGACACAAAGGACACCTGGGCTTAAACGTACTCACCCCCACTCAAATAATTTCAATCTCTCCTTCCTAATCTTGACCCAAACTACCTCAAACATTTCAAATAAATGAAAAAAAAATATTATACTTACCAAGCTTCTTCTCCAGCTGCTCCTACTTTGAAACAATTTAATCACATTCTAAACAGCCCACTGAATCTCCAAAGGGATCATCCTATCATCATAAAGATCCCCTTTACTTATGCAGTTTTAAAACACTTTGCTTGATGTTAGATACACTGAGTCAATGCAAACACACAGATTTTTTTTTTTAATCTTTAGGATCTAATTAAACCCTAATTCAGAGCTCCCAGCTTTTTTTTTTCTCTTTTATCAGCCCTCTCTCCTCTTGGCTGGGGCTGCTCTGGCTCAGATTATCAGCTTATCAGTTCTAAAAAGCTGCTGGCTTTTCACAATCCAACTTCTAGTCTAGTATTCCAACTTGGCCAGGGTCGGAACAAAAAGATCTTAACGTAAAACATTTTCTTAAACACACAGACAAGACATTGCACACGAACAATTTAGAATTCGAATTCAGATCCATCCCAAGCATCAAATTAAAAAAAATAATACATTTCAAGCTTCACATCTCCCCCTGTGGCTACAAAACCTTTCTGTGAAGCAGTGAAAGGCTTTGAAAGGCAAATCAACCTACCCCTCCCTGAGAGAGAATTTTTTTTTCATTTTAAATCTGTTCCCTAAAGAGCTATCTGCAGGTATACCTAATTTCTATTCCAATGTGCCCATTATTAACAATTTGGCAGATGGAGTTTTCTCACCCCCTGCCCTGCCAATTAACTGGAAGAGGTCGCCCCCTTCCTCTCAGTCACCAGGGTGCTCGCTTGTCGACCCTGCAAGCCAAACCCCAGGGTCAGAAACCCAAGGACTTGTTTACAGCCCCTCCAGGTAGGGCTCCAAGATCAAACTACAATTTGGATCTCCATTCAAATTAATGACCCAAGGACTCACGGTCCCTCCAAGTAGGGCTCTAGGGTCAGACTACAATTTTTAGACCACCATGGTCCATGCCAGTTGGCCCAAGGGCTGTCACAAGGTCATGCTTATCTTCGGGCTATATGCATACAACTTAGTGACTGCTCCTTCTTTGTCTGCTGGCCGCCTCTCGGTTCCAAGCAAAACTGGAGTCTTAACCTCTTAACCTGCCTAACTGTTTTCTGTTTCTACAAGTCCCTCTCTTCAGGTCTTTAGCCCAGTCTAAGCGGAAGTCCTCCTTTCCAGACTTTCGGGCCAGGGGAATTTTCGGAGAATTCTCAGATTCTCAGACAGCGTCCACCCTGGGTCAAGGTGAGGAGGAGTGGCTCAAGAATGGGCGTGGCCCTACATTGGGCTCCAAGAACTGTATGGGGTGAGACTACCCACTAGCAATTAATGAAGAGTAAGAGGTCTCTGGAAGTAAAGTAGAAACAGAAAACTTCTTTATTATCTCTCGCAAGAAAGGGCTGTCTCCAAACGATAGACAATAGGTAGGGAGAGGCGCAACACTGGAAGTGAAGCATGGCTATCTACTTTAGCAGTTCCATCCTCCTCCGACCACTGACTTTCACCGTTGTTGGTGGAGTTCCGGCTCACAATCTAGCGAGAAATCTTAACCTAGGAACAAGGAAGTGAAAAACATCTTTTTCCTTATTTAGTGAGGCTCATGCTGAGGTGGTAGTGGGTAGGAAGTGGGTCCAGCTATTCTATGTTCTGGATACCTATAAGTCAGGTGATTTCTCAGTAACTCCAGACTGAGACCTTGCTGTCACTCAGAAGCTCTGAGCCATGCTGATCCCATTCAATTTACAGAAAGGTTGAGATTTAGATTTCATGAGAGGTCCTCACCATCCCACTCAGAACCATTAGAGTTTGTTTTGCTTATGACTATTCCCTTTGTGTGTGATCAGCCCTTGTTTATCTCATTTGGAGTGAAGGTTACATGATACCTACTCCTTCCACTCCCTTCCTCCATGTTTGTATATGTTTGTCATGTACCCCAATTGTGAAACATAGTAATTTATATCACCTTGTTTCATGTTTCTCCCCTAGGATATTGGTTCCACCGCCTCTTTCCCTTTTCTGTCCTCTCAAGACCATCAGAAATAAAAAAAAAGAACACTCCCAAGACCTCTCTCTTTCCTTTGTGATTTTTAAAGACATCAGGATGTTTAAAAGACTCTTCCCTCTTTTTTCCCATTAGAATGTAAATGCTTAATCATTGTTCAGGCCCTTTCAATTGCTCAAATGTATTTATCTTTCTAGTTTTCTCTTGATCCTTGCATTTGCATTTCAGAATTTCTATTCAGATATGGCCTTTTCATGAGGAATGCTTGAGCTTGTATTCCATTGAAAATACCTTTCCCTCCCATAAGATGATCAATTTTATAGGGTAAGTTATTCTTTAATTATTTTTGTTTATCCTTGTAGAATATTATATTACATGATTTTCTGTCTTTTATAGTTGTTACTGCTGAGTCTTCTGGCTGTGGCTTCTTTATACTTGAACTCTTTCTTTCTGGCTACTTACAATTTTTTTTCTCTCTCATTGGAAAGCTCTGGATTTTGGCTAAGATATTCCTGGGAATTTTAATTTTGTGCTTCCTTTCAGAAAGTCACCAGTGGGTTCTACTTTTACTTTACTCTCTGGTTCTAGTAAATTTGGGCAGATTTCATGAAATATGGTGTTCAGTTGCTTTTTTTTGATCATGATATTCAGGTAATCTTATGAGTCTTAAATTATTTCTCCTTGACCTACTTTTCAGGTCATAGTATAGGTACCTTCCCCACCTGCACTG
>CM053623.1:164491620-164525024 GCA_028646595.1 Phalanger gymnotis | reverse complement strand
GTGGCACCTAGAGCTCAACATGTCGAATTCAGATGAGGTATGACAAGAGTACTGTAGAGCTATCACCTTCCTATTCTTGGAAGATCTGACTTCAGCTTTTGCTTTTTCTTTTTCTTTTTTTGGCTGCCATGTCTATCACATGCAGGCTTATAACAGTGAACAAAATCCCCAGATCTTTTCTAGAACTACTGTCTAATCATGCTTCCATTTTATACTTGTGGACATTGGGGTTTTGTTTTGTTTTTTACAAAAGTACAGAATTTTACATTTATCCCTATTGAATTTAAATGTTTTATATTCAGCACAATGTTTAAGTCTGTCAAAGTCCTTTTGGATACAGACCTTGCCGTTCACTATGGTAGTTATTACCCAGATTTGTATTATCTGCATATCTGTTATTAAAGCCTTTATCTAAGTAATTGATAAAACTGTTAAATTGTATAAGGGTCAAACAAGAATCCCTAGTACACTCCATTGGAGGTTTTCTTACATGTTGACAGTGAACCAGTAACAGCTAATTGCACTGAGTCTAGTCATTCAAACAGTACGGAATCTGTCTGATTGAATTACCACCTAATCCATATCTCTCCATGTTCTCCACAAGAACAGCATGAAATACTTGATGAAAAGCTTTGCTAAAAACCTAGGTAAACTATGTCCATAGCATTTCCCCTCATCTACTAGTTTAGTAATTCAATCAAAAAAGGAAATGAGTTTGACATATTTACTAGCTGTGTGACCTTGGGCAAGTCACTTAACCCCAATTGCCCTGCCTTCGCCCCTCCAAAAAAAAAAAAAGGAAAAAAAATCATAAAAAAAGAAATGAGTTTATTCTGACAGGATCCGTTCTTGTTGAAGTCAGATATTGCTTCCCTTTCCAGATGTTCACAAACCATCTCTTTAATGATCTGTTTTAGAATTTCCCCAGGAATTGAATCAAGTTCACTGGCCTATGGTTAGTAGACTCTGTTCTCCTTGTCACGCCTATTTTTTGAGTATTTGGACAACATCTGTCCTTCAGTTTTTTGGTGTACCTCTCTCATTTTCCATAAACTTTCAGATGATGATAATGGCTCAGCAATCTCATCTGCTAGTCCTTTCAGGATCTGAGGGTATAGTTCAACTGGGTCAGGTGACTTGAATGAATTAAGGGCAAATAGATATTTTCTTCCTGTCTCCTGATTTGTCTTGGATATCAGCTTCCTGTTAGTCATTTTCAGTGTAAAGGTTATTATTCTCCTTTGCAGAGAAAACAGAAACAAAATAAGACTTAAATGCTCTACCTTATCTATGCTGTCAGTTGTCACTGTCCCATCCACCTCAAGCAAAGCTCTTATCCCTTCCTTGCTCCTTCTTTTTATCCCAATATAGATTCAGAGAACAACAACAAAACCAAAACCAAAATCCCTTGGGTTGTCCTTAGTTTCCCTCAATTGGCTTATAATAACCTAACTTTCAAAAACTGAAAAATATTGAGTGCATAGAATACCTGCTATAAACTATGAGGTCTCTAAGGGATTTCATCCCTTCACCAGGAAGAAGAGTCCAAAGAAAAGATTAGGTCTAATATCACTAGCTAGCCTGGAAATATTTTGATCCAAGATTTAGCTAGGAAGTTGTTAGGCTACCTAAGACTCTGAGAGAACAAGATTTGGAGAAGCTTTCTGCTAGTTCTAGGGCAAGGGTTTGTCTGGATTTTTTAAAAGATGGGGAGTGGAACTGTGATTTTAGAGGTATAGGGAACTCCTCCTATGTATGAGGTGTTCAGGGAGGACTAGCTCTTATGGTGTGAGGACTTGCTGAGCTCTTTTCAGGGCTGCTCATCCACCTTTGGTGTCCACCTGGCACTCAACTCTCACCTGTGGCTCCAAGAAGCATGTGGCAGTGGCCACACCCCGGTAAAACTGTCTCAGCAGGCAGGTTGTGGGTAACCAACAGGCCTCAAGTCCATTCGTGAGTTAGGGGAATGACTATCCCAAACATGTGAAGACTTTGAGTGAATGAGAACAATGTCCGTGAAGGCAGCTGAAGCAGGCACTGTGGAGCACTTAGAGCTTGGGCAGACATCAAAGATGCCAAGGTCATCCATTGCATCCTGGGCTGGGACTTTTGTCCTGCCACTGGACTTTGATGACTCTGGAAGAGAGAATCAGGCTGATGACTTTGTGCAACTCTGTGTCACTTAAATCCAATTCATGTACAAGTCAAGACATCCCCCATGATGTTATTGGCCCTCTTTGAAAAAGAAGGATGAAGAAGATAGGGAACTCCTAGGTGAGGGAACTCCCTCCGTTAATTCAAGTCAGCACCTCAAGTGATTGTCTCAGGTGGTATGTGTCAGAAGGGGGGACTCAAATCCAGAACTTCTCAGCTCCAAAGCCAGTTCTCTATCCATTATGCCTTTTCTAAAAGTGCTGGGGAAAAGCTTCTGTTGAGGCTAAGAAAACATGGCAGCATGTGCCTATCCCCAAGTAAGAAATAGTCAGAAACTGGAGATAGTAGAGACCACCATGCATCAAAAGCCAGCAGAGGAGACAGACTATTATTCCTTCAAAGAAGCACCCAGTGGCAGAGGCTCTGAGCCTAGTGCAGCAGGGTGATAAGGAGCTAGCAGAGACATTGAGTCCATTGGAGAAGTTTCTTGCAGCAGAGACTGTAGATCCGATGGAGTAATGTCTAGCAGAGAAGACAGGTATCACCAATCCTGCAGTACTGGAGTCATGAGTTGATCCTTCACATGGGTGCTGGTCTACCACATGTGTGCTTTGGCTAATCATACTCCCTGCATGTATTCCTTCCACGTGCAGACCTTGGACATATCTTTTCCCTTTGTCTTTGCCTTTCTAGGTGTATTCCTTAGAAATGTTCACTCTTCTCATTGATGCAGTATGCAGTTGTTGGAAAATGCAGCCAGGTTTACTGGGAGAAATATTTTGTTGCCGCTTTTCTTATTATGCTGTTTCATTAAATGCCTTTGCTTTGAACTAATTGTGTCTTCTTGCTAACTATTAAACAAACACGCTAGTGGAGGCTCATGAACATGTGGGATGAATACCTACAGAGTACTTTGAACCTGGGGTCATTCTCTCTTAGAGAAGGCTAGGAGAATGTAGGTAAAAGGATACCCCTAGGCACTACATGCAGGTTCCCCTAACCCCCAGCAATAGAGCCACACTAGTTTTCTTTCACCTGGGGCAAAAACAAATGAACAGGTTTGAGACTGGGGGAGAAGCGAAGTGGATATAGCTCTGCCAGGAGAATGGATAATTTAGTCCTCAACTACACAGGGGTTTGTGGCCCAGGAAAGGATATCCATCGGACACCCAAAAGGATGCTGTAGGTTGACAGCTATGGTGCACAGAGGTTTCAGTAACAGTAGCTTGAGTGCAGCAGCTGCCCTTTTATGGTGAAATAGAGGACAATGATATTGAATTAGAATAGTACAATGAAATGAGTGCTGAATTTGAAGACAGAATACTTGGTTTCAAATCCCAACTTTGCCTCTTGTTTCCTCTACGACCTTAGGAAGTAATTTCTCTTGATCTCATTTTCCTTATCTGTAAAATGAGGATCTATAACTAGATAACCTCTGAAGTCCCTTTCAGTTTTCAATCTCTGTGATCCTAAAGTACAGGATGGTGGTTACCATGGGAAGAAAGTAAAACGTCCAAGGGATGAAGCATGTTCCCTAAAGAGAGTGCATTTCCTTCCCTGTACTCTCCACATCAGGATCCCAGGGGCAGATCTTCTTTCACATTGTGTTAATCACTGCTGTAGGGACAGCAATTACTAGCTCTCTTTAGAAAGAGTGCAAATCAGTCAGTTAATTTACATCCCTTCCCATCAGCTTGAGTTACTCCCCCTTGTCCTCTTAGTCCCTGATATCTGACCAGCTTAGGGCCATTTCAGAGACAATCCAATATCTCACCTCACGCTCCTCCACTTCTTGTTTTATACTAGATTACCACACAAAGTTCATGAGTAGGTGGAGCATCTCCTTCTCCTCAGGGTACCCATGCATGATTGATCTGTGTAATCACTTTTATATAGTCAATTATAGGAACATTGCAGTTCCCCCTCATGGGAACCAGCCCTTGGTTTCTTAGAAGCCCCAGAGGCTTTTCCCTTCTATCATATTTCTTATAGCTCATGGGAAAAGCTCATCGTTGCTCTAGAGTGGTTGCTACAATGAACTTATTGGTAGTTTTAGAGGCACTAAGATGTGTTATATCCTTCCTGGTTTGGGCAAAGAGTCCATTGTATTCAATACCTTCTGGTGTGATAGACTTTAACCTTTAACCTTTATCATCTTTTATCCAGATTGCCTTTTGGCCCTCTTTCTGAATGATTTCCAATATAAGAAAAAGACCAATGTGATGGCTATCATTGTCTATAGTATATAGACATATAGTATAGACACATATAGACATATAGTATACACATATAACCACATATATATGGGTATAGACATTATACCCAATTGTATATCTCATTAATGCAGACACTTGTTACCTCCCAGAAGTGTATATGTTCTCATTCTGAGACCATTGTTTTTGACTAGTGGAGATTTACTAATATTTGCATGGTATAAACCAAATTGACTAACTTGGCCTCTTGTGTAGACTGTCAGGACTTATGGTAACTGGTCTGAACTGTAGGCCCCACAGTCCAAGCACCCTCCATTCCCTTAGTTGCCAAGTCATCACAGAAGTGTAAGAGGGAAGTCCAGGTTAAAGCTCTGTGGGAGATGACTTCAGTAATCTTGGACCATTGCTACTGTCAGATCATGGGATCATAGATGGTAAAAGGGAAGTGAATTGCCTCTTTTATTAGTAACTCAAGCACCTATTGCCCAGTGATTTGAAATCTCAAAACAATACACATAACTGGCCAATGGCAAATTCCTAAGGAAGTGATCCCTGAGGCTTGCGATTCTCTGTGCTGTGTCATAGCCCCAAGGTTATGGCGATCTTACATAATAATGCCCTGACCAGCCAGAGAACTTTTCCTTTTTTTGTGATGTTTAATTGGCAATCTCCAAATGTTCACTTCCACAAAGGGCCCATGATCCATATACCATAGAGATCACCTGGAACCCTATCTTTTCAACCACCATTGCAGCCATGGTCAGACCTTGGCAAGTGGCACAAATGGTAATGGGCAATCCTTCCTGGATGTAAGACAGAGCTGGGGCTCCAGACAGACTATCCTCTAATATAGTCAAAGAAATACATGCTTGCTCTGTCCTGAAAAGGAGTCCTATGAAGGTAGCCCCGATGGATTGTTAGAGTATACTAGCAGAGGCAATAGATTTCCAATTGAAGCCTATCCAGTTCAGAAGATAGGACTGTACCTCTTTCACCAAGGTGGGTAGAGGCTCCCAGTTCAGGAGTCTCACCCAGAAATTAATCTATTTTCCAATTACCTCAGGATATAGCTACTTTCCCCAAAAGGTACCAGATTTTAGGCATAGATGGATATTGTCACCAATTACCTTCAATCTTGAGCAATCCAGGCTGTTGAGTAAGGCCAGGTGTGGCCCTCACATCCTTCCCTGGTAGATAACCAAGTAAAAAGTTCATTAATGCATGATGTACATTGTGAACTCAACACAAAGCTTTGAAATTATCTGGAGTCTGATGGAAGAGTGTTGATGAGTTGTGAAAGCCCAAATATAGTCATAGTTAAATAAATTATCCACCTTTCTATGCGAAGATAGTTTTATCCCAGGAAACAAGTGTCAGCAGGGTGTTCCAAAAAACATTAGAAATGTCGAGACCTGAGTGATTTCCTAAATCGGACAGGAAGATACACTGAAGTTCTGCCTAGTTGGCAACCCTCATGTAAAGAGTAACCGTTCAATGGTCAGAAGTCAGTACTGAGTCTTTGCCTCCTGTTTAGGTGTTTTTAAAAACTGGAATTTGCAACTTTATATCCTTGGTAAATCAGTTCATAAACTAGTTCCTTACACCCTTTTCATGTTTTAGTTGCATGGTCTGGGGACATGCTTAGTGCCAAGTGTTGATGTTGTGGGTTCAGAACCAAGGCTGCAGTGAAGTTGCGTGATGCAACACAGGCAAGTGCTGCCAGATTCATTATATGTTTGATTTTGAATTAATTTTTGGTCATTGTGTGTTCAGAAACCTTTTACTGTTGCCAAATTTTTTGGGACCTCATATGGGGTCACTAATCACAGTTTAAGAAGCACTGCCCTATGCTGTCAGTGGCCAGCTTGGAACTGGGATTGTCATTGTCTCTTTTTACCAATTTCACACTTAATTCATCTACTACTCATATTGCCTGTGGTTTCCATTGTTTAGGGATTTGTTGGAGTCTCTCTTACCCCAAACTCCCAGGCCTTTGTCCAGCAAAGACTTGATCTCACGGGCAATGAACAAGGCGGGAGGCATGATGGTGATAAGCAGCTCCCCTTTATTTCAGGTTAATAGCAACCTTTTATAGCTTTGATTACATAGCAATAGGGCCACCTGGTCCAGCCTACTCTCCGCCTACTCTCCTCCCCTTTCCTTCCCGCTCTCCCCATGATTCACCTGTGCACAGGTAAATCCGGAAAAGAACCCAGCACCACATTGCCAACAAGGGCAAGACCCTTCCTCCTGATTCCATCTTGTCCCACCCATACCTCAGAGCCCTGAGTTTATCTCAGCAGGCTCTGGGCATGGAGGTCCAGCGATGGTAGGGGTCGGCTATAACTCACCCCCTTTACAGGGATTCTTTTAGGATTATGGCTCTTAATGTGTTAGTAAATTGCAGCTTTATCCAGTCAAGGGAAGCCTCAACCAATATTTTAACATTTGTGTTCCATTTAAGTTACAATGAAACTACATTGCCAGAACTATTTGTCAAAGTCTGCCAGGATGCTTCTGGTAAGTCTGTACTTTGACTCCACCAGGTTATGTACATTTAGTTTCCTTCTGGCATCAATCCATTCAGTCACCTCTATTTCCCTTACCACCTTTTGGACAGATTTTAAGCATGTTGATTGACAATCCATTGTCAATCAAAAAGGAAATGGCTCTCTAATCCCCAAGTCCACAGACTCACTTGGGGTCCCAGTTAATGGTCACCTGGAAGTCTAGGGGGGAGAGCTCCCCTAGGTTGACCAACTAGCCATGGGGCTGCAGAAGGCCATATGCATGCTGGACTGTTCCAGGAACCTGACTAGGAAGTAGCCATCTCCCTCCCTGAGATGGTTAACTTGAGAATTGTCAATTTTGCTGTATTTTCTGTAGGCTATTTTTCTGTGGTCAATTCATGTCTGTTCCCTATCTCTCAAACCTTTGCCCTCCAGCAGATCTGTGCTTTATTGAGGATATCTGAATCATCAAATTTCCCATTTTATACCACTTCTATGTGTACTGCTTTCCAGATGGGGAATAGTGCTGCCTCCTGAGCCTGTATCTAGCTGCAGACAGTTATTATATTTGTCTTCTTGGACCAGCAATGGTAGTGGGAAAAGCCCGGTTTGGGAGTCAGAAGAGACCTTTGTTTGAATCGCGCCTCCGATGCTTACTAATTGTGTGACTGTGGGCAAAGTCATTTAGTCTTCCTAAGATTCAGTTTTCTCATGTGTAAATGGGAACAATAATAGCCATAATATTTATTTTACCGGGTTGTTATAATTTCACATCTTTGGAGGTTACTCCGGAATCGATGAGATCACAGATCAATTTGAGTATATTGAATATTATTATTCTATCTCCCCCAGGGCTCCCGCATCTCAGGGATTTTCACCCTTAATGAGACCAAGCTGAGCTCAGCTCCACAGGGAGTCATGGATGCGGAACAACATGGGTATCACTTCCTTCCCAGCAGCATGATATGCACCTTTCCCAACTGATAGAGCCATTGCTAATGGCTCCAACACCACCTTCCTTACTTCACTCTTTTCTTCCTCATTAGATTGTTCCATGGGGTTCTCCACCCCTCATCAGCCACTGAGTCTAATCACCTGGATGTATGCCCAGGCATTTATAGCAGCTCTTCAAATACTGAAGAGTTATATGTATGAGGATGGCTTCCAAACGTGCCCAATTATTTACCTGACCTAATCTCTGCATTTGTGTTCCATTTAAATTGTAATGGAACTACATTGCCAGAGGCATGCCAAATATGGTTCCAGGCTAGCCACATTTATTCTAGCGTCTGACTCACTTGGTCTGAACTCAAGACCAAGTAGATTGATGTAGAAATGGCAATGTAACCACGGGAGCCTACCTTAAATCTCAGCAGCCTCTATCATTCAGAGACTGGATCCATCTCAGTGAGTGAAGAATACAAAAGCTTTTTTTTCCCCTGGCATGCTCCACTGCTACTTCCTAAAGCAAGCTCACCTTGTCTTTTGAACGGCAAATTCCATTCTCCTTACTGAATGAGAAATGCCTAGTCTACCATATCTCTTAGGGCATCATTCTTTTTCTGTTTCCCTCCATAGTAATTTCATACTTCCCACCAGAGCTTAGAAGATTATTCCTTACCACCCAGAACTTAGTGTTACAAATGGCCCTTGCCTACCCCCTCAGGTCTTCTTAGGGGAGAAGGGGTAGTCTTTTCAAGAATCCCCAAGCTATCAAAGCTTCTTCTCAATGAAATATCATAGATCATTGCTGCCACCAAATAAATCATTCAAGGGCTCCATTTCTCTATTGATTAGATATATCCCTAGAAGCTGTCACTGTCAGCAAACACAGGTGCTAATAATTAGGTAATCTTCTGAATATACCAAGATATTACTCTTCTTCCTTCCTCTCCACCATGGCCTTATGGGAGGAAAGAAACTTGGGTTTTATCTAAGTACTTTATTAAGCCTGCATAGCTCTAGCTAATAGCTACAAGGGAGCATAGGATAATGGATAGAGTGCTTAATGTGGAGTCAGGAAAACCTGGGTTCAAATCCTGCCTTAGACACTTACTAGCTTTGTGACCCTGGGTAAGTCATTTAACCTCTATAGGCCTCAATTTCCTCATTTGTAAAATTAAGGGCTTGGACTTGATAACCTCTGTGATCTATTCCAGCTCTAAATTTAGGATCCTATGGGGGAATTGAGTCTCATTTCTCATCACATTCATCTCCTATCATCCATCATGGCATTCACAGATAGTGCTTCTCAACTCTCCAAATGTCACTCAAATATCTATCCCAAAGTCTTACCTCTTTTCATACCTTTGCAAATTCCAAGTCCAAGTTACATTTTGGGTTGAGACTAGAAGTTCTTGTTATCCACTAGGATACCATCCTTTCCATGTATATCATTGCCTCAGCTCATCCTCTGTTTACTTTGTGATTAACTTGTCTCAGTTTCTGCTGATTTCAAAATTCTGTAGTCCTCCTTGTGGCTATCCCTTTCTGTAGTGTCCTTCCTGCAGGTATCTGATATAGCTCATATGTCTGCTTCAAGGAAAAAGGACCTCCATTGTCCCTTGAATTCCCATACAGGGAGCCTTATATCCTTGATAGAGAACATTTATAATTATGCATTTCCCAAAACAAAACTAGAAAGGTTATTGCAAATTCCATTGAGGAGTCCCCTCATTCCAACCTGAAACTGGACTGGCCCCTTCCCTGGATTTTTTCAGCCCAGCTCTTGGTAAGTTTTTAATTCTCCTTCCTCCAACTTTAGCCACTTCAACACAGTTAAATGCATCTGTGCTACACATTGTGCTGCACAGAGTTTTAACTTAAAAGCAGAAAATATGGCTCTACCTTCATTCCGTTTCTCTTCACCTTTATGTTTTTAACATCGCCATTGACACAAGAAGGATATGTCAATGTAATATGTAATGTGATATGGAATTTGGTTTATATGGCTTTTCAGCCTAGGGTTTCACATACTCTTAGTGACATACTATCACAAAGATGAGTAGCATACTGAACCTCTAACCCCCTGCACCATATATATGATGGGATAAAAGTAATCCATTAGCTTTTTCAGCAAGTAAACTAATGCCTGTTAGGGGTAGCTTTGTTGTTTTCCACCCTTGTCTTGTCAGGGAGGTTCTTATTGCAATGGCCCACAGACACAGGAAGATCAAAGATCTTAAATACTTGGAAAACCCATCAGAACTGCTAGAATTGATACTAAGCCCACTCACATTTGCAATGATTCATCTCCCTCTCCCATCCCATCAAATCCATTTGTGCCTGACCTGGAGGCCTGTAGCATCTGCTGGGACATGTGATGGATCATTGCGAATGGCATGGAGGTTTGATGACTTGCTTAAGGCCACATGACTAGTAAGTATCAGAGAAGGGATTTGGACCTAGGTCTTTTGACACCATGTCAGTGACATTTAAAGCTCCATAAAGCAATCTGACTCTTTAAAATGTGTAAAGTTAGAGGAGGTCCCCCACTCAGCTTCCCTGGATTCTGGTATCTATGGTAAAAGAACAAAGAGCAATGAAAAATGAGCAGTAGTTAGCGCCTAGGTCCAGCTTGGTTGCCTACTTTTTCTGTATCTACAGGCGTTTCATCTGCCCAAATAGCCCCTTCCTGAATATAGAGGCTGCAGGGGTGGGAGTGGGAGGTAGGGTTCCAAGAGCTGCCGATTTTTAAATGAACAAAAGAACATGGAATCTTTTTGGCTCGAATATCTCCAACTTCTAGCTAGTTCCTTGACACCTCTTCCTTTAGTTCTCTACTCAGTAGGGTCAGTGTTTTGCAATAAGGGTTCTCAGAGTGTTCCCTCCACTGGCGTTTTATCTTTCCACCCAAAGGGAACAGAAGGAAGAGAAAAAACACATCCCTTTCTTTTCAGTCTCCTCTCCCAGTTTCCTTTGCATAAACCCTGAATCCTGGGGATTATTTGGCCCAGGACTTATTTTTTCACTGGGAATGTTTTTATTTCATTCTCTCTCTCTTGACCCCTCCTGACTTCCTGCAGGACAAAAATGAATGCTAAAAAGCTAGGAAAACGAAGTTCAACGTCCTTTCCCATTCTGAAATCAAGAAAGAAACATAACTTCACCTCTATAAGGGTAAGAAGCCTCTGTTTTCAGCCAAAGGCCAGAGTAGGGATGGGATGAAGGGGGAGAGAGGAACACTTGATGGAATAGCGATCACTTGGTCATAAACCCATAAGTTTTAGTGAGTGTATGACAGAATGGACTAAAAAGACCAGAACTGGAACAGGGGTTTGCCACGGTGGGTCTTGTTTCCTTATTCCTTTTGGTCCTGATGTGGTAGAGCTCACCATTAGAGTTGAGACAGGGAGAGGTCAGAAATGAGAGGTTTGACTTCTTGATTTGGGATTTTTCAGAGCTCCCAAACTTCCCCACCCGTCCCCATGAGCCCGTGTTTCTGAAATTATTGAGCTAGTGTCTTTAACTTTACTTTTCACTTTGTTCTATGTATCTGCAACAACACCAGAAGTTTCCTGGAGTAATTTTGTCTAGTGTGCATTCAAGAACAATTCCAAAACAGGTAGGTTATTTATGTCTGGTGTTGACATGTTTATAACTCTTAGAGTCTCTCTTTGTGTACTGTCTGCTTTAAAAGCCAGAAGAAGAAGGGTTTTACTTGCAGCAATTATGATGCCATTGTGATGGTTTTGTTGAAAGAGCACAGTATTTAGCATAAGAGCCCTTAGGTCCAAATCCCAAATCAATGCTTTACAATCTGTATGGACTTGGACAATGGCCTTCATCTCTCAGGACTTAATCTCCTCATCTGTGAAATGGAGGCAGTTGGTGTAGATCAGGGGTGGGGAACCTGGAACACTGAGGCCACATGTAGCCCTCTGGGTCCTCAAGTGTGGCCTTGGTCAGGTTTCTGTTCACAGCAAAGACCCACCTCTAGGGCACAGATTTCCTTTGGCACCCACTGGCTTGGTCAGTGGAAGGAAACCAATGGCATAGCTGCATAATGCAGCGAAAAAATGCCTCCTACTTAACTATATGAAAAAAGAGAACTAGACTGGGAGTTAGAAGACCTGGGCTGTATTATGTAGTACCTAGCACAATCCCTGACCAAGGTCCATTTGGAGCTGGCCCTGTGTGAGGAGCTTTAAGAGACACATAATTATTTCTCGCAGACCTCAGGGACACTTCAGTGATCTAGCTAAGCATAATGGTCTATCAAAACTGTTGTGTTTCACGAAAAGTCCTTAATGACTTGCATTCTCCTTTAGCTCAACCTCCACTCTCCCACTATGTTAACATACGCTGTCGTTGTGAGGGTTTAGTCTTTACTAGTCTTCTAAAAGTCCCCAAATGGAGATGTGACTTCATATCCAGGAAGTACCTCCTCAGGCTGCATTCACCAGGTGAAGCTGGTGCCTCTGGGGAATGGGAGAGGGCAGCTGACTTGAGGATGCATTAGGATCATCTCACACACATACCTTTTCATTTCATTTCCTGTCCAAATGAGATGGGTGTTGACGAGATCACGAGTGTTAACTTCATGTTTGATTCTAAATTTGAACATGGAGTTTAGGGTAATTCCTCCATATAGTCATCACAAGCAACCAAAGGATCCCAGAGCCATATATTTAGGATTTACACTAAGGGATGAGGTTTTTTTTTTTTCTGTTTTGAATAAGGAAAATGACACTCTATTTCCTACTTCTTTTGGATGCTACTGTAAAGATGACTATAATCATACTTTCAAAAGGGTCATTAATAGGCCTCAGGGAAACTCCTTGGTACATTTGAATAATTAACTTCTTAGGTTAGAGGCACTGACATAGTAACTATATCCTAGTGAGCTAAGACCTATTAATGCTAGAGACCTAGGACAAAATTGGATTGGGGTGAGGCAAAGTGACCTGATCCTATAATAGCAAGTCACGATGTTAGAGGATATACAGAATAGCATAAAATGTGATTTCTATGTCAGGGAACTTACTTTCTGGATGGGGAGATACAAGTGCCAAAAAATCTTACAGATTGAGATAAACAATAAGTGCTGGATGGTAGAACACTCTTAGGATAATTAGGGAAGGGGCAGCTAGGTGGCGCAATGAGTAGAGCACCGGCCCTGGAGTCAGGAGGACCTGAGTTCAAACCCGATCTCAGACACTTGATGCATGTACTTGTTGTGGGACCTTGGGCAAGTCACTTAACCCCAATTGCCCTGCCTTTCCCCCTGCAAAAAAAAAAAAAGAAAAAAGAAAAAAAAAGGATAATTGAGGGAAAGCTTCATAGAAATATGGGATTAAAGCTGTGCTTTGCAGGATGGGCAAGATTATTTTTTGGAGGGGGAGGCAATTAGGGTTAAGTGACTTGCCCAGGGTCACACAGCTAAGAAGGCTAGATTTGAATTCAGGTCCTCCTGACTGCAGGGCTGGTGCTTTATCCACTTGACCACCTAGCTACCCCACCACATGGGAAAGATTTTAGTGGGTGGAATGTATGTGGGACTAGGAGAGGGTAATAAGTAGCAGTTAGGATATGAATACAGGTCCTTTGACATAACATCAATGTTCTATCTATTGTGCCACAGTGGCTTTCCAAGGCAAGTTAGATGAAAATTAGAAAGTAAGGTTTGAGCCAAATTGTGGAAGTTTAAATATTTCCACAATTGAATAGCAGACAAAGGAGTTTAGATCATGTGAGCAAAGATCCATCAAAGGTTTTTGAGCAGGAGCCCAAGGGATGAAGCAACACTAAGCACTCTTTTAATTCTGTCTTTCAGTTATCCCAAATGGATGGTAAGACTCAAAACCAACAACTGACTTCCAAGCACAAGAACCTGAGGCTGAACCGGTATTTGCGTAAGGTAGAGAGTTCTGGTGCTTGGTTCCTTCTTTCTCTAGCACAGAGTAGGATGAGGGCACCTTTTCCAGGTATCTATCTGGACACGACACACTAGAAATTCTCTAGCTCCTCTGGATATTACCACCCATCTTTTGCCCTCTTCCCATAAGACTTCCTAAATTAACATTGATTTTAATATATTTTTATTTATTTCATTAAATATTTCCCAATCATATACAGACAATTTTTAACATTCTTCTCTCTTTTCCTCCCACCTCTCCTCTACTTTTTGAAACGGCAAGCAATATGATATCAATTATGTGTGTGAAGTGATGCAAAACATATTTCTATATTAGCCATATTGCAAAAGAAAACACACACAAACAAGAAAAATAAAGAAAGTTTTAAAAATATGCTTCAATCTGTATTCAGAGTTTATCAGTTCTCTCTCTGCAGGTGGATAGCATTTTTTATCTTGGTCCTTTGGAACTGATCATTGTCTTAATCTGAGTAGCAAAGTCTTCCATGGCTGATCATCCTTACAAACTAAAACTGATTATAGACTTACTTAGTTTTAATTGACCAATTGAGAAATTGATTCAATTGGATAAGTCTAAACCAAGAGGAGGAAATAAGAGCTTATGTTACAATCAGAGAGATTTGCATTAAGTGTTAGGAAGGATTCCCTGATTTTGGATTTTGAAACACTGGAAGGTATTGGAAAGAAGCTATAGAATGTCCTTCCTCAAGAGAGTTTTAAGAGTAGGTTTAGGCCGGGCTGGATTAATCGTAGCCTTGGGGTAGAAAGAGTGCTGGAGATGACTTCTTGGTTAAGGTTCAAGAGATTTCTCTTTTTACAGAAAACAAACACCAGTATTTCCTCATTCCCTCATATGGACAATAGTGGGAGGAAGAATATGGCGCACGTGGCAAAGAACTCTTCTCAGGACAATAACCTCCCACTCATCAACAGCAAGAGTGTGTTGAAGGTACTCTCAATGTCACAGGTTGGTGGGTCTCAGGCAAGTGTTGGATGGGAGAATCCTTGGTTAGTACAAGTAGGATCTGGTTGGGAAAGTCACTTAGTTTTTCTGGGCCTCAGTATATCCCATCTGTGCTTGTATTTCCTTAGAGTGCAAATTATAGTGATGTATAATTGAAGCCTCACAGGAATGATGTGATGGCTAGAGATACTATCTTTGAAAAACAATTGGCTCTTGAAAACAAAAGCGTTAAGTACATCTAAGAGTCAGTGGTATAATTCTCAATTATGGGCTAATCTAGTCTAATCCAACCCGACAAGCATTTGACAAGAACCTACTATGGACCAGAATCTGTTAGGTGCTAGGGATACAGAGACAAAACAAAACAAAAGTCTCTGCCTTGAAGCACTTTGCCTCCTTTTAGGGGGCTGCAAATAACTTGAGGAAGAAGGAGAGATCACTAGTTAATAGAGAGGTTAGGAAAGACTTCACATAGGAAATGACAGTGAGCCAAACTGAAGGAAATGAGGGATCACCAAATGTAGAGGTGAAGGAGGAATGTATAGGGGTATTGGGGGAGCCTATACAAATGTTTGGAAGTAGGGGATAGATTGCTGTGTTGGAAGATAAGCTATTAGGCTGGTTTGGCTACAAAGTGGAGCTCATGAAGCAGAGTAATGTGCAGTCACCCTGGAAAGGAAATCTGGAGCTGTGAAGTGCTTTAAATGCTAATTGAGGAGTTTATTTTTACAGATAAGGAAACTGAGGCAAATGGAGTTAAGTGACTTGTGCGGGGTCATACAGCTAGTAAGTGTCTGAGGCCAGATTTGAACTCAGGAAGATGAATTTTTCTGACTCCAGGTGGGGTGCTCTGTGCACTATGGTGCCACCTAGATGCCCATGAAAAGTAATTGGGAGCCACTAAAGGTTTCGAAGCAGGGGACCGGTAATGTGTTTTAGGAAGTGTTTTAGACTTATGTTTTAGGAAGATTATTTTGGCAATTTTAGACTTATGTTTTAGGAAGATTATTTTGGCAGTTTTGTAGTTGGTGTATTGAAGAGAGAGAGACCTGAAATCAGGCATCTAATTAAAAGTCTGTTGTAATAGTTCAATCAAAAGTTATCATACTTCTCATCAGCATATTTATTAATATTTAATTATTTATGGGGCTATTTATTTATTCATTTAAATGGCCCTAACCTCTGATGTGGATAAATTACTGATAAACATATGACAAAATGACTATATTACATCAGCATATAATGAGACAATAAATGCTTAACAACAAATCCATGCCAGGGGAAAGAGCACTTTGCTATTGAGAGCAGACTGCTATGGCAGTCCAGGTTGGTGCAGTCACTACGGGAAGAGATGGTGTTGTACTAGGACTTCAGGAGGCCAAAAATAAGCTGTTTGACCTTTCATGGGGCCTCCATTTCTTCATCTATAAAATGAGGATATTAGGATTGATGATTTCTGAGGCTCCTTCCAGCTCTAAAAATCTATGATTCATTGGAAGCCCAGAAATATATTGGTGAGGCTTGCTGCTGATAGATTTACATAGCAAGAACAGGGATATGGAATAGGTGGGTGGGGAAGAATGATTTTTCTTCTCTAATTTAGCTTTCCTTCCAGGAGCGTCTATCCCTTAGCTATATAATTTTCTTTGTAGGCCTACGGTCTCTACTCAGATAAGGGCCCAAAGGAATAGATTTCTGCTTGGGCTAGGAAGAATCTACCTGGCTTTGGTTAGATGGGTGTGGCAGCAATGAGTTGTGGGCTTTTCCTATAGATAAGTTGAGTGGTGTCTTTGAAGAATTAGGTCCAGAAGGAAACTATGTCCTCTGCCAAGACACCAGTGGAGCTGTATTTTGGTTTGTCTGTTTCTATTGGTCTGTTTATCAAGCTGAGACTATTGGTCCAGCAGCCATGAAAAGAAACAAAGGAGTAATGGGTCCAGCAAGAATGCTACACCTGAGCAGGGGTGGGGGTGGGGTGGGGTCGTGGAGCAGACCTAATGGGAGTCACTCAGTAACATCACCAGAAGACATGAATGGTCTTACAGTGGTTTTGAAGACGTGAAATACCCTCCAGTAGTGTTCCCTGGATATATTTGTTCTCTGTGTCTGTCCCCTGTGCAGAACCTACTCATTCCACCGATGGCGTGGGTATTAATGGGAGAGTTTGCCCTAGATTCATGAGGGAATGTTTCTATTGTGCCTTTTTTCCAATACAAAATATCATTAAATGCCTTTGCTTTGACCTTTTTTGTGTACTCTGGCTAACTAGAGAAAAAAATAAACACATTATTGGGGGCTACTGATAGCTTTAAATAGTCAGATACACAAAATACCTTGAGTGCTTGCCCTGTTGCTATCAGTAGATACATTTTTTTTTTTACTTAATGATATTTAATTATTGTAGAATTTGGAGCAGGAAAGGAAACCATCCTTAGACATTTAGAAACCGCCTAGTTCAACCTTAAAGATGTTTTTTCATATAAGGAAACTGAGGCCTGAAGAATATAAGCGATTTGCCTAAGGTCACATTGATAGTTAAGTAGCAGGTGGAAGGTTCTCTTTCTCCTGTGATTGTCCAGATGAGGGAATGAGGTAACCCTGGTGTTTGCTTTCTGTAAAAAGAGAAATCCCTCGAACCTTAATCAAGAAGTCATCTCCAGCACTCTTTCTACCCAAGGCTATGATTAATCCAGCCCAGCCTAAAACTACTCTTAAAACTCTCCTGAAGAAGGTTCAAATATGTTTTCTGTCTTTTAATTTGGTATTTTTTCACTCCATCATATTACCTTTCATATAATATTTAGTTGGCTTTCCTCTGAGGGGGAGGAGGAGAGCTGATCTATATTCATTCTACTTGTCAGCAAGCTAAAATTTCACTGGGGTTAAAAATTTACTCTGAATCATCCGCAATAGTATTAATAAAAGTGAAATGTATTTTCCTCCTATATGAATCATTTTTTAAAAGGCAACAGTAAAATTAGTCCAAAGCCAGAAAAGAGAATGGAAAACATTCTAGGTAACAAGAATTGGGTCTCTTCTTGGCAAGGGCAAGGAGGGGGGTCTGACTAGATGTGGGCCGTGAGGAGAAGGTTGGGTGATCCTTTAAAGCAAATCTTTCCCTCTGCTCAGGATAACCAACGCTTTAGCCAGGTGCCATCCTCTGAGCTCAAGACTTCACCCAGCCCAAGCATCCAAAGTCAAAACTTCAGATCAGAGGACAGCACAACACCACACAAGGTGCCTCTGACAGCATCAGGTATAGCCTCTCAAGAGGGGTGTGTGTGTGTGTGTGTGTGTGTGTGGTGCGGGAGTGGGAAGGAAAACAAGAGTGAAGTTTTAAGAAGCATTTTAAATAGGATGGCCAACAAGGAATCCCTCAAGTGGTTAAGCCTTGAGTGGGACTTGGTAGGCCAGGTCAACTCTTGCCATGTCAAGCCCCAAAGCTGTGTTTTTAGGAGTCATTTCTACTACCTGACCCTTCCATCCCTCTTAATGTGTAGTTTATCATTTGTGGGCACCAATACACATTGCCCCAAGTGGCTCCAGTATTTTGTGGGTGTATCAGCAAGGCAATAATCACAATATAGATGATAATTGTCAAAATGCCTGTGTGGTTCCATATCACAAAATATAAGAGACTCTCCACATAGAAGGTACGAGAAGTAAAACTTTTTTTTTTGTTGGGGAGAGGGCAGGGCAGTTGGAGTTAAGTGACTTGCCCAAGGTCACACAGCTAGTAAGTGTGTCAAGCGTCTGAGGCCGGATTTGAACTCAGGTCCTTCTGACTCCATGGCCAGTGCTCTGCTCACTAAGCCGCCTTGCTGCCCCAAAGTAAAACATTTATTCAGACACCAGAGGACCAGATCCCGAAACCATTAAGTCCACAACATCGCAGCAGAGAACCACTCCATCCCACAACCTTCTACCCCCTGCTGGGGCCTTGCCGACAATAAGCAAAACCTACAGCACAGCTATTACACGTCTGCTCTCTTTCCTTCAGCTCTGTCATAACTGCTGTAACTGCTTTCTCAGCATTTTCTGTGATGTAACTTCCTTTTCCTCTCAGCAAGCTCCTTCTACCACATGTGACTTGGGCTTCCTGTGATGTAAGCAGGTCACATAGCCTATTAATAGTTGGGAACGATCTTCCAGTCTAAATGGCTGTTACAGTGGGGGGGCTTTCTTTTTCCAACAGGGATCTCTTTGTTTTTTAGGTACTCTTGGAAGGAATATATGATACAATGGGGAAAAAAATCACCGGATTTGTAGTCATGTGACCTGTATTTGCATCCTGGTTCCTCTACTTATCAACTGTATTATCGTGGGCAATCTGTTTACCCTCTCTGACCCTCAGTTTCCTCTCTGTAAAATGCAGAAAATAACAATTGTACTGTCTGATTTACAGGATTGTGAAAACAATGTAAATTGTTACATAAATAGGAGCGGTTGTTGTGCTTAGGGCTTGAAAATTTGAACTTGGGTCACTGTTTATAGATTGCTGGACAAACCCCTGGTTCGTCTTGCTAGCTGGTATACCTTGCAGGAACGTAGTCTTGTTTCTGCTAATTTCTCATACCTCAAAATCACAAGTGCATTCTTTGTCATCCCCAGTCTTGTAGGGTGGTTGTGAGGATTAAATGAGATAAAGAACATAGAGCTCCCTATTACCATAAGACATTGTATAAATGTAAGCTATTGTTACATGAGAGAGGAAAACCTGGACTGAAGTCCTGCTGCACTGTACTATACATATATAGCTATATGAGTTGCATGATACTCATGTAGGTGGCACAGTGGCTAAAGTGTTGGACTCGGGGTTAGGATGACCTGAGTTCAAAGCCTCCTTCAGACACTGACTAGCTCTGTGTCCATGGGCAAGTCACTTATGTTCTTTAGGCCTCAGTCTCCTCATCTGTAAAATGGGGGTAATAATAGCCCCTATCACACACAGTTGTATGGGGATCAAATGAAATAATATACATAAAGTACTTTGGATACTTTACAGCATCACATAAATGCTAGTTATTATAATCCTAATTACTTAACTCCCAGGTAATGTCTCTTAAGACTATATGTCGATGAACATGTTCTGATCCGCATTGGTAGAGGGAATTTACTCTTCCATGAATTCCAGATAGTAATGAAATCATAAGCCCCTTCTCTACTGCCCATCTTATCAGATGGTTTTAAGGGTCAAAAAGATATAGAACAAACAACTCTTTTATTACCATAAGGCATTGTATAAATTTAAGCTATTATTACATGTAAGAGTCAGGAAGCTCTGGGTTCAAATCCTGCCTACATATATGACTTTTACGACCCCCAAACAAGTTACTTAACCTATAACCCTTTGGTAATTCTCTAAGACTAACCTGCTGAGCACCTAATAGAGAGAATCTGATAGAGAGAATCTTTGTTCTCCCAGGAGTTCCCAATACTGATGAAATCACAAATCTAGTCCAAAATTTAAAAAACAAAATTACGTGTGAACATGAATGGCTCTCTTCCAAGTAAGTGAATGAAGCCACACTTCCAAGACCTGAGTCTAGTAAATCCGGGCAGTTACTTTCTCCACTTTGCACCATGCTCACTAGCTCCCAGCTTTCCATTCCAGGTAGGGAACGTAAGGCAATACCTTTAAAAATTATGTAAATGCTAGCTATTATTATTATTTTTAACGGTTATTTTTATTGCTAAATGGCAAATTTTTGAATTCAGGTTCTCTGACTCCAAATCCAACACTTTCCATTAAAGTATGCTGCCTCATTTACTATTATGTCTGTTATTAAGTGATCCGGCTAGCAAGTGATCTTCTGACAACCTGGTTCCATGACTCCACGTGGTACTGGGTTTTTCATGATTCATCCAATGGTGGTATGTAGGATGAAATGGAAAGAGTATAATGGAATTAAAAAAAAAACTGCAAGGAGATTGTCACCCCATAGGTATGAACAAAATGATAAAATATCATGATTCATGTGAACAAAGTTCTTAAGCTGAATATGAGATGATATTGAGAGCTAATAGGAGATAATGATGAGACAGGAAGAATTTTCTTTTTATTTTCTAAAAAGTTTTTTCTATTAATTAATTTATTTTTAGTTTTCAACATTCACTTCCACAAGATTTTGAGTTCCAAATTTTCTCCCCATCTCTCCCCTCCCTCCGCCCCAAGATGGCATGCATTCTGATTACCCCTGACAGGAAGAATTTTCCAAAGCAGGATTTGGAGGTTTCGTGATCTAGTTGGAGCATATTAAGAATTTACTCTAATTTAACTAGGACTCAGTTGATGGTCAGTTTGGTGGGAACATTTTTTGGAGTCAACTACGAAGTTAATTCTTGTCCTCATTTCTCACACAGAAGCCCTAAAATATTTTAAGAACCAACTGTCTGTGTATGAGCGAAATGAAGTTCTGGGTTATACGGAACTCTGGTTCCTAGGGCTTGAGGCCCAGAAGTTAGACGTGCTTCCTGGAAAACACAGCAAGACAAGCTTTGATGATGAGCATGGCTCCTACATAAAGGTGAATGTGTAAATTATTATGCTGAATGAATTTTATTTCTCATAGCTGAGTATTCGGGGTAACAGTGCTGAAGTTCCTCCAGGAATATAGGTCAATTTCTTGTGAAACATAGTAACTCCATTCAAAAAAATTGTCTCAATTCAACAAATATTTATCTGTGCTATGTGGTATGCAGACTATCGGTCTAGGTACTGAGGGAGATAAAAGATTTAGCAAAGACATCTCCCTTGCTCTTTTGCAGTTCTAAGTCTAGTAGGAGGATGAGACACAAATCACTGTAATTTAAGGATCTATCTTTTTTGATGGTTTGGCTACTCTGTCCACTGACATGGACCTGGCCCTCCACAGCTTGGTTGCTAGTGTTTGAGAATTGCTGTGGCTGTAAAATTTATCACCTTAGAGAAAACCTGACGACAAGGCTCTAGGAACTTAGCCAAAGCTGGTCCTCAGATGATAGACATCTAGCTTGTCAATGGGCTCATACTAGAAGCCTTTTCAGTTTAATGTGATCTGTCAGTGGTACTAAGACCCAGTATGTCCTTTGAAACCCTGGAGTTACTTCTAAGAACTGATGAGACTCTCAGACCATCAGTGGACTGAAATACACATGGATAAGCACCCTACAGAGGACTGAAAGGAAATACTATGTTATAGCTTCAGAGATTCATAATCCTGATCCTAGCTTTGCCCAGAATTCTAAATGCCCCGGACAAAACACCTTCCCTCTAGACCAGGAGTTCTTAAAGTTTTGAGTGTGTTAGGAGCCCCTTTGATATTTTGGTGAAAGGTAAAACCTATAGACTCTTTCTCAAAAATGTTTTTTAAGTGCATAAAATAAAATTCAAAAATATGCCAGATTACAAAGGAAACCAATTATATTGTAATGAGATTATAAATATACAGGGTGTCCCAAAAGTTTTTGTGCATGCTTTTAAAGCTCCCTGAAGACTTTTAGGACACCCTGAATGTTGATATATTGATACTTGTTTATATATAATATTGTTAATTAAATTTAAATATACATATCTGTTATATTACATAATATATATTACAAATATATATATTATGCGTCATAGTATGAATTATATGCTACATTGTATTAAATATATAAATAATATTATTTTTTGTATTTAAACTTGTTCATATAGACCCACACAGAGACACATACATATATAAATAGATATACGCACATATAAACATATATCTATGCATATATGTATAGATAGATATAAAGCAAATTATGGACTCCAGGTTAAGACTCATTGCTTTTAGACTTTATCATTCTTGTTTTATCCAGGCCTATGTTTTCTTGCTTAAGCTGCCAGACTAATGCTGGTTGTGCCTTCTTCACTGGGCACAAGTCCTTAGTTCCAAGAGGAACTATGGATCTGAGATCAGTGTCTCATTGTGAATTAGCTGGGGTGCCATGCTGATATTTTCTTTGGTTGCTGACCCTTTTTCAGCTCTTTATTTTTGGGGAGATAGCAACAACTCCCTAAGGTACTCATACATGCGTATCTCTGTGCGTATCCCCATGTGAAGACATGTAGAATATGTACTCAAACACACCAAATGTATATCTTCTTGCACACATACATCTCTATTCTATACATCTTCTAACACACGGGAACATAAATAATTAGTTTCTTCATTCAAACAAGCCTACATGCATGTAATATTACATATATACTACTAGACATAATTCCCTTAAATGTACAAAGAATACAAAATGTACAAAGAATGCAAGCATTTCACGAACCTTTTGAACACAATCACATTCAGAGGAGAAGGGATCACAGAATTATAGAACATTAGAGCTGGGGGAGACCTTAGGAATCCTCTAATGCTCATTTTTATAGATGAAGAAAAGAGCCCAGAGAATGTATGTCAAGTGACTTACCTTACTGAGTACAGACTCCACCCCACAGTGTTTTGACCAAACCCTGGCTGCTAGTTTAGGAGTTAATATCAAATAAACTTGTTTGTCTCTGTACCTTGGAAGATCCCTCTGACCTGATGTATGATAGTAGTCCATATTTCTGTTTGGTTCCATTTTCAGATTAAACCTGGTCAAGGCAGAGAGAAGGAGAGAGATTCTTGAGGTAAAGATAAGGCAGAGAACATAGACATGTCTAACTGGTGGAGAAGCATTAGAAAGAGTCAGGACTTCTCCAATGCCAGTACCTGTTATATCCACCCCTACCTCCTCATTGCTCCTCCAGTCTTTTCCACAAGTAGACTCCCTGGTCCTCTTGACAACACTGTAACATAGGATTCTAGTTCTAGAAGGGATATCTTCTAATCTATCTATTCATTTCACAGATAAAGAAAATCAGACCCAGAGGAATAAAATGACTCACACAGGCTGTTGTTAGTGGCAGAACCAGGACTAGAGCATAAACCTCCTATAGTCAGAATTGTAGAATTTTTCCTGCCATATGCATACTCAGAACTTGATAATTCCATGGTAGGATGGAACATTGATTTACCTTGTAGTTTGTGGGGGAATCCATGCCTTTTAGGCTTTTATAAAGAGATAGGAGTAGTAGTCTTAACACCAGGAAACTGTTTAGGAGCTTAGATATTACCTTGTGTCCTTTGTGGAGTAGTCCCACTTTTTCTGACACTAGTGGGGTTGAGGTAACCAGGCTGCTTAGCTTTGCTCATTAACCTAAACACAAGGATGATCTCTTTGGGTGTTTCTCTAGAAGAGAGAAGAATAATAGGATGGGTTCCCAGAGCACATCCTGGTATTTTAGTTACCAGTTCCACAGGACAGCTTCAGAGCAAGACTTTTTCTGGGGAAGCTTATCACCCTTGATCCTTTACCCTTAAACAAGATATGGCTTCAACAGGTCCTGCATGATCACATTGCCTATCGCTATGAGGTCCTGGAGATGATTGGCAAAGGATCCTTTGGACAGGTGGCCAAGTGTTTGGATCACAAAAAGAATGAGTTGGTGGCACTGAAAATCATCAGGAACAAGAAGAGGTATTGCCCTCTAGACCATCCTAGCCACAGAGACGTGACCTTTTCGTTTTGGTCGTCTTTCTAGATCATTATCTTCCTTCTCTCTCCTTCCCTCTTTTTTCTTTCTTCTTCTCTATCCTTTTTTCTTTCTTTTACCCACCAGGACTCCTATGCCTTCTCCTAAGCTCTCTTCCTTCCTCTACCACCTCCTTTCTCATTTCGCTCTCTCTCCCTCTCTCTCTCATGCTTCAAATGATTTTCTTCTACTGAATCTCCATCTTTTAAAATTTATAATTAGGTTCAGGTTTGCAGGGTATGTCATTTTTTTTTAGGTTGTATCTTGAATTCCTTTGCTTTGAAGAATATAATATTCCATTCTTTTCTGTAGATTTTAGTGGGTGAAGAATAGTCTTGGGTTATTCTAATTTTTTCCCTTTATATTTGAAGTTCTTTCTCCTGGTCATTGGCAAAATATTTTTGTAATTAAAATTCTTAACTCTAGCCACTGTGTATCTTGGAATTAGAAATAAATTGGGCCTTTTTTCTGGGGGCAATCTGTGGATCCTCATAATTATTGCTTTATTTTCTGTATTCAGAAGTTTTGGACAGTTTATTTGTATTTCTTACATCTCAATGTTCAGGTTTCTTGACTTGTCATGTTTATTTTTAGGTTTGTGATCTGAATTATCTCTATATATCTATCTTGGCTTTGAAAACAGTGTGTTTTTTCTTGTATAGAAATCATTCGTTCTTTTTAACCTTCATTGCATTTTGCTTCTCATCTTTCTTTATCTTCTATTAAGTTCTTTATTTGTGCTGAGTCAACGTCCATTGCTTTTTGCAGACTTATGGAAAGTAGAGCGGGTGTTCCAGGTAGAATTTTTGCTGTCTTTGGCTTTCCTAGCCTAGGGACTGTTGGAGAGGAAAAAAGCATGCCCCCTTCTTCTAGTCTTCCCCTTTCTTTCCAAACTCTGTACTTGCCTGGTGGTTGAACGGAGTTGAGTCCTGATGTTTGTTGCAATAGGGCCCTAGAAAAGAGGAGGGATGGGATTCTTGGCAGAGGTTGCAACTGGAGGGAAATTTCTGAATAAATCCTAAAGCATAAAACTATGGGTCAGTTTTTATGCCCTGTTGAAGTATGGAGGTTGGTGAAGGAGGACCGGGAGGAAATGAGTTAATGAGTTAAGAAATAGCATTTTCCACTCTTAATTCATAAGGTTGTTAACTTTGTTGAGTGTCTTGTTTTCTTGTCCATTGGAAACAGCTATAGTTGCTCTATCTTTGGAATAATATTTCTGGTTTTTTTTTTTTAAGAGTTAGTGGGTACTAGAGAAAATACCTAGTCCTCCATCTTGTCAGTAATGTCACTTGGAAGTAATTTTTTTACTACTCTTTATTATTAATGTTATTATTATTACTCTTTTTTATTACTTTCTTCTTGACCCTTTCCTTTCTTTCCTTCTTTCTTCTTTCCCCCTCTATCCTTCTCCCCCTTCCTTATTCCCTTTACAATTCTTTAAAAAAATTTTCCCATTGTTTCTACAGGGTGTTACCTAGTTCTCTTTGTGTCTTGTTTATCTCCCTCTGCCTCATCCCCTAGTTCTTATATCTGATTCTATTTCCCTTCGTTCCCTTCTCCCCATTTCTTTTACCCATTGTGCTAGAAACTCTTCAAAAAGAACTACGTAGACACAGACCTTTTTTCTTTAGTAATTTATATTAGAATATAGATTAACTTGTATGAGATGTTGACAGTAGATTCAGAATGTGACACCAATACACAAAGTATGTCTTATCCTCCCAATATTTAGTATGGTAGGCACTTAATAAATATTCATTAAATTGAATTATGCTTTTATCCTTAAACCAATAAATAATATAAATGCTTCTTATGTGATTTCTACAACCATTTATTAAGTGCTTATTATTCTCAAGGTACTGAAGTCATAACTCAGTACCTACTCTCAAGGAATTTATAATCCAATTAATGGGAAAGATACAAAAAACTATTGAGTTCAAAACAAGGGAGACTGAGATAAGTGTGAAGGAGAAGTCCAGGCAAAGTGCTGTAAAAAACATGAGAGAGAGGGAGGGAGGGAGAGAGACTTTCAAGGATCAACATACTTATTTAAGGGTCAAGAAGAAGATGACTATCCAGTTAAGGAGACACAAAAAGGAAGAAAGGAGGAATTAGGAAAAGAGAATGAGACTGGAGTATCAAGGAAGCCAAAAGAGCAGAAAGTTTCAAGAAGAAAGGTGTCAAAAATGTCATGTGTTCTAGAGAGGCCAAGATGGATAAGAATTGAAAAAGTTCCACTAGATTTTTTTTTCACAAAGAAGTCATAAGTTTTTTCATAAGGAGAGCAGAAACTGGAGAAATTAGAGTTATGGTGTGTTAGAGTTAAGAGGGACATTAGAATCTTCTAGCCTAACCTCTCATTTTTCTTTTTCACAGATAAGGAAATCAAGGCCCAGAGAGGGCAAATGACTTGTCCAAGGTTATACAAAAAGTTTGCCATAGAGCCAGGGTTAGAACTCATTTTATCTGATTCTTAGTCCAGTGCTCTTTCCAGTAGTGGTAGAACTCACATTCTAAGGTGAGAGGAAGGGCAAAGAAATGCCATTGACCCTCTTCCATTGAAATTGGGAAGACTATGTGAAGGAATTAAGATTTCAGGAGCTGTTTGAAAGTAAGGACAGAAAGAAGCATGCAGACTGGCCAAAAATCATTCTAGGTATAAGGCTGAAGATGTGTTTGGGAAGAAGATGAGCAGATGTTGGGTCATTTAGGCAGGATTACCTGAGATACGTGGGGAATTGCCTGGGAGAAAGAAGCAGGTAGGGGTTTGAGGGCAGATGAAGGAACTCTCATGAAGGACTTGGAAGGGTAGGCTGCCACCGTTCTTTCCCATCCCAAGGGATTAGAGCTGTCATTGGTGGGAAGGGACTGAGGAACATTCTAATCATGAGGTAGATTTTGTGAAGCCTGCTTTTCTAACATGACTCAAGACTCACATTTTCTCCGTCTTCCTTTTTCCCTTAAGATTTCACCATCAAGCTCTTGTGGAGCTGAAGATCCTGGAAGCCCTCCGGAGGAAGGATAAAGATAACACGTACAATGTGGTACACATGAAGGACTTCTTCTACTTCCGGAATCACCTCTGTATCACCTTTGAACTTTTGGGGTAAACTCTGCTTTCTGTTTTCTTCTTTCTTGGTTGAAGATGAGCTTAACTTGTGGTAGGAGGGATTGAAGTTAGAGCTCAGTAAGGCCTTCTGGACTCTCTGGGTTAAATTAAATTATCTATCTTTGATCTCTTTTCAAGGTAAATTGTTTTTTGATACAAAACTATCTTAATTTTCCTTCTCTTTTTAATCTTTTAACTTGCTTTAAATATTTCTTGTTGTCTCATGGAGTCATTAACTTCTGTGTAGTTTATTCTAATTTTCTGGGAGTCTGTATCTTGGACAAGATTTTGTACCTCTGTTGCTAAGCTGTTAATTTTCTTTTTAAGTCTCTTCTCCATAGCTATGATTTCTTCTCCAGTTATTTACTCCAGCAGTCTCATTGCATTGAAAATATTACTCTTAAAACTATTTCTAATTTAAAAAAAAACTCTTGCCTCATTTCTTCTAGGAAATTCTAATTAATCTTGTGAGTGAACTATGTCTTTCTTTGAGGCTTTGCTTATAGGAGTTTTGGAGTTATTCTCCTCTTCTGTGTTTGTGCCTTGGGTGTCCCTAGCATCATAATAGCTTGTTATCTTTTTTTGTCTACTCATTCTTCCAGTCTTCCCGGATTGGGATTTTGTGCTAGGACCTGGATCTGCACACTTCTAGTAGGACTGCCTTGACCTTGTTGGGTCCTGGTCTATCTTCTCTAGTGTCCTTCTGCTGTCCTCCTCCAGGTATTATGTGCTATATTTTTCAAGGATCACAAGGGCATCTCAAACCAGAGAACTGCAAACTTTTACCAGACTCTAAGTGGTCTAATCAAGGGCATGGTGTGATTGCTGCCCTCCTTTAATTTCCAGATTCCAGATCTTGGTTTGGGTCTTGGCAATACAACTGTAGACTTGCTTTTGAGTGGAGATCAAGTAGAGAATTGCTGGTCACTGCCACTGTCAAATAGCATGAAGGTTCTATAGATTTAGGGCAACAAACATCTTGCTTCCCCTGTTCTTGGCTTGGGGGCTAAGTCTGTGACACCTCTCTTTGGGTCAGAGAGATATTGTTGAGACCCTGTTCTGGTCCCCAGGTTGAGTCTGAGATATCCTCTCCTAAGTCAGAACAACAAATAACTTTGAAGTCCTGGAATTGAAACTGAATTCCTTTCTCAGAGGTCAGAGTGACAGTGCTATGGCCCTTTTCTTCACCTAAGCATTCAATTCAGAACCCCTCTCTTTGGATTAGAGGTACAATACTATGGCCTCTGTACCCAGAGGCTTAGTCTGAGTTACTTAACCCCTCTCTGTGATCAGACCTCTTCTGCTTTTGGGGTCTGAATCTGTGATTCTAGCCCAGCTCATTCCAAAGTTCCTGCCCTAGTTACTCACCTAAGGGTCAAATGTTTGATCTTGGGCTGCGTAGATGACTCGCTGTATTTTTCTTTAGATTTCCTGATCACTATTTAGCCTAGCACCTTTCTTAGATCTTTGTTAGAGAAGTTATGGTGTTTGGCCATCATGCAAATATTAAGATCAGGGAGGAGAGAATCCTCTGCTGAACTTTTACCTAGTCAATTTTAGTTCAATATAAGGCAGAATTTTTCATGCTGTCCAACAGTAGAAATATAATAACTAGAAATATAGTAATGTAACATATGATACAATAAGCAGATAGAAGTAATATAATAATACCTGGAAATACTCAAGCAGAGTGTAGAGACCAGTGCCCATGTTGTAGATAGGACTTCTGAGCTGTCTCTACCTCTTGATATCTATGACTCTCTGCTATCGAATTGCTCAGAAAGAGGAAGCTACAAAAACTGAAGGGGATGGTTATTGAAGAAAGTGAATCCATGTCATAACACCTTCCCATCTCAAAATCAGCAGGTATATGCTTAGCATAGATTCCAATACTTGGTATAAAAAAATAACAAACACTATAACAATTATATAAAGTCAATATTGGACCCTTGGGCATCGCTTTGAGAAGAGCCCGCTTTATTAGATAACAGGGATATCTTCATTTCTTTCATTAAGATTTTTGAATCATTTAAAAAGACCTCTTAAAAACTATGGGAGGCACCATGAGGATAATGGATCGAGCTGGCCTTAGAGCAAGGAGTAACTTGGGTTCAAGGCCTGCCTCTAACATACCGTTTGTATGGCCCTGGGCAACTCAGCGCTCTGGGCAACTCTGTAAGAGTATTATTTGCAGAGAAGACATCAGCTAACATTGGTAGGAGGAATTTACTTATCTAGGAGTTTCCTATGCCAGTGAAATTATAGGTCTAGTTCCTATCCACGTCCCTATGATTTCAAAAGTACATCTACTTATGTGCACAAGAAAGATTGGATTGTTCTTCCCAGGGTAGAGATGGAAGTGAGGGATAGGGAAGTTGAAGGCACTATGTGAATAAATGACTTCATGAAATGCAAGCTGTATACTTATAGAACATAGCATAGAACTATCCACCTTAGGACTAGGAGGTTTAATATAATGGAAATAAGACTTCATTTAGCATCAAAAGATCTAGGTTCAAATCCCAGCTCCATTATTTACTGCTTGTGTGACCTTAGATAAGTTAGTTAACCTCTTTGGGTCTCTATTCTCTCAAGCTGTCCAATATTTTTGGAACATTGCATCAGACTTTGTTGATGCATTGGTTTGGTTCAATTGCTTTTCTCCTATTTTTCTTTTTTCTTTTTGTAGTAGTGTTTAAAGGTTGATTTGGTGATCAGTATTGATCATTCATAATTAACCTTTGTTCTTCTATTGACTCCTTGCCCAGATGAGATTTCCTAATATTAAGCTCTTTCTCCTGTCTGGGAATTAGTATCAAGGAATCTGTAATTCTCTTTATCTTTTTTAAAATTTATTTTATTTTTAATTTATGAAATAAAACAAACATTTCCATAACATAGGAAAATAAAAAAGACGATTGCTTATAAAACTGCAAATCTACTATGCACAACCTGCTATTCCTTTCAAATATACAACAAAACTAACGTAAATTTTTTTCTTTCTTCTCTCCTTCTCCCCACTCTAGAGATGAACACCATTAGAGACCAATAGGCATATAGATGTAAAATTATTCTATACATAATTTTATTTATCAATTCTTTCTCTGGATGCAGATAACATCTTTCTTCATATATCCTTTATAGTTAATTTGGGTATTTATAATAGTCAAAATAACTTATTCATTCAAAGTCATTCTTAAAATAGTATAATTGTTACTGTATACAATGTTCTCTTAGTTCTGCTCATTTTGCCCTTCATCCTTTCATGCAAGTCTTCTCATGTTTTTCTAAGATCATTGGACTCATCATTTCTTATAGCACAGTAGTATACCACAATCATATGCCACAATCATATGCCACATGTTCAGCCATTGTCCAACTGATGGGCATCTCTGCAATTTTCCCATTCTTTGCCTCTACAAAGAGAGCCGCTATAAACATTTTATAACATATAGGTTCTTTTCCTTTTTCCCAGTCATCTTTGCAAATAGACCTAATAGTGGCATTTCTGGGTCAAAGGGTATAGGTAGTTTCATAATTTTTTGGGCATAATTCCAGATTTCTCTCCAAAATGGTAGTATCAGTTCATAATTCCAACAACAATGAATTAGTGTCCCAATTTTTCCACATTCCCTCTAACATTTTTTGTTTTCCCTTTCAATCATTTTAGCCAATTTGGTAGGTATAAAATGATATCTCAAAGTTGTCTTAATTCGCATTTCTCTAATCAATTTTTTCATATGACTATAAATTGTCTTGATTTCCTCATCAGAAAATTGTCTATTCATATCCTTTGGCCATTTATCCATTGGGGAATGAATTGTATTCTTACAGATTTAACAAAATTCTTTATATATTTTAGATATGAGACTTTTATGTGATAAACTGTCTATGAAATTCCCCCCCCCCCAATTTCTGCTTTCCTTCTGATCTTGGCTACATTTGTTTTATTTGTGCAAAACCTTTTTAATTTAATGTAATCAAAATTATCCATTTTACACCTAACTTTACCCTCTCTATGTCTTGTTTATTCATAAATTGTTCACTTATCCACGTCTGATAAGTATCAGGTTCCATGTTCTTCTAATTTTCTTGTAACATTTTTACATCTATATATCTATTTCTATGTCTTCATCTTCTTGAGCTTCCAGTCAGAGACAGTACTTTGGACTAAATCCCTCAGCATTAGCTCTATCTCTATCACTTCTCTGAGGATGTTTCCTGCCTCAGTTGTTCCCTCTTTACTATATTTTCAGAAAGTAAAACCTGATGGCTAGGGGTTACTACTGTTTATAATGACAAAGTGAACATTTAAAACAAGGAAAGGTAAACAATCTCCCTTCCTTCCCCCCACCCTCCCAACTCCCATGCCTAGAGGAAAGGTCTTTAGGTTATTATGAAGGAGCTGTAGAGGCGAAAAGAGAAACAGCACTGTCCTTCTGGCTTCTTTATTGAGAGAAAGGGGTCAGCAACATAGCTTTGGTCCTGACATATCACCTGCCCAAGAAACCATGCCCCTTTCTTCTGGCTTCTCTTACTAACCCAGCTCCATGCAGCTTCCCACTTTCTCTATCTCTGTGCTTCTTCTAGTCCCATCGAGAGCTGGGCTCCTCCTTGACTTCCCTCCTAGATTTAGTAAACTTACTTTTAAAGGTCATTCTGAGGCATACCTACAATTCTTCATCCGGTCCTGTTGTTTCCTTTCTGATCTTTCAAGGGCTTAATTTGTGCCACATGAAGAAATCAGCTGTCATAACTGTTTCCTTCGCAGTTATTTTACCACCTCCTTGTTTGCCCCCTTTTTTGTGATCAGATCCTAGGCTTTCAAGGACCACTCCCTTATATTTAAAAAAAATTACAAGGAATAACTCTTTGGGCATATCATTGGATATAATTAGAAATTAAGGTAAAGTGAAAACAAATGATATTAATAAAAATTTTAAAATCCAATAGATTCCCTCTGCACTTTTCTCACTTAAAATGGTCTTTTTCCCTCTCTTCTCCAGGATCAATTTATATGAATTGATGAAGAATAATAGCTTTCAGGGCTTCAGCCTATCTGTGATTCGACGCTTTACACTCTCGGTTCTGAAGTGTTTGCAAATGTTGTATGTAGAGAAAATCATTCACTGTGATCTCAAACCAGTGAGTACCTCTTTTGCACATGCCCTTTCTTCCTTTTTCTGACCATTCTTCCCCAATTGTGAACAGACACCTGACTTTGTAACTGTGGTGGCAATCAAGACTGGAACCCAACCACTCATGTTCTATTCTTTTAATATTTGTCTTAACATATTTTATTTTTACATAATAAAACTGTCCTCAAACAAAGTCCCCATGAAATATACTGCACCAAAAGTTAAGTAAAATTGCATAATAGCGTATTTTTGACCATGCTAAAATGTTTTCCACTAATGGATGAACATGTGAATGTGGGTAAACAGTGAAGGAGAGTAGTTCCATTTTCTAGCTTGCTGATCACAGAAAGAAGGGGTAAATGCTTAAACTTTAATAATTTAGGACCAATATTTCCCATTGTCTTTGTTCTACTGTTACTTTTTGTCAGTGTTGACTTAAAATGTATTGCTGTATGTAATACATACACACAGACACAGACACACACACACATATACAAACACATACATACATGCATATTTTTAGCTTTGTTCTTTTCACTCTGAATTGCTGCATACAAGTTTTCCCAAATTTCATTGAAATCATCTTCATCTTCGTCATTCCACAATAGTATTCCAGTACATTTATACACATACACATTTATATTTCATCTACTCCCAAATTATTGGGCATG
This sequence comes from Phalanger gymnotis, assembly GCA_028646595.1. Taxonomy (NCBI): domain Eukaryota; kingdom Metazoa; phylum Chordata; class Mammalia; order Diprotodontia; family Phalangeridae; genus Phalanger; species Phalanger gymnotis. Next base: position 164,491,811 of record CM053623.1, on the reverse strand, counting down.
AATTTGTTACTACAAATAATGCTGTTCTGAACTTTTTCCTCACATGGGTCTTTTCTTGCTATCACTAATCTCCATGGGGTATAAACCTATTAGTTGGATCTCTGAGTCAGAGGCTATTAGTTGGATCTCTGGGTTGGAGGGTATGCAAAAGTTAGTACCTTTTCTTTCATGACTACCAATTGTCTTCCAGA
>CM053623.1:164445371-164491120 GCA_028646595.1 Phalanger gymnotis | reverse complement strand
ATCCAAGAGGCAATATGCTCTTAAGATAATTCTTAAGCAGGGAAGTGACGTGGCAAAATATGTGCCTTGGGAAGATTCTCTTGACAACTGTGTGGAGAGTGGATTGGAAAGTGGAAGGCCAGAGGCAGGGAGACCAATTAGGAACTTATATAATAGTTCAGATGAGATATGATGAGGGCTTGGACTAGTATTTTCACAGCATGAATAGATGGAGATGGATGGCAGAAATGTTGTAGGAGAATCAGTAGGTTTTGGCAACTGATTGGATTTGAATTAGGGAAGGAGAAGAGTCCAGCATGGCTTCAAGGCATTACCAACTTGCACAACTGAGAGATTGGGGCTTCCCTGCCATATCTCTGCTCTTACCAATAATTCCCTTCACATTCACAGGGAAGCAAGAGTTCTGCCTCCCTGCCCAAGATTCTCTTTATCTCCCCCGCCCCCCCCAGCAGCTTAGATACAAATTTACTTTCCCCAAAACCTATTGTTGGTTTTTCTATAGGCTACTATAAAGGAAGGCTAACATTTATTCCAATTATTGCCCTTTGTTGCCCTCTACTGTCACATTTATAAAATGGCGAGGTGGGAGAAAATTAGGAACTTGAACATTCTAAGAGACCTAGGGAGATTATTTTATCATTCCTCTTTATTTTGTAATAGGAGGAATAAAGAACTTGTCCAAGGTCACATAGGTGGCAAAGGTAGAATTCTAATACAGAGGTCTAATACAGTCTTATGATTCCAGCTTCTTACACACACACACACACACACACACACACACACACACACACGGTTTCTATGTGCATTCGGAAGTAGAAATGTCTAGGAACTTAGAATCTAGTTGTGGTGATAAAGACACACATACATAAAATACAGCTAATATAAGTTGTTGTTCTGTCATGTCCAACTCTTTGTGACCCCATTTGGGGTTTTCTCAGCAAAAATCATCCTTCAAAGATACTAGGGTGGTTTGCTGTTTCCTTCAGCTCATTTTACAGATAAAGAAACTGAAGCATAAATGGTTAAGTGACTTGTCTAGGGTCACATAGCTAGTAAGTGTCTGAGACTGGATTTGAACTCAGGAAGATGAATCTTTCTAGCTTCAGGCCCTGTACTCTATCCACTCTGCCACATGGCTTTCCTAAGGTGCTGGGTACTAAGGACCAAATAAATGGTCTGGACAGTGAAGGCAATAGGTGTTCAGAGAATGAAGAGCCCATTGTATTCTGTAGTAGCCATGAAAGGCCTGTTGGAAATGATTTGAGAACTCTTCTGAAAGTTGATAGAATTAGACTATGCAGAAAATAAGACAGGTTTTCCTAATGAGAATATTACTGAAATGTTGCATGTATCTTTCATTTCCTCTCTAGGAGAACATTGTTCTATACCAAAGGGGCCATGTATCAGTTAAGGTTATTGACTTTGGCTCAAGCTGTTATGAACATCAAAGAGGTGAGATTCTTTACTAGTTTCCTCAATGAGATACCTTCATTTTCTTTCTTTCACTGAAATGTTTCTTCCTTTGACCTGTGTCTTATCACATATTTATGTAAGCCATTGGCTCTGTAGTATTTCTTTCCATCCTAACAGCCCCTGTCAAAACCTCTCCTGACCTATGATGGTAGGGTGCCTTCCTGTGAGACACAGAGTGTTTGGAGAGAGGTTGGAAACGAGCAGGGAAAATCACAAAAGGTTTGAGGGGAAAAGGATACCTTCTATGAGGAAATATGAACAGATGGGAGAATTATTGAGCCTGGAGAAGAGAAATGTGGGGGTGAGGTGAGGGAGCAGAATGAAACTGACAACTCTATAATCTTTCTATTTCCAGGCTGTGGTTTGGGGATGTTGATTTACTGGTAAAGAAATACCATTCATTCAACAAACACTGATAACAATAAAATAACTCACATTTTATATTATCCTTCAGATTGGTCATATAGCCACTGGTAAGCTTGGGGGTGAGGGGGAAGGTCCCACAGGAAGGAAAACATACTGGACACCCGCAGTTAGCCATATAGATTTATTGCAAAATTGTACAATGTAATTCAGGCATTTAGCACCTCATTTAGAGAGATGGTGGAGAAAGCCCTGGTCAGCAGCCATCTCAGCCATATTCCTAAAGGGCCTCTGCATCATTCCCAGTATACTAGACCCTATATGGATAGGGTTAGGGTTAGAGTGTGCATTTAGGGTTAAGGTTTCAACAGTTAATTCAGCAGTTAATATCTCCCCAATATATCATCATTGCCAATTAATCAGTTAACACTGGTTCTCTTTTACTAAGTGATGTTTACTAAGAAGGTATAGCAAGGATAGAACACTGTCCCCTCTACATACTGACTTAGTCTCTGGGGAAAACAGACTCAGAGTATTGACTACCAAACATTCTACCCACCAAGCTCCTTTCTGAATGTAACATGATTGATGAACAAATTACTCCCTTGCTTGAGGGACATGAACAGTGTCTTAGTTGCTGGTTCAGTTCACTTCTGTGCTGGCTTAAGCAGGTTGCTCCTTAAGGCTGACTCCTCAGTAGACTCTGGCATAAACTCCAGTTTGGACCTGTGGTAGATTTTCCAACCTTTTAAAGCTTACAGGGCTGTAACCTGGCCTATTCCATCTCTGATATTCATTCACCTACAATCAGGAAAGAATAAAATACCACAAAGATAGAAATTGGTGACACCATATGGCAGCCTGGATAGTGAGATACAGTCACAACAGAACTTGCCACTGCTACTATTTCTGCTTCTCCTCCCTGTCCAGAGTATCATAGGATTCCTTCTTCCTTTTCACTCGAAAGCCACCAAAGAAAAGATAGTTCATGTGTTCGCTTTGTTTGTATGCTCAGTTTCAACTCAAAGTCAATTCAAAGGCTTTTCAATAATACCATACTGAAAGCTGGTAGGAAGCTAACAAGAGACAGTGATTGAATACCTGCATATGCTCTGAATCAGGAAAAGAAAGAGCTTTTCCATAGCACATTTTCAGAAGTAGACTCACCCAAGCCTCCATGTAGATTACCAAGAGTCAGAACCTTATGCATGCTCCTAAGATTAGGCTCTCATTGGCCACCTTCTTCTGCCCTCCCTACCCCCAGCACAATGGCTATAATGATGTAAATGAAAAGATGGTTTGAATTCTGAGTAATGGAAAAACAAATGAAAATCCTAGAGAATAGGTAAAGAAGCCTACCATCTGGTCTGGACGGAGATCTGGGAAACTACTCTGAAGGAATGTTGTATACATTATTAAGCAAGGTTTTTGTATCAGATGCTTTTCTTTGTCACAAAGGAGGAAGGTTCAATTTGCACATGTGGTAAATGATGATGATATAAAAACAAATGGCATCAATAAAATATGTATCTTTAAAAAAGGAAGCACTGATCATAAAAAGCCAGCATGGCTTCATTATGAATAGCCCATACCAGACTAATCATATTTCCTTTTTTAACAGGACTACTAGGCTGGTAGACCAAAGGACTACTGTAAGGTATAGTTTACCTAGATTTCGGTAAAGCCTTTGGCAGAGACTCTTTTGCTATTCCTATGTAAAAGGTGAAGAGGTATGACTAGACAATAGTACAATTAAATGAGTTTAGGTATGGATGAATTGCTGGACTCATAGAAGAGTCGGTTAGGGTAAATGTCAGCTTTTGAGTTGGAAGGAGGTCTCAAATGGAGTGCCCAAGGGATCTGTGCTCAATGCTGTGCTGTTAACAGTTTTTTTAAAACAAATAAATGGCTTGAATAAAGCACATATATCATGTTTATCAAATTGTAGGTAATACAAAGCTGGGAGGGATGTTGAATGACAACATCCAAAATAATCTTGACAGGCAAGAATGTTGGACCAAATCTAATGAAGCAAAATTTAATGGAGATAAATACAAAGTCTTGTACTTGGGTTTAGAAAATGGATTTTGCAACTACAAGATGAGGGATATATGGCTAGACAGTAATTCATCTATAAAACACCCCAGGGTTTTAGTGGAATTCATGTTGATAGTATCAGAGCAATGTAATATGACACCCAAAAAGTTAATCCAATCTTAGAGTAATTAACATTAAGACTTATAAAGTATTTTTATATACAATATTTGATTTCAGCCTCCCAAGTGGGAAGCAAATACTCCAGTTATTGGACTAGGGAGGTGGCAAACCTGTTATAGGCAAATTCATGGTATTATAGCAATCTGAGCACCTCATTTTAGGAAGGGCACTGGTAATCTGGAGAGTGTCTAACATGGTGAAGAGTTTCAAGAACATGCCATATCACATTCAACTAAAGGAATTGGGGACGTTTGGGGTGGAGAAGAGAAGACTTGGAGGGGGACGTTAATAGCAATTTTCAAATATTTAAAAGGACAGGGTTTAGACCTTTTATGATCTACGGACTCCAGTGTGAAGAACTAGTAAAAATGAATTGAAGTTGGAGAGGCGCATACTCTGACTTGATCTAGGGATAATAAGCATGGTGGGGCTTCATAGGGCATAGCGAGATGTCTATATGCAAGGTCTATATGCAATGAGTGAAATAAGTTTTGGAGCAGAACTGGGAGAAGTAAGGGAGAGGATTTAGGTGCAGATATTAATGAGCATGCTACTTGAGTTTTAGATGAATGAGACTGTGAAACAGAATAGCTAGTACTGGAGACCCAAGAGAATGGAAGGGACATTGCTGTGGGGTACTCTTTTGGTAGAACTAAATCAATAGAGAATTTGCAAAATGAATTTTTTTAGAGGCTGTGTATTAGAATCAAGGACCTTGATGTTTTGGAATATGGCTCCAGGTAGTCTCTATTTGAGGCAAGCTGTACCTCCTTGATTGTGAGAAGACTTCAAGACTTTGTGCTCTTAAGAGGTCTCCGAACATTTTTGATTATGTATTCCAGATGTGTCAAACTCAGGGCTCTTGTGGCAAGCAGTCCAAAAAGCTCTTGAGTGCCACTGATACCTGATTAAAATGTAACTGGGAAATGTTTAACAAAATAAATAAGGGCAGCTAGGTGGCGCAGTGAATAGAGCACCAGCCCTGGAGTCAAGAGGACCCGAGTTTAAATCTGATCTCAGACACTTGATACTTACTAGCTGTATGACCCTGGGCAAATCACTTAACCCCAATTGCCTTTCCTCCCCACCTCCCTCCAAAAAAAAAACCCAAAATAAAAAAAATACATTGCAACATAGATGATAATTTGTGGTTTTCTAAGTGAATATGTGGTCCACAGAGATTATTTCTGTTTGAGTTTAATACCTCTGGTATACTATATCAGTAAAGTATTTTAAGCATCTTGTTCCAATATGTATATATTTATTCATAATATGTATAATGTACTAATAATTAGGTATATTGTACAACGTGGGCAAGAAATAGACACTATAAAAAGCCGAGATAAATAGGAAATAATATTTGACACTAGAGTCAAGAGGGAGCCATTGAACTTTATTAGATAGGAGAGTGGAAAATCACTTTATCAGCTTTGTGGAAGATGGATTAGAGTGGGGAAAGACTTAGGCAGGAAAACCAATTAGGAGAAAGGCGATAGGCTGCCACGAGGGTGGTCACTGTGTGATTAGAGAGCAGGGGACAGATGTGAGAGATGCTGTGGAGGTAGAAGCAAGATTTAGCAACTAAACTGATTGGATATGTGGGACAAGCAAGAGGGACGAGTTGAAGGTGATATTGAGGCTGTCAACCTGGTTGACTGGAAGGATGATGGTCAGAAGAGGGGTGGATTTTTTTTGGGGGGGGTAGAGGATAATTTAAAGATGTATGTAATGTAAATTTCAACCTATCCATGCCTGCTTATCCTGTGCTACTCTATCGCACCTAAAACTGTTCTCAAATGTAAAGTGAGGGGAGCCGGACTGGATGACCTCTACAATCCCTTCTGGTTCTAAATCTATGATCATATGGACATCTTCCTCTTTCATTTCTTCCATCTTATCTTTTTCCTCTTCCTCTCCTCTCCTCTTTTCCTCCCCTTCTTCACCTTCCTCTTTTCCTTTAAACTTAATGAATTTCAAATGGCCTCTCTAGAATAGATGTAATTGACTAACAGACTCTTTGGGGATGAAGATTAGTCTTATAACCTACCGACCGCACAAGGAAAGATTTCTTGAAAGAGGGTGTGGGGAAAGATCAAGGAGAGTCACACAAGTAGGCTCATGTCTTTCCCTCTGTAGTGTACACTTATATCCAGAGTCGTTTCTATCGTTCCCCGGAGGTGATTCTGGGCCATCCGTATGACACCGCCATTGACATGTGGAGCTTGGGCTGCATTCTGGCAGAGTTGTACACTGGCTACCCACTTTTTGCCGGGGAGAATGAAGTAGAACAGCTGGCCTGCATTATGGAGGTGAGGCATGAGAACCAGGGGGTGGGGTTTACCCCAACACAAAGCCAAACCTAGACTGAGCAGATATACACCAACTTCTGTCCCTCAAGAGCTGGGACATTCACTTTTGCTCAAGGTCTTGAGGAGATGGGTCAGGATGGGACCTGGACCTAGAGATCAAGTTCATTTTAAAGCTTTGTTGGCCCTGGAGCTGACCCATCAGCCCCCAAAAATCCTGAATTAAGAGATAGATTAGTTGTCACTCCTTGAGGGTATTCAAATCATTGAGCCTCTCCTGACATTTCTGGCAATGGAGAATGTCAGGTTGAGGAACCCAAGTATACCCAAGTCATACAGGAACATACAGGTAAATGATCCTTTAAGCTGCTCCATTTCTAAGCACCTTTCTTAGCATTTCTTCAGAACAATATGGTGAGTGCTGATTCTTGTGTTCTTGACTTTATTCTTGGTAACTCCAGTAAGGGTGAATGAACTCCTTTGTATTGTCTGTTGAAGGTGCTGGGTCTACCACCCCTCTACTTAATTCAGACCGCCTCCAGGAGGCAGACATTCTTTGGTAAGTACCTTACTCTTTCTGCATTTCAGGGTATCTAATGGGGATGTTAAGATATAAAGGACCTTCAGGAAAATTTCTCTTCATCCAAAAGACACTTATTAGGTGCCTGCTATGTATAGGGCAACATTAAGACTATAAATTGCAGAAAATCTTCATTGGTTGAGGGAATCTTAGGAAATCACAGGTACGCACCAAAGAAAATGTGTAATCTACTGTGTGAGCCATTGGGGGAGATACAAAGATAAATAAGTCATAATCTCTCCCTTTGAGCTCAAAGTCTTATTAGAATATGTTCTAATTCTAGTAACACTTAGCTGATCTTTTAGATTCCTACCCTACAGAGCAAATCCAGATAGAATATTTTCCTTTGGAATGATTCAAGTCACACAGAAAGTGAGATCAGTTCACTTAGTGGTTACTACATAGATGGAGCTGTGGCAAGTCTAGGTAGGGAAGTCCAGGACATATTCGGGGATGAACTTGACCGGGCCCCTGCAACTGGGAGATAAAAATCAAACAGAGTGTGAGATTTTGTGTAAAGGATATTGAAGTTAATTGCTACAACCTTGCCTTCTCCATATGATACTGCTGTGTATGAGGCAATTTTAAAATTATAAGTTGCAGAGCGGTGTCATTGATCGAAGGAGTCTTAGGAAATCACGGATCTGGACAAAATATGTGTGTATGTGTATATACATATGTAGGTACATATGTAGATACATGTACATATATGTATACACACATATACGCATACATATACATATACATATATATGTGTATACACACACGGAACCCGCTATGTGAGCCATCGCGAGAGACACAATGAGTGTGAATGAAGAGGATGTGTTTTGAAGCAGTGTGATTTCCAAGGAGCCAGTAGCCACCCCTACCTTCTATACCCTGTCAGCAATTGTATTTATGGAAATATATGAGTAGTACTTTTCCCAGCTCTCTGTTCTCTAGCACTGAACAACCCAAAGGGTTAAAGGGAAGTTAAAAGTAGTTTCTTATTTAGGAAAGGTAGAAGGCCTTGGGACTAGATTCTTAAAGTATTGAAACCATACCCTCCCACACAGAAAATCTTTTAATGCCAGAGGCATTCAGAAGTAAACTGGAAAAGAAACTGGAAAGGGTCAGCCTGGTTTGCCATCCGTCTCAAGAGCTAACCTTGGCTTGGGCCCCTTACTGCAACCTCTAGACACAATGCTGATACACACTGCTATTTGTGTGTGTGGCCTCAGGTAAATAATTTCACCACCCAGAGTCTCAATTTCTTCACTGTAAAATGAAAGGTTTGGATTTGACACTTTCTAGGGTCTGTTCTGGTTCTAAATCCTATGACCCTTGGGAGACTACATTGGTAGTAGTGGTATGAGGTCAACACTACCCGTTTGAGGACATAAGAAGTCAACAGGAGATGTTGCTTCAAGTGTGAAATGGAAAGGCTTGTATGGTATAGTGAAAACATGACTGGATATGGATTTAGGTAATAAGGGATCTAATTCCATCTCTGCTGTTTTAGTCCCTGTGTGACCCTGGGCAAACCACTCACTTTATGTATAAATATAACACTTTGAGGTTTACCAGTTACTTCCTTAGCCAATTTGGGCCCCAGTTTTTTCATCTATAAAATGATGAGGTTGGAATTTAAGGCATTTTGTGGCACTAGACTCTGTGAATCTATGCCAAAAAGACAATTTAAGCTTAGAAATTAAATCCAGGAACCAGAAACATAAAAAATGAGAAGAGACTGAGATTAGCCAAATATTTGTCAGGATATGAGGGGAAGAGATGCCCATAGAGGGGAGACTGATAATTCCAATCCAATAAAATGGGCATTAATAGGTATCTACTATGTCCAAGGCATTGTGCTAGGTTCCAGGGATAAAAAACAAATGAAAAAGTGTCTGACCTCAAGAAACTTACATTCTACTAGGGATTTTGTTGTTCATTCATTTCAGTTGTGTCCAACTCTTCATGACCCCGTTTGCAGTTTTCTTGGCAAAGATACTGGAGTGGTTTGCCATTTCCTTCTTCAACTCATTTTATAGATGACACCAAGGCAAACAGGGATAAGTGACTTGTCTAGGGTCACACAGCTAGTAAGTGTCAGAGGCCAGACTTGAAATCACAAATATGAGTCTCGCTGATTCTGGGCTTGGCATTCTATCCACTGCACCACCTAGCTAGGGATACAGCATGTACAAAGATCAATATATATACATATCCAATTTGATGAAAGAGAGAATATTAACAGCTGGGAGTCTCAGGAAAGGCTTGCCATCAGAAATGGCACGTGAGGTGATTTTTGAAGTAAAGGATTCTAAGGGGTGTTGGTGATAAGGAAGTTGCCTTCCAAGCATGAGGGATAAGCCTATAGCAGAGGTCAGTGGAAAGGGTATTAACTTTGGAGTTAGAGGAGGGGGTTCAAATGCCAGCTATTGTACTTCAAACTTGGAACCTGTGATTCTCTGTGTCTGAATTTCCTTATCTATTATCCCCTGTCTGTCTATCTATCTATCTATCTATCTATCTATCTATCTATCTATCTATCTATCTATCTATCTTTATCTTATTCACAACCTGAGAGTGCAGAAAGGAAGACAGATCTTATAGATGTGGTGGGAGAATAAACCACAATATTTGACATCTGGCTGGCTATGTGGAGTAAAGGAGAGGAAAGAGTCAAGGATAACTGAAATTATGAAACTAGGTGACTGGATAGATAGTGGAACTTTCAATAGAAATAGAAAGGTTTGTAGAGGGAACAAATTTAGGGGGAAGAAAATGAGGTTTGGTTTAGAGAGAATGAGTTTTGGGATGCCCATAGAATGTTTACTTGAAGATGTCTACAAGGCTGTTAATGATACAGGTTTGGAGCCCAGGAGAGAGATTAGAGCTCTGGAAGTCTGAGCACCTCATTATCAAATTATAGGTAATACAAAGTTGGGAGAGATGTTGAATGACAATTTATACGTAAAGATGGTATGCAGTTTATGTATATATGTATATGTAGTTCACTAGATAAAGATGATACTTAGGAGCTAAGGAGATCACCAATAAGATTTCACAGTTATTTTGATAGAACTGAAGACTATAATATTGGGATTGTACTGGTTTTTATCCTACCTCAGGGGCATCTACTAGCTATGGGATGTCCAATTCTCCTCTTTACAGTTTCTGAACTTGAAGGACAATCAGCCAGCTGCCACCCCTTCTCTCAGAGTTAACTGTAATTCAGTATATGTTCTTTTGCACAAGCCAGTAAGTGTGTCTAACCTCCTTGGTCTTCATGGGTTCTCCCACCAGGAGGACATTTACCCAATTATCAGGAGACTGTTAAGGGATGGGGAGCATTGGTACCATAGGTTCTTTTAGAACTAATTATCGTCAGAGAATGCAATTTCAAAATTTCCTGTTTTATAGATGGTGCAACTCTAAGAGGTGGTTAGGTCAAAGGTGTGATCATGCTGGTATATGGCTACAGTGGGATGGAGTAGGAGATTGAAGGCAGGAGTGTGCTGGAGGCACCTCATTTGGGGCTTTCAAGAGCCGATTGTTAAATTTTCAAGTGTGAACATTTATGCCTTGGAAATTGGTAAATACTGCAAATCAGGATTTGATTTATTATTTTGTTGATTGTCTGAACTTAAGAAAGTGATGGAGAAGATGAGGATTAAGCTTAAAGATATGTCATGTGTAATTTTTCTTTCAGACTCCAGTTGTCAAACATTTACCGATACACCCCTAGTTGTAGAAATTGAGAAGGGTGAAGAAAACCTTTTTGAGTTTTGGTCATATTGTTAAGGGGATCATCAACAGTAACAATGAACTTGAGGATGGTGGCAGAGGATTGTCTAAAGTACTTTCAGTACCTGAATCTGAGCCACTTACTAGTCTTTGAGCGGGTTCTGAAGGCTTTCCTTAAAGAGGATTCCAGACTTGTTCTGAGCAATGTCAACATCAGTAAAATCGGTCTCTAGCCTCCCACATGTGTGTATTCACACACATCTAAACACGTTTCATTTATATACATGTACATACACATTATTTATATGCTCATATGTGAATGAAAGAGCAAATGTCCTAGTCATATATCAAGAATGAATAGGCAGCCAGAGTATTTCAGTGGTACTCTTCATTTTGTCAAGAGAAAGTAAAGAAGGCCTCCAGAATTTTGAGGGGAGCCCTGGTGGTAAACTTTTTGGAAGACAAAAATAAGACTTGCTTAGAATGGGGGAGGGTCATGGTTGGGTTGTGATCCGAATTACTCTGTGGTGAATCCTGAGTTGATGAGATCATAGATCCATTTTAGTGTATGCAAATTATGTATATATACATGTATATATGTGTATGCATGTCCATATATGCATGCATACATATATGTGACATGATCTATGTATGTATACACATATGATTTTCATATCTTAGATGAGATCTTTAAGGCCAGTGTCTTTATTTTATAGATGAGGAAACTTATTGGAAGATGACTTCCTCAAAGTTACACAGGTAGTGTGTAACATAGCCAGGATTCAAACCAGCGTTTTCTGAATATGAATCTAATGCACTTTCCATCACACCATAACTAGAGGTCATCAGTCCAGCACTTGCATCATATAAATGAGGAAACTGTGGTTTAGAGAGGGTGTGACTTATCTAAAATCTTAGCATTGTAACTAGGGTGGGAAAATGGGGCTTACCTCCAGGGTACCAAGATTTAGGGGATAGCATATATTCTTCTTTAACAAGTAGTAACTAGTTGGTAAGAATAATCAACTAAATAGGAAATAGATATCACACTTCCTCCCCTCATCCCCCACCCAATCCCCCCAAAACCTAATGGTCACACAACAGATGAGTGCCTCCTCAGTCTGATCCTGTTCTGATGTCACCCCTGTTAATGGTCTAGTTTTTGCCCTTAAGGCCTAATATCCCAATGTCTCCCCACCTTACCTCATGGACCTTTGCTGCTTCTGCCATGTATTGTGGCAGAATCACTAGTTGTAGCTCTACTAAGATCACACAAGTACTAAAGAGTAGACCTAAGATTTTAACTCAGGCAGTCTGACACCAAAACTAGCACTCTTTCCATTAAACCACACTACATTTCAATTAAACTCAAATGTTACTCAAGTACTTACCAGGTGAAAAGCATTCTGGCATGGGGGGGGGGTTTAAATCCCTCTATGATCACCTTATTTTACATTCATAACTTGTATACATCATCGACTCACTTATCTGTATTGATAATCAGGAGCAGTGTCATGGATAATCCAAGTTATCTTCAAAATCATGTTTTGGTTAAGTATTAAGCTTGGAGTGCATTCCTTGAACACATAGCATCTGCTAGAGGGAGAGAAGGGGGTAGTGTTGGTGCAAGGGAGGCTCAGAAGTTTACTGGGTATCATTAAAAAGTTGTTATTCAAAATTTGAAGTACCTAGTGGACGATCCACTTTGGGGTGTGTGTGTGTGTGTGTGTGTGTGTGTGTGTGTGTGTGTGTGTGTATGTACTTATGTACTTGCCTACAAATTCAGGTACCTGCGTTGGGCATGGGTAGCAGGGAGGCAGAGGTGGGATTTCCTAGAACGAACTGAGTAACTAACTCTAATGGGTAGAGCTTAATTGACTAAGTCTCTGATTGGCTACAGAGGATCAGGTACCCATTTGGGAGAGCAGTTGGGAGAATATTTTAATTGTGAGAAATATTTGCACCTGAAACTAAAAATGAATGTTGTATCTCTAAAGATTCCAAAGGTTTTCCTAAAAATATAACCAACAACAGGGGGAAAAAAAGATATCCAGACTCCAAGGATCTCACCATGGTGCTGAAAACCTACGATACCAGCTTTCTGGATTTTCTGAAAAAGTGCTTGATGTGAGTTGGTCAGAGCATCTTTCCCTACGCTCTTCCTCAATACTTTTGTTGTCATTGCCCTCCTTCATAGCTGGGCAAAGTGGTGGCTAGGAAATATATGTCTCATCCTGATTTCCTCTGGCAGTGGGGCTCAAATCAAGTTCTCAAAGTCCCTTCTGCTTCAATCAGATGACTGTAGAATTTAAAATGACGTTTGCCAATAGATATTAGCTTACTCACCAGGGGCAATAGAGTTTTAGGTTACTTTGTTAGTTTCACTGCTTCCTTCCCTCCTTACCACCATGTGTTTTCCAGGGTAAGGATTGACTCATAGATTTGGTGCCTCACAGCTATTGGAAAGGCCATCATAATTGTTCGTATATGACAGGGATCAAATCTCTTATTATGAATCTTAGAAATGAGGATCTGCCTAGTTCACCAGGCATAGTGAAATGACAAATGTCCTTGTCTTATTTTCACTGAGACATGAAAACAGAGTCAGAAGGGAGCAGTAGCAGTTTCATTAGCCACAGATCTCTTTAATGCTTTGAACCTTAAAAAGTGCTTTCCTTAAAATATCCTCGTGAAGGTTGATAAAGTATTATTACCCCTGTCTTACAGAAGAAGAACAACATGAAGTTCAGTAAAGTTAAGTGACTGGCCTATAATCACACAACTAGTTCATGTCTGAGATGGGATTTAAACTTCAGGTCACCTGGCTCTGAGTCTAGTTCACTTTTTATTTTTCTTCTGGACCTCTGACTTCATTGGGATGAACTCCCAGTCAAGGAACCCCCATTGCTGAAAGAAATCAGCAACTCACCTGGTAATTATAATCTTAGAGTTGCTTTGTCACATAGCTAATGTGTGTCAGAACCCGTGAGATCTTCCTGGCTCAAAAGCCAGCTCTCTTTCCACATCATCACTCTGTCTCTCTTAATTTTTGATTATATCATGTGATTTTAGTGTCCTCCCTCTTGCCAGTAGGTTCATCTAATTATTGAACTGTGACTTGAATGTCTGGGATCTCTTACTGGCTTAGTCATGGACTAGACAAAAAATTATGTGGTTTCCATAGCTATATAGCTTATCTTCCTTAAGTGTAGAATAAAGAGGTAGCCTTGCTTCCTACTTTCCTCCCAAGGAAACTGTATTGACCTTGCTACAATCTTGACTGGAGGTCTGACAACCTCTGAGAGCAAATTAGTTCACCTCTGAGCCTCAGTTTCCTTCCTTATCTGTAACATGAGGGGGTTGGATTAGATGAGCTCCAAGGACCCTCTAGATTAGATGGTAACTCTAGGAAACCTCTAGAGATCATCTAAGAACTCTAAGATCAAAGAGCTGAGAATTCAGAAATAGACAATCACAAAAATGTTATGAAGTCCATTCACTAAAGTTCTTGCAACTTATTTATGTCAACCTTTGGTCGTGGCCTATTTGCTCTTAATTTAATTATTTAAAAAATATACCTTTAAACCTGGTTTTCTAGACAAAACTTATCAGAAATATCAAAGTGGACATTGATTAAGGGGTGATTCAAGAGCAGTCTCCTAACCTTAACTTTAACCACTTAACCTGGGGTTTGTGAACTTTTAAAAAAAAATTTGATATATATTTCAATAGAATTGGTTTCTTTTGTAATGCTATGTATTTTATTTAAATAGTATAATTTATGATAAATTTTAATATTTTATTTTAAAATATCCTTTTGAGAAGGGATAAATGGATAAATACTAAATATAAATTAAAATAAATAAATAAAGGGATAAATACTAAAATGATAGTAGTCTGGGAGCCTAGCCAATTAGCCTAGGAGCCTCTGAAGGCATTCCTTCATTATAGCCACACTGCAATAACTGATAAAGATTCATAAGGATGAGTTTGAACCATTAATCAAAGATTAAATGACATTCATTATAATTTCTTAAAGGAGGTGGAGGGAAGTGTATTTTGCTTTGGTTAAGTTGGAAAATTGAAAATTTTTGACAAAAAGGGGCAAATTTCAGTTATCTAGGAAATTCACATTGGTAGAATACCTCATTCCCTTACAAATCCAAATAAGTGATGCATTACTATACATAATTCAGTATAAATTTAGTATAGAAAAGTTACTGTACTGGGATATTAGCATTCAAGAAATCTTATCAATTATTATTGAGTTTGGAGCTCAGCTCAGTGAATTGACTCCATGTTCTTAGCTTGGGTTATATTGCACCTTTCTAAGTTCAGGGTTTCCCAAAAATTTAGTGCAGTTTTAAGCTTTTAGAAAACTCAGTATAATTGATTTGATTGAAATCATCTGATGAATGCAATGTAACTAATTTTTATAGAGTACCACAAATAAATGAAAAAAGTGATTGAATGAAATTAGGATCTTGTTATTTATTGGATGTAGGAGCAGCATTAGGGCCTGGAGTCAGGAAGACCTGAGTTCAAATTTGACTTCAGACACTTACTATCTATGTGACCCTGGGCAACCTCACTTTCCTCATCTATAAAAATGAGCTGGAGAATGAAATGGCAAACCACTCCAGTATCTTTGTCAAGAAAACGACAGATGGAGTCACTAAGATTCAGACATGACTGAAACAACTGAACCACAGCAAATACTGGATGTAATCCTAATGCCAATACTGCCCCCTCCCTATGGCCCACCCTTCCCACAGAAATTGTTTATTAATTTCCTGCCTCAAAACTTTTTACTTTTAGAGTTCATGAAAGAGCTAGACTTTATGTACACAGCTTTTAGAGAAACAGTAAAGCTGTTTGATTATTTCTATATATTATTATTAATCTGTGTCATTTCTCAAGATACAGAGCTATAATTCAAGAATTTAATCCTCTCTGGAGCTTAATGGATGAAATCTTTTAGATTGATTGTATAGGCTCTCACTATTTCTTTTAAATAACATGTAGAAGAACCTTTAAAAGCCCCATGCAACTGGGATCCATTTTTTCTTAAAAGGTTTCATAAATATTTGGTCTACATAACTAGAATCTATTATCATATTTGGTCCAAGTCTAGAATCTACTTTCCTTCCATCCCCACAAACATATGATTTATGTAAAACCTGAATTTTACATAATTCTATGATGTTTTTCAGTACAATGCATGTTTACACATTGACTCATGAAAATGGTTTATATTCAGAGTGGCCTTATGGTTCAATAGATATGGTAATCTCTATTTTATAATAATACCTTTGACTTCGAACCTGTCTTAAATTAGAAGTATTTTTATGTAGGCTATTTTAAAAAAAAACATTTTAGTAAAAAATCCAATGAAAAATAATTAATTTTCTTTGGGGCTCTGCTGTCTTCTAGATGGGACCCTGCACTTCGAATGACTCCTGACCAGGCTCTCAAGCATGTCTGGATTCAGGAGTCAAGGAATATTAAAGGACGATCCAAAAGCCAGAACATGAGGAAAGCCAGCCTCTGCTTCCTTGGAGAAAAGAAAGAGAAAATGGAGCAGCAAGCCCGCTTGGGAAAGACAGGTATAATTCTACAACTTCTTAGTTCTTTAGTCCAGGAGCCCAGAGATTTGGGCACCTATGGAGGCCTTTGGATATAGAATTCTCTGGACTAACAGTCTTTGGCTAATAGGTTCACTGAGTTCCACTTCAATAATTCCAGCCCTTTGCTATTGTTTCTTTAGCCTCTTTGGTCATTCCTGTTCTGTTGCTGTCACCCACCCACACCTAGTAGTTCCAATGTTTTCTATTTCTGTACCCTTTCCCCTTCAGCAATTTCTTTTTATTGTATGATCCACACACATCCACTGATATTCAACTGTTTGAATCCTTGTTGAATGGAAACAGCCTGAGACGCTGAGAGATCTATGTTATAGTCCCAGCACAGATAGTCACTTGTGGTGACTCTGACAAATCAGATAACCTTTTTGGGCCTGAGATTCCTTCTGGCATCATTTATCATTTACCTGACAGGATAATTAAAACTTTTTTTTAAAATATTTTTTAGTTTTAGTTTTAAATTCTCTTCCTCTTTCCATCCCTTCTCCCACCCATTGAAAAGGCAAGAAACAAGATATCCATTATACAAATGAAGTCATGCAAAACATGTATATATTAACCATATTATTAAAAAATAACAAAGTGAAAAAATATGCTTCAATCTGCATTCGAGAGTTCTCTCTCTGGTGGTGGATGGCATTTTTCATCATGAGTCCTTTGGAATTGTTGTGGGGTAGCTAAGTCTTTCACGGTTGATTATTATTATAATGTTGCTGTTACTGTCTACAGTATTCTCTTAGTTCTGCTCATTTCACTTTGCATCGACTAATATAAGTCTTCCTAGGTTTTTCTGAAGCCATCCCCTTCATCATTTCTTACAGCACAATAGTATTCCATCACAATCGTATACCACAACTTATTCAGCCATTACCCAGTTGATGGTCACATCCCTTAATTTCTCATTCTTTACTACCACACAAAGAGCTGATCTGCTATAAATATTTCCATACATATAGGTCCTTTTCCTTTGATCTTTTTATGACACAGACCTAGTAGTGGTATTGCTAGGTCAAAGGGTATACAGTTTCACAACCCTTTGGGCATAGTTCCAAATTGTTCTCCAGAATGGTTAGACCATTTCGCAGCTTTACCAACAGTTCATTAATGTCCATATTTTTCTACAACCTCCTCTAGCATTTGTCATTTTCCTTTTCTGTCATGTTAGGCGATTTGATAGGTGTGAGGTGGTACCTCCGAGTTATTTAAATTTTCATTTCTCTAATTAGTGATTTAGACCATTTCTTTTAATATTATGACTATTGATAGCTCTGATTTCTTCTTCAGAAAACTGCCTCCAGAGTAATTTTAAGGGAAGCTTTAGGAACTGATTAGACCTGTGATTTCATTGGTATAGGAAACTGTTGGGTGAGGAAACTCTTCCTACCAGTGTAGGGAGAGGAGGGACTGCTTTGTAAATTATAAAGTACTACAACTTTATGAAAATGAGTTACTGCTGCCACCATTTTTAAAGATTAAAAATTATAATGCAAATAAATATGAGATGCTGTTTATCATTTATTTCATTTTAAAAATTCAAATGAATGTAATATTAGCTAGATTTTTATTGATATTGAAATCTCTTAGTGGTATGATTAACTTCTAGAACAGGTGTGGAGGAAGTTGTGTTGTTTTGTTTTGTTTTTTTATTGAGGACCCTTGTCAAAAATCCATTAAGAGCCATGTAAGTATATAGCTATTTTTTTCTTTTAGAATGAGAAAAATATAAAATATTTTACATATTATGCAAAACATATTTTCAGTTAAAACACCAAATTATTTTAAAATATTTTCTGTCTTAAATATAACCAAGTAAAGACAGACAGAAGAAGGAGGGATGTATAGAAGGGAAATGAATAGGTGCAGGAAGAGAAAAATGTAGGCAAAATGAGTAACATAGAGGGGAAAAGAGAGATATATACATAATAAAAAGGAACTCAGTCACGGAAAAACACAGATATAGAGAAGACACATCCTTATCAAATAGACTATTGCTGCTAAGAACTCATAAAGTGTTGTATTTTTAAAAGCACAGGGCACAAATATAGCTAAGCTTTTTGATACTTGTTCTAAGAGGTAGAAGGAATTTGATTCTTGGGTTGTTTCCCCATCCCTGATCTAGAAGCTGAACTGTCATTGCAGAATGACTATACCATTGCTAGTTGTCATTATCATTTCCACCATGCTTTTCCCAGAGACATACCACTAGGTATATGAGTAATGGTGTGCTCGTATATCAACACTTTTTATTCATTTGCCTTTTATCTTTCTCTTAGCTGAAAAGGCCTCTGGGTCAGACATCACAGTTACAACCAAAGATGGAGCCATTGAGAATAATCACCATTCTGGTAACCAGCAGGTCTCCACCCATCCTTTGGGTGAAGGCAAAATGGAAGTCGCAGGGGTAACCAGTGTCTGGTTGCCACCTTTACCAGAAGCCACGGGAAAACCAAATGAAGAATCAAAGGCGTGTATAGGCTCTGAGGGAGAACATAACAAAGATACATCTCCCAAGAACCCTACATCCTTCTTACCACCCATTGTATGACCTTCATTGGGGATGGATTCTGTTCCTTTCCACCAGTGATTTATATTAGAGACAACTCTTATATTGTACAATATTTCAGATTGTTGTTTTTAATTTATATAGGTTCATTAAAAAAATGTCCATTCACACAGCCAGCTGGCATGATTCCTCTTGCTGGGGGTGTGATTCCCCTCCCTCATACACACACACACACACACACACACACACACACATATGCACATGCATGCATGCAGACAACCAGAGAAGGACCAGTGCCCTGGGTATTTTTCAACTTGTGTCAGGATTATTTTCCTAGATTCTGTCCCAATCATTTTTACATTATTTAAACTGAATGCTGGCTCAAATCCATAAATGAAACACGTCTTAGTTTTCTTCAGGTCAAAGAAAGACATATAGGAGATAAGAAGTATAACTAAAGGAATTTCTTAAAAGTGGAGAGAGAACACTGCGTTTGGAACACTTTGGAGTATTTAGCTCAGGTTCTAGACATGTGGTTTGATAATATTCAACATTAGGGATCAATCACTCAGATTCTTTTAGTCTTTCGTCCTGCTGTATTATCCTATAATGGACATGGCCTGTGTTCATATATCTTCCATGCTTTTTTTGAAAAAAAAAAAAAAACCAAACCTAATCCCATTTTTATTGATCCTTTTTATTTTTACATCATATTCATTATAAAAAATCCCTCCCCCAAACCCACCCAGCAAATAATTTCTTGTAACAAAGATTAAGAACAGTTTAGCAAAACTAACCAATATGTTATCTGTATCTGACACTATGTGCAATGTTCCATATATCCATACTTCCCACCTTTACAATAAAAAGAGGCAGCCACATTTTTTCAATGCTCTCCTTAGAACCTCTTGATAGTCCTTTAAAATTTGCAAAGGACTTTGCACACATTCTCTCAAAATGAGTTATGTGCTATAGGTAGTATTCCCACTTCACAGATGAGGAAACTGAGGTTGCTGATAAGTGACTTGCCCATGGTCATCCAGCTAGTATCAGAGGTGAGATTTGAACCCAATGTCTTCCTGTCAAGTCCTGGTACTCTATCCACTATTATTGACTGCCTTTCACTAAAATGGGGGAAAAATATAGATGAGTATAGTAACTCTACTAATATGTATAAGCAATTCCACTTTTCATGCTGTTTGGCAAATATCATATCCAGCATATTCCGAGACTGTGGCTCAGGAGAGTGACTGGAGTTGGATGTATAGATCTGGGAATGATCTATGTAGAGATACTATTTGAACCCATGGAACACATCAAAGGATCAGTCAGTGTCTTTCGATCCGGTCATTGACTTGTTTCAGAATTCACCTTTACTACATTATCACCTAGCTTACTCATTACACTTGGTGAGATCACTAAAGTGAGACAATGCAGAGGGAGAAGAGAAAAAGTCCAAAGATAGATCCATGGGGGACACCCACAGTCAATAGGCGTGACCTGGACCAGCAAAAGAGAGTAAGAAAGAATGGACAGTCAGGTTGGAAGAGAACCAGGAGAGAGCAGTGTCACAAAAACCTGAAGAGGCAAGACTTCTAAGGAAACAGTCAAAATCTGTAGGCATGAACCTTACCAAGAGTTCAATAGGCCTTTCATCTCTTTTATTTCTAAATCCCAAACTTCATCTTCCAGCATATTTCTCACTTTCCTCCCTTGTGTCCATCTTCGTATTGATGTCATGGAGTATGAATGTGAATGTTGACTTGTCAGTGATAATCTTATCTAAATCTGATGATCTCCTAGCTATTGTCTACCTCTTCAACCTCTGCAACAGATGTTGGTGTATAAACTATGCTTACCGCCATGGTGGACCCGGTGTCTTCCTGACAAGTCCTATTCATTATTATTGGCTGCCTTTCAATAAAATGGGGAAAAATATATAGCTGAGTATAGTAAAACCAATCGTCTTCAACTACGTGTAAAGTTGGTGGCAAGATTTCCTCTTCACAGAGAACAGGCAGGACAAGAGGGAATGGTCTTAACACTATAGTAGGAAGAAATTCCTCACTATTAAGAGTTGTAAAGATGTCTAAATGTATTGCTGAGAGGTTGTGGTATCTCCTTTGAGGGAGATATTCAAGAAAAGGTCAGAGTAGCAACCTATCTGGAGTGGACCCTGTGTAATATTGATTTGAAAGCGGGGGGATAGATGGGTTGGTTCTTTTAGTTCCCTCCCAACCTGAATGTGTTTAATACTTTGGTCAAAATTGTTTTTCAAAACTGAGACATCTACCTTTGTCATCCCACCAGCTCCCAAAGAAACCAAACATTGTGAGCCCTTTAATTGTAATGTGTTTATTTTACGTCCATGCTTGTTTGGATAGGAAAATCTGCAAAATTCAGTGACCAGCATAAGATGTCATGTGTTTCACATGAGTGGTATGGAGACTGTCAGGGCTCTGTGACAGTGGGTAGGCAGGCAGGTGGGGCAAGTAGGTAGAGACGGGGAGGCAACACGGAGTGGGATTAGGGGGATGTCCAGCCTCTGGCCCCACTGCTGGGAAAGGGGACACAGAGGGCCTGCACTGCTCACAGGTTCGCCATCAGCCAGTCCAGTAGCTGCAGCCGAGTTACATTCCCCACTGCCTCATCCAGCTGCCGTTCTTTCTCATAGCGGAGTACTGATTGTAGGACTTCCCCGACACTTCGACCTTTGTCCACAGCAGCGGCAGAAAGTTGGAGGAGCTGGGGACAAAAAAGCCAGAGTAATAGAAAGTCAGATGGTCACAAAGCTATAGGGCTGGAAAGATACCACTAGGGATTCACAACCAGGAGTAAAAATAAAGAAATGAATGAATGAATGAATAGAATGGGCTTTTGGCAATTTAAAGCAAGAAGAATTCAGGCTAGAACTCAAGAACTCTGTATTTGCCAGGGCTATTAGAGAGGTTTACTAAAGGTTGGTAGAGGTATTTTCCTGGATGTCTTTTAAAGAGTCGAATGACATTGACCATTTGTCTGGGAATAGGAAAACTGTCCTCTACTGAATTTTATCTTTCTTGAGGGTAGGGACTGAAATGATTTCCTGGGAGGTGGTGTTGCTTACACTCTGTGTTTTCCCAATCATTCATCTATAGTCAATTTTTACTAATCTTTAAAACTTGAATTGCCAAAGGTCCTTACTTCTTAAAGCCTGCACAAACTTTAAAAAACTGGCACCTCCATATCCTTCCTGTGTCCTGTTCCTCTTCTCCTTGTTCCTTCTTTTAATTCAATTAAATTCAACAAGCATTTTTTATGTGGCAGGCACTGTGCTCAGTACTGCAGACACAGTAACAAAAAGGGAAATGTTCCTTGTCCTCAAAGAGACTACTTTTTTTTTCTTTTTCCCTCCTTCCCTTTCACCCTGTGCTCCTAGACAAAGGCCTGCTGCTGAGACTGGAGAGCAGAGTAGTTCACCAGAAAGAAAGTTTGTATGGAGAAACAGTGGTTCGGGCTACAGAAACTTTAGAGGTTTCTAGGGTTCTGAACTCATTATCAAGCCAAAAACATTACCATCGCTATATTTATTCACCTACCTGAACTATTTGGAGGCAGGGTAAAGACATACCCATGGGATAAAAACCTCTTTCCCACCCTAACCCCATCTCTGTATAAAAGAATGAATCAATTATTATAATTTCAGCAACAGCAACAATAATAATGCTACTTATTTAATTAGCAGGATCACCCAACCTAACCAACCCCCGCCCAAACCTTAATGGCTAAATTAACACCCCACCACCCTCAATCATTCTGCCCTCTGCTTTTAAGGAGAGAAATAAGTGGCAAATCAGTAGGATTATTTTTTTTTAAATACCTCCCAGTTAATGGGGGACTAGTAAAAGGGTGAGGATGGGTCTCTCATTTCCAAGTGCTCCATCCACACTGAGGATATGTTTGGGGGATGCCAGAGTTTCAGTTCAAGATAAGACCAATCACTTACACCTTTGACATCTACAATCCCAGATAACAACAGCTATAGGTTGCTTTACAGTGAGGGTCAAGAATGAGTGCCTTATTCACAACACCCCCGTAAGATGCAGAGAGTGAGTAATTATCACCTCCATTTTAAAGATGAGTAAGCTGAGCGTCAATCAGTGAGGTGAAGGGACTTGCCATATAGCTACTAAGTGTGGAAGCCAGGCTGAGCTCTCTTCCCATTACACTGCCCTGTCTTTCAAAGAGAACTGATGTTTGTAGTAATGACCTGAACCCGTTAGATGCTGAAGCACCTTCTGCTTTACCGAAGAAAGATGCCATTAGAGACATAACCAACATGAAGTTGCCCCAACTGCTGATGCTGCAATGTACATTTTAAGCGAGGCCCACCCTAACGTTTGTGCCTAGTAGAAAGTCCTTCATGATTTCTTGAACTTCTAATGACAAGCCCAGCTCAGCTCAGGCCAAATGTCCCTTTTAAGACTTTGTTCTACCTTTGGGTTGCTACTTATCACAGAGAGATGTTAAGAACTTCATACAGAGCCAACCCTGATCTGTAGCAGCCAAATTCCCAAAGAAGCAACAAGGAAATTGTTCCACTTAGTTGTTTCCAGAACACAAAATAAAGAAGAACATAACAAAAACTTGAGGTTTTATAAACTTGGTCCAATTCATACAAGTTCAAAGTGATCATTCCATTACTTGCCTTATTTATTTTTTCAATCATTAGGAGAAAAGGGTTCCTGATCCCAGAGGCTACAACTCTAACCAACTCTCCCCCTTCCTCAACAGCTAAGGTTCAGTACGTCTCTATTCCTTTCTTCCTTTGGGGAGACGGATATACCTTCATCAGCTGTGGACAATAAGCCTTATGGGTAGTTTTGAGAACTAATGTCCAAACTCATCCGAGAATTGTTATCTCTGGACCCGAAGCTAGAAATTAGGAGATAACATCCATAAAGAACTTTGCTCTTAAATCCCTTTATAAATGTTAGCTATTATTTTTGTTATTAGGATGAAAGAATAAGTCTATTTTCCTAACCTCTTCTGGGAAGCTACTAGATTCCTTGCTTCTTGTCCTCCAGCCTAGTCCCATCCCACCCCCCCCATACCCCAACTTTTTACTTCCATCCCAAACCTTAGAGATTCTAATCCTGCCTCCGTCCAAGCCATATTCATGTACCCATGCCCAATCCAGCCCTATTATTCCCAAAAAAGATAAATTTTTAGTTTTTGCAGTTTAAATTTTGGCTGTCCAGAAAAAAATAACCACTTCCATTTATAAATTTTTTTGTTACGAACTAGTTGGTCCCTGTAATGAAAGTGGTTTCACTTAAAATGCTATTTTCATGGAAGCAGTTAGCACCTACCTTAGGCACATGTGAAGTCTGATTACTGTTTTAGTAACCAGAGCCATTTTTAAGGGGGTAGTATGGTCTGATACAAAGCAAACTAAATCACTGTCATTATAATGTTTTAATAGAGCAAATTGATTAAAATTGAATAAAGTTGTATGGTATAACATATAAAGACAGATTAATAGTCTTAAAGTCAAGTGACCTAAATTCTATGACTTTAGGACTCACTAGTTAAATAAACAAATTGATTCATCCTCTAGGCCATGATTTTTTCCTGATCAATTAAATAAGGAGGTTGGACTAAATGGTTTTCCTAAAGTCCTCCCAGTTCTAAAATTCTATGATTCTGGGATAGCTTTGAAAGAGAAACAAGGGAGATGTCACAATAGAATGTTATTGTAGCCTGAGGAATATGTATAAAATGGAGGAGGAAGGTAGCCTGCCTGCCAGACATATCTATGGACTAGAATATACATACACATATATATCTAGCTGTTAGGGGAGCCAAGGAGTACTTGATCCCCTGAAGTCAGCTAGGTGGTGCGGTGGACAGAGTGCTGTGCTTGGAATCAGGAAGACTCAGACACTGACTAGTTGTGTGACCCTGGACAAGTCACTTCACCTCGTTTGCCTCATTTTCCTCATCTGTAAAATGAGCTGGAGAAGGAAATGGCAGACCACTCCAGTATCTTTGCCAAGAAAATCCCAAATGGAATCACAAAGAGTCGGATATGACTGAAAAGTGACTGAACAACAACTTCGGACTCCACTGGTCTTTCTACCATAGCGAGTTAAGTTTTGTAGTTCAGAAGAAAGATGAGATATGCAAATTTAGAGACATCTCTGCTCTAAATGTTCCCATGGACTATTTGTGCCTGACTTGTGGTAGAGCATTCCAAGCTTGCATGTCTGTTCAGCCACAGTCAGATACACAATATCTTGACCCCGACATAGTGAGCCATCTTGGTCCTCTTTGAGCTCGAAGGACAATTCCTTGCCCTCTTAGGAGGACATACAATAGTCTCTGCATGTGTTGCAACTGAAAAGACTGGTTCGTGATCATGTCAAGAACTGTATAGCTATAGTTTGGACAGTTGGAGTCATTGAGCGCCGCCCTCCCCTCACTTCTCTGCAGCAGAACCATAGATACCTGGCAGCTTAAGGAAGGTATAATAATTATCATGCCTATGTCACAGAATTGTTAAAAAAAACACTTTGTAGAAATCTAAAACATTTATATAAATGTAAAGAACTGTTATCATGCTACTCAGAAATAATGAACACTGGATGAAAAACTCTGATTTTTCTCCCTTCCAAGGCTACCTGCTCAATGTTACCCTTATTTTCATTAGTCCTTCCTTTTCTGTGGCTTGGGCCTCAGAAAGAAGAAGACTGATTCTAAAACCCTTTCTTCCCAGTTCCCTTAATTTCTTTGTGCTTTTCTCCCTTACCTTCTCCTGGATCCCCTCATCATCACCAGCAAAGTACAGAATGGGTACGTTGAGCTCAGAGGCTGCTACCCATTGGAGAACTGCCTGGAGCTGCTTGTTCTGCACGGTGTCAGCGAGGTTGTTATTGCTGACAATCACCTTGGCGCTGTTGGACCCCTCAGAGGAGTGCCCTGACATACCTCTTAATTCATTATGGATAGCTTGATAGGCATTCTGTAAGAGGGCCTCAGCTGTACCAGTGCCCTTGACTGGTAAACACTCAAAGAAGCTATCTGGAAAGGCTGAAGTTGGCCTGCTGGCATCTCCAGATTTTTCATCTCCCAGCTCTCCCAAGGGAGTGTCACAGGACTTGGCAATGATGAGACACAATTTCATCACTGAGTCCATCAACTGTTCTACCATCTGCCCATTCATGTTACCGTCCAGCTGGTTAGCCACCATCTTGGTCAGCCCAGCAATGGCGCCACCGCCACCGCAACCACCACCGCCGCTGCCGCCGCCGCCACCACCACCACCACCACCACCACCACCACCACCACCATGTTTTTGAGGACAGTTTGGCAGAGATAAATCAGGGAATCCACTGTCTTCCTCCTTACTGTTGGGGCTGGGTGGTTTTGTTTCACAGCTATCATCACATTTGAAAATAGTCTCACCAAGTAAATTACGGATGAAATTAAAAAAGACACTCATCAGATCCTTCTTTTCCGCCTCTTCTTGAGTACATCCTACCCGAGAAGATCCAAGGCTGGACTGCTCAGAGTTCTGTTGGGACTTAGGTGCAGTCATCTTGGTCGTTGTCCCAGCAGCTTCCAGGAAGCTCTGGGCATCCATACTTCCTCCCTGTGCAAGATGATACTGAATCAGGAGCAGGGCAGACACGATCAGGTCTTTAGCCCAACTGTCTGAACTATTCAGGAAGTTTTCTGGTTTCTCTTGGCAGCTGAGAGCATTGGTGTCAAGCGGGCCTGGGGAGATTGTCTGAGGATGGATCTCTGGTGGTGGTGGCGGCTTGCTGCTTGGTTTACCAACAGATCTGCTAGAGGCTACAAAGGTTGCGCGCTGGAGGCCTGGAGATTTTGATTCTTTCTGATGATTTTTATGCCACAAGGTCAGCCCTTCCTTGATGATATGTTCACCCAGGGTTTCAGCACAGGTCTTTTCTTTTTCTGACTTGGGTGGGACAGAAGCATAGGTTTTTTCCCTTAATTTGGCTTCAGCTTTCATTGACGAATAGTTTAGATTTCTATGCCTGGGGTCACCCATTCCTTTCAGAGAAACCAGAGAGACACTCTCAGACTTGTCCTTAGATGTTCTTTTGACTGGCTCGGGTTTCTCCACCATCACACTGTGTAGCTTGCCCAACATAGCATCCATGATGTCCGTGGCCTTCTGACTTCCATGAGAGAAGAGGCTTCTCTTCACGGCTGACACAAAGTCGGTATCTGTCATGAGGGTGCCTGTGACATTATGCAAGTTCTTCATAAAGGAGTCGATCAGGTCTGAGACGACCTCTTTAGCATGCCTGATCAGCACCTTCTTGAGCAAGATAGTTGCAATGGTTGTATCCTTCACCTGGATCTTTAGTGTCTTCATGATGGAGACCATCATGTCAGACACCACACTGTTGGCATAGGTCATGATTCCTTGACTCACGCTGGCTGTGAAGTCATCTGTTCTGTTTGACCCTGTATATACCTTCCTCCCACCATCACCTGCATTACGGGATTCGAACACTTCCTTGTAGAAGAACGACTTTTTAGGCTTGTCATCAATCTTGGTTTCTTTTGTTTCTTTAAATTTCATTGTATTCTTGTATTTCAGATTTGGGGGACTCCGTGAGGAGAGTGTGGCTCTGTCTCCAGAGCCAGGAGACTTGTCTGGGCAATTTTCTTTGGAACACAAGTTGACGGTTTCATTCACCAGTTCTGATGCTACCTTACTCAAGGTTCTGTTGGGCGAAGGTGGTTCCTCGCCCATATAGACTGATTGGTGGATGCATTTATTTTCAGAGCCATCGATTTTCTCGTTGATCTCCTTGCGTGCCATGGCAATAACTAGGTTGGTGAGCCGGTTGGCATAGAAGGAGACTTCATCTACCGAACTCTCATTACTACAATTCCAGGCACTGGAGCTCCTGGAAGAGTTTTCAGTATGAGACATTTCAAGATGCATTTTTCCTGGAGTGGTTCTGCCTCCAGAACTGAAATAGTCTACGGTGAACCCACTGCGATTTTCTCCTGAGTGCTCGCCTCTGTTTGTCATATCCCCACGAGGTGGTTGCTTCATATAGTGGAACCCTGATGTACATTTTTCCAGGTCTCTTCGGAGCCAGCTCAGGACTCTCATAGGATCAGTTGAGGCCTCCTTCAAGGCAGACAGGGACTCATCGGACTAGAACAGAAACACATCCAAAGGACATTAAGGACAGCCTCTCAGATAGGGAAACTTACCACCTTCCCTAAGTCTTCACTAACTCACCCCACCCTCACCACCTCCTCTTACATACACAACGCACATAAGCCAGCTAAGTCCAACGATACTCTGCATGTAAACTAGTAGATCTACAAAACAAATTAGTAAACTGCTTTTTATCTTTTATTATGTAATTGTTCCTATTTAGTAACTCAGCTCATTCAAAAACATTATCTTGAAGGAGAAAAAGACTAAACATGAAAGTTACTTTTGCCATGTTCAACAAGCATTATTTTGATATACTAACACAGCCCCTAATGAAGAGAGCTATCATCAGTTAAATAAAACATTTAGTTTGGAACTGAAGAGTTAACATAGGCATAATCTAGTAATTTACTGATTAGTAGATGTTGTCATTTAATTTCACCAAATATTTACATACGTGCTATGTACAATGTACTCTGCTCAGCACTGGACATTTTTATCATAATAGCTTATTGTTTTAAAATGCTCTCATAAGACATCATATCATTTGATTGTCAGGAAGGTACATCAAAAGGATGACTATCCTTATCTTATAAAAGTCCCACCCAGAGACTATATGAACACAATTACAGAACACTTTTTATACAAATAAAGTCAGATCTAAATAATCAGAAAAACATCAGTTGCTCATGATTAGGCTGGGCTAATATAACAAAAATGACAATTCTACCTAAATTAATTTACTTATTCAGGGCCATACCAATCAAACTACAAAAAATTATTTTATAGAGCTAGCAAAAATAATAACAAAATTCATCTGGAAGAACAAAAGTTTCAGAATATCAAGGGAATTAATGAAAAGAAATGCTAGGGAAGGTGGCCTAGCCATACTAGATCTTAAATTGTATTACAAAGCAGCAAGCAT
Organism: Phalanger gymnotis; assembly: GCA_028646595.1. Lineage (NCBI taxonomy): Eukaryota > Metazoa > Chordata > Mammalia > Diprotodontia > Phalangeridae > Phalanger > Phalanger gymnotis. The sequence goes on along the minus strand of CM053623.1, from coordinate 164,462,192 downwards.
CAAAACTACTTGGTGCTGGCTATGAAACAGAGTGGTGGATCAGTGGAATAGGTAAGATACATAAGACTGTAGTCAATGACTAATCTATTGTTTGATAAACCCAATGACTCTAGCTTCTGTGATGAGAACTCACTACGTGACAAAAAACAGCTGGGAAAACTGGAAATAGTACAGCAGAAACTAGGCATAGACCAATATCTTGCACAGTATATCAAAATGAAGTCAAAATGGGTACACCATTTAGATATAAAGGCTGATACTATAAGCAAACTGGGAGGGCAAGGAATAGTTTACCTGTCATTTATGGAGAAGAAAAGGATTTATGACCCAACAAGAGATAGAGAACATTATGAAATGCAAAATGGATAATTTTGATTACATTAAATTGAAAAGTTTTTTTTATAAAGCCAATGCAACCAAGATTAGGAGGGAAGCAGAAAACTGGAAAGAATTTTTATAACTAGTATCTCTGATAAAGGCCTCATTACTAAAGTACATAGAGAACTGAGTCAAATTTATAAGGATACAAGTCATTCCCCAATTGATAAATGGTCAAAGGATATGAACAGGCAGTTGCCAGAGGAAGAAATTAAGGATTATCTACAGTCATATTAAAAAAATGCTCCAAATCACTATTGACTAGAGAAATTCAAAACCAAACCAACTCTTAGGTACCACATCACACCTGTCAGATTGGCTAACATAACAAAACAGGGAAATTATAAATGCTGGAGAAGTTGTGGGAAAATTGGAACACTAATGCATTGTTGGTGGAGTTGTGAACTGAGTTGTGAATGATCCAACCATTGTGGAGAGAGTAATTTTAAACTATGCTCCAAGGGCTATAAAATTTGCATACCCTTTGACCCAGCAATACCACTTTTAGGGCTGTATCCCAAAGAAATCATACAAGTGGGAAAAGGACCCACATGTACAAAAATATTTATAGCAGCTCTTTTTGTGGTGGTCAAAAATTGGAAATTTAGACGATGCCCATCAATTGGAGAATGGCCAAATAAGTTGTGGTATATGAATGTAATGGAATACTATTGTGTGATAAGAAAGGATGAGCAGGTAGACTTCAGAAAAACCTGGAAAGACATATATGAATGGTTGCTGAGTGAGGGGAGCAGAACCAGAAGAACATTGTACACAGTTACAGCCACATTGTGCAATGACTAACTTTGATAGACTTGCCTCTTCTCAGCAATGCAAGGTTCTAAGACAACTCTGAAAGGCTCATGATGAAAAATGCTGCCCACATCCAGAGAAAGAATTATAGAGTCTGAATGCAGATTGAAGCATACTATTTGCTCTCTGTCTTTCGTTTTGTTTTGTTTCTTCTTTCTCATGGTTCATTCCATTGGTTATAATTCTTCTTTATAACATGACTAATGTGAAAATATGTTTAATATGAATGTATGTGTAGAGCCTATATCAGACTGCACGCCATCTTGCAGAAGTGGGAGAGTAGGGAGGGGAGAAAATTTAACACTCAAAAAAAGCTTGTCAAACTGAAGTTGTAAACTAAGAATAAATAAGTAAAAATGTATTTCAGGATTAAAGTATTAAAAACAAAACAAAACAAACAACCCCACAAAAGTCCTCAGGAGATTAAATTACTTGCCTAAGACCAAAAAGGTTAGAAAATGTAAAAGCCAGGAACTGATTTATCTTGTTTTAAAATCCATTCTTCTTTGTACCATTATATTATGCTAATAGACATTAACTGTAGCACATACATGCGTACTGGAGTAGACACACACACACACACATATACACATAAAAATTATTGGTATCCCCTAAAACCCAAATGCAGAGACCATAGCTTGTACTTCTGTGCTTTCATAGGCTATTAAGTAGAGCTGGAAGGGACCTTTGAGGTTTTCTTGTCCAATTCCCTGACTTTATAGGTGAGGAACTGAAGCTGAGAGTTATGAGACTTGTCTAAGGTCACACAGGTAATACACGGCAAAGCTGGATTTGAACACAAATCCCTTGGCTCTAAATCCAGCACCTTACGTAATGGACATACAAATAGATATTTGTTGATTTAACACAGAACCTGGAACTGAAACTACCTTTCCTCTCTAGAAAAGGAAGAGCTGAAAAACAATGCAAAAAAAGAAAGCCATTAGCATAAGCAGTTCAGATGCGAATCTAGGCTTTATATAGATTAAGCCTTGTAATAGAAGTATCTTCCTATTCATTACATTTTTGTTAGTGAGTTATTTATGGATCTATTAGTGTTGTTTGTCTTAAATGGCCATAAAAGATAGATTAAATGGATCATTTGACAACATGTAGGGGCCATGGATCATGTCTGATTAATTAGCTAAATATAGATTGTTGTTACATATTTTGAATCCTCTCTTACGTTCTGCTATGCACACGGTGCACTTTTTTCTCTTTCTTACTTTCTTTTAAGTTTCAATATTTAAGTTTATGATATGTTTTGTTTCTTTTCTCTATTCTGTATTTGTGTTCTGGCCCTTGAGTCTAAAATAATACTTAAAAAATATAGAGTCCAATACAGTACAACATGCAATTAAGAGTTTACTACATCTTAAAAAAATGTTGATTATTAATTAATTAGTTAATTAATAATAGCTAACATTTATATGTGTGCCAGGCACTGTTCTAAGTGCTTCACAATTATCATATCATTTGGACTTCACAACAACCCTGGGAGGTAGGTGCTTCTATTATCCCCATTTTACAGATAAAGAAACTGAGGCACACAGGGGTTAAATGACTTGTCCAAGGTCACATAGCTAGTAAATGTCTGAGGTACTGCATTACCTAGCTAACGGTGAAGATGATGTTGATTAAAGATCCGATAGTTCTGTGACATTTTTAGATGCCCTGAAGAAGATAGCTTCTACCTTGGATACACACTTGGATTCTACAGTCACATTCTCAATGTGAAGGACACCCAGTTTCATCCCATGTCTACGACTAAAATCAGACAGAATTCTCGGCTATTGAATCTCCTTTCTCTACTACATCTCTCTCTCTTAGATGGAGCCCCCTTTGAAGACGAGAAAATATGGGCATGCCCCACTTAATGTTTTTGAGTGGTTCCATGAAAACATTGCTCTAAGTGAAACAACATGGGGAAGGATAGTCTCAATAACAATGTATATTATAGAGTGTTTTTTTTCCTGGACACACAAAATTTGGACATAAAAGCTTAAAACCACAAGCCTTTACAGGGATATGAGCCTATAATAAGGCAGGGTTATTAGGTTACCCTAATGGACCTAAGTTATGAAACTTGATATTCACTCGTTAAGAGAGACCAATGAGGTATGCGATAGCAGTATGGGAAAAAGGGAGATGAATGGTAGCTGAAGGGGGATGGGAAACTTTGTTTCTCTCTGAGAAGCCTATTATGATAGGAGTTCTAAACGTGTGTGTGTGTGTGTGTGTGCGTGTGTGTGTGTGTGTGTGTGTGTGTGTGTGTGTATAAGATTGCATCCCTCTGGCAGTCTGGTGAAGCCAGACTTCAAGACTTTGCAAGCCTTGTTGTATGAGACCCCAAGACCCTTTCTTAGAATAATTATTTTAAATGCATGAAACAAAATTCATAGGATCAAAGAAACAAATTATCTTGAAATATAATGATCAAAATATTAATAAAACAAGTTTTATATTTCCTAGGTTAATAACCTCTGCTTTGAGACCTAGCTAAAGATGATAACTTTTGAAAGAGCATGGATGTAATTTCTCAAGAAAAGAATAAATAATATCTACTGGCAAAATCCATCTTCACAGAGTGTCTAGGCAATGGAAAAGTGCTGGGCCCTAGTGCCTAGAATGTATAGAAGGGGAAGGGCCACTGATTAGAACTGAGCCTTAGCTTTTTTTTTTTTAAAAAAAACTTCGACAAGTCTTGTTTCCTTTTTTCATGTCCCCAAAGCAGATGACTAGGGTAATTAAGGTAATTTTGCCTCTTTGTGAATGGTGGTGGTGATAATGCAGAAAGAGTGCAATATTGTTGTTTGCCCTTCATTCTTGGAGAGGACCATGACATCAGGAAGGTGATGCCATGACTTGCAAATGAACTGGATTTAAGTGAGGGAGGGCTGTGCAAGGTCACTAGCCTCATTTTCTCCTCCAGAACTATCTGGGGCCAGAGGTAAGATATAGATCAGGACAACTGGAGATGGCCCTGGAAAGAGTGCAATAGACTTGGTCAGAAGCCAGCTCTAACATTTAATAGGTGTGCAACCTTGGCCAAGTCACATAAACTATCTGTCTCCTAGTTTCTTCATCTCTAAAATGGGAAAAAGAATATTTACGTTACCTACCTTTGCAGTATTCCTGGGAGAAAAAGGCTTTGTAAAGTTTAAAAAATTATTACTTTATGAGGTTCTATTGTAGCTAAGTGGATCAGTGGGTAAAGGCACTCACAGTGACCTGGAGTCAGGAGGATCTGAGATGAATTCCACCCCAGACACTTTCTAGCTGTATGACCCTGGCCAAGTCATTTAACCTCTCTTTCAGTCTCAGTTTCCTCATTTGCAAAAGGGAGATAACAGCAGCACCCACCTCCTAGGACTGTTGTGAAGCTCAAATGAGATGTTACACATACAGAGCTTTGCAAGTCTTAAAGTGGTTTTTTTCTAATAAACACTAGTCATTATTACATGGCTTCTATACATGGATTATTTGTATGATCACACCTTTCTGTGATATTTTACAATCCACATGAAGAACAAAGACTTTACTGAGCACCAGGTTTAACAAAGATGAAGTTCAGTTTGTGTAAGCAGTTGTCTGTAAAGGGGGTGAAGAGTAGGAGAAGAGGAACTGAGGTCAACATCACCCTGCCTTTAGGGTAAAACTTGGTTATAAATGTATCGCTTCATAACATTGCTAGGATAATTTTATGAAGAGTATGCCTGTACATGCTCTTTCTCTTCAGATCTGACTAAGAAATATATCTCAGACAAGGGGATCCTCTTTAATCCACTGAATTCCTTATTCTCTGGGGATTCAAACTTTTCTTGGGGATACACTTTTGTTGAAAAACTGGAGGGTGGGAGAGTAAGAATCAGAGGCATGCTCAAGGGTGTAGGTATTACCCAGCTGCTAAATTTTCTGTGTAAGCATTTACACCTTGGAAATCCACAGGCGACAGACCAGGGCTTGAGTTACCATTTCGTTGATTGTTTAAACTTAGGAAAGTGACGGAGAAAAAGTTAGTATTGAAGACTAAATAAATGTATCCTGCAATCCAGGGAGAGCTGGTTGTTAAACATTTCCCAGAACAGCACTTATAAGAGCACCCTTTAAAGGAATCCCATAAATTCTTAACTCAGTGTTCCAAAGGAGGCTGACCCTTACTAACCATTCTCCAGTCTTGGTGTTGGCCATCTCCAGGAGTATAAACATCTACTTTGCATACTCCGCTTTGGCTTTGTAACCAGTCAACCTTGTCAGACATCTGGTGGGAGAAAAAAAGAAATGAAGTTATGAAAAAGGTAGATTCTAAAACTGGAGGGAGAACAAGAAGGGAGAAGTAAAACAAATGATTCCTGAGAACTGGAGGCAGGAAAAATTTGAGGAAAACTCCCAGGGGAGCTTTTTCAAATGCCCAAGGTCCACATAAGTATCATTAACCAGTGGTAAATTTCATCCCTATAAGTGATATCATGAACATCAGGTGAGACATCATACAAATGAGCCTGTAGCCTCTAGTCCCTATACTTCTTTGTTTCTACCCCCATTTGCTTTAGTCATCATTACTTTCTTATTGAGAACACAGAACTGGCAGCCTTAGGCAATATGGTCAGCTAACAGTCATTTATGTAGCTTAGGTGACCAATGGCTTCAACCATTTAGGGTACTTAAATCTGTATCTATACCTCTATATCTCAACACCATAGCACTCATTGGTCTGTGCTTAGCTCCTTTCCTCCTGTGCAAGGCTTTCATTACCCAGAGATCCAAAGCTGATGTCGCCTTTTCTTTATTCTAGTTTTTCCTCTACATGTAATTCATTTGTTTCAGTCACATCTGACTCTCAATGACCTCATTTGGGGTTTTCTTTTGGCAAAGAAACTGGAATCGTTTGCCATTTCCTTCTTCAGTTCATTTGACAGATGAGGAAGCAGAGGCAAACAGCATTAAGTGGCTTGCCCAGAGTCACACAGATGAGTGTCTGAGGCCAAATCTGAACTCAGGAAGAGGAGTCTTCTTGACTCCAGGTCCAGTGCTCTATCTACTGAGCCACGTAGCTGCCCTCGAGCACCTCCTCCTAAGATAAGACAGAACAAAGTGACCTAACTGCTTTCTTCCTACTTCCTTTCCTCCCTCCTCCTCTTCTTTTTCTCATCTTCTCCCTAGCACTTCTCTAAAATAACCAGATCTTATTGTTTTGATTACAATTGCTTACATCTTGTTACAACAAAGACCATCTTACTTCTTTTTCCTATCCAGTACTGGGAGTCTTTAGTGTTGAATAGATATGGCTTGAAAAAAGTGGGTCATTGGTTGAGTTTTCAACATCATTAACTCTACAGAAATATTTGATGTGATGACATTTGCACTATAGAACAAAAGTCTCTTTCCCTCATCCCCATCCCCAACCAATCAACTGACAATGAAAGTAGACAGAAGGTTTCATTAAGTAGAGTGATAGGTGGATAATATACACATCTCATAAGGGGGAAAGCCCCAGTTCTAGTAAGGAAAGACTATGTTTTCTCAATAGTATTTAGAACATTTTGGATAATGGTTAAATATAGATGATAAGAAATGTTTAAAAAGTTGCCTACCTCAGCTTCCACAAGAACTGGGAAATAGAGTCATACACTAGTCAACCCCAGATCATCATATCCTAAATTAAAGTAACTCAAGACTTCTACCACTGCCTTCCAGTAGTCATTGATCTGGAATTCATGTGTCCTGGATTCTTTCTACCACAAAAATAACACCATGATAGATTTCTTGGACTATATGCTATCTTGGTGGGAATCTGATTTATTCGCTTACCTGAGTAAGACTAAATCTAAATTATCTCAAAAAACTTGTTTGCTATTTTCTTAAACTGCCCTCAGAATGGGACTTGGTACCCTTTCATTATTCTAAATGTCTAGAAGTTTAAACTCATTATCTCCTACTCTCCACACCCCACCCCCACCCCCTGTCCTCGGCTGTAGCAACATATGCATGAGCTTGATTAATCACCAGGAGGAAGCAGATTCCTAGCATCAGAGAAATGTAGAGAAGTGGTTTGCTCTAGAGACCACTACTCTTCTAGAACCAAAGTTAGGGATACATCACCTAGGACCCCAGCCTGGAATTCTGTAGCATCAGTTGTTCTCATTGGGGACTCCCTGATTCATACTAATTGGTCAGATGGTTCGACAGCAGTAATGATAGAGAGAGTAAAAGCAAGGAAGACAAAGCTTAAGAAACACCTACTGTTACTGAGTGCAGGTCCTAAAGTATGAAGAAGGATCTCCAATAGTTTGGTTGTCTTCACAATTCTTAAGTTTACCCACCCCTCCTGCCATGTAATATCAGGAACCTGCAGGGAGAAGACAAATACAAAATGATCAGCAGTTTTGCGTATGGCTTACATTAAAGAATAGCTTTTATTGTTTAATGTCTGGAATCCCTAAATGGTATTTTTTCATGTGACATAGATGCAACAAGCACAAAATTATGACATGCATAATGGAAAAGCTCGTAATACCTTACTTTCAGCCAAATCTAGAATGTAGCTTCCTGGGAAAGGAGCTGCCCTGTGGCCCTACTATATATTAGGTGACTATAAAGGATGATTTAATGTTTTCAGAATGTACTAATTGCTGGGGGTAATGTGATAGAGAGATTGGATTTGTACCTGCTGGTCTAGTTCAGGTAGATGTCACAATGCTCTCCAAATTTCCCAAAAGTGGTCGTCGATGTTGCAGTAGTAGCTAACATTCATATAATGCCTACTATGTGCCAGGCACTGTGCTAAGCACTTTACATATATTTTCTCACTTGATCCTCACAACGACTTGGGGGTGGATGGGTGATATTATTGTGCCCCCCCCAACTTTTACAGATGAAGAAACTGAGGCAAACAGAAGTTAAGTGACTTGACCAGGATCACATAGCTAGTGTCTGAGGTCAAATTTGAAGTCAAGTCTTCCAGGTCCAGCGCTGTAACACCTACTTGCCCCATCAGTATCAGAATGTGGACTTGTTTAGGTAGTCCTGAGCCTGTGACAAGGTAGCTCAAGAAGTCCTCAGCTCCCCAGGTAGTTAGGCAACAGCGTATAGAGTGCTGGGCTTGAAGTCAAGAAAACTCATCTTCTTGAGTTCAAACCTGGTCTCAGACACCACTAGCTATGTGACTCTGGACAAGTCACTTAACCCTGTTTGCCTCAGTTTCCTCATCTGTAAAAATGAGCTGGAGAAGGAAATGTCAAACCAGTCCAGTATCTTTGCCAAGAAAACCCCAAATGGGGTCACGAAGAGTCAGACATGATTGAAACGACTGAACAACAACTCAATCCCTACAACATAGATCTAACTAGTATCTGAAGACTCCGACATCTGAGGATAAGTTTACTCCAAGCTTACTCCAATGGCAGACCTTATTTGAACCAGTCAGTCAGTTAAGAAACATTTGTTTAGCTCCTGCTAGGTGCTAAGCATTAAGTGCTGGGAATACAAAAAAGAGGCAAAAGATTGTCTCTGCCCTCAAGGAGCTCATAATCTAAGGTAATTTATTCCTTCTGATTAAAGATCATTTTAATTCATGTATCCTAAAATATTAGAGTTGTAAGGGACCTTAGAGATGATCCAGTGCAACTCCCCTAATTTACAGATGAGGAAACTAAAATCTTGAGAAAGTGACTAGCTTATAAAGCCAGTTAAATGGCAGAGCTTGGATTTGAACCATGCATTCTGAGTCCAGAGCACACTGTACTATACTGCACTGGTTCCCTTGTTTTTACCGTTAATATATTTACTGCCACCTTCTACCCTCTTTGTTTTCCTTAAAAGATCCAGAACTATAAACTCCGTCAAACATGTTCTTACCACTTTACCTGTCCAACTTGAAAGTAAATTTAGTCATCATTTGTATTACATTTACTTTATCGAGAAAATTAGGCCATTTGTGGAGAGCCCTCTCTTCTCCCCATATCTCAAAGCCTATTGATGTTACCCCCTCACCCCACCAAATTCTCTACCTCTTCTCTAATCTGATAATTAACTGGTCCTTCTCTTTGATGAAGTTAACCAATCTAGTTGTGCCCTTGATCCCATGTGCCACCTGTCTTCTCCAGTAGATTGACCCTTCAAACACCCCATATCTCTTTCTCTAATTTTCAAACTCTCCCTATCCTTCCTTCCTTATTGCTTTCAAACATACCCAAGTCTCTCTCATACCTTAAAAAAACCCTTTACTAGGCTATACTATTTTCTCAAACTATTTGTCTGTGTGTAGCCTCCCTTTTCAGCAAAAGTCCTAAAAAAAGCTCTCTATACTCCCTGTTTCCACTTTCTCTCCTTTCATTCACTTCTCAATCCTTTGCAATATGGCTTCCAGTCTCACCACTCTATCCAAAGTTACCAGTGATCTCTTAATTGGCAAATCTGACAGCTTTTTCTTATTCTTCATACTTCTTCACATGTTTGGTACATTTGGCATTATTGACCCACCTCTCTTTGTGAATATTCTCTCCTCTCTGGATTTTGATACTTCTCTCTCAAATGCTACTTTCTGCAGGAAAAGCTTCCCCCCCCACCCCCCTGCCAATTTCCCAACTTCTAGGGCTTTCCCCTCTGAGATTATTTCCTATCTACTTTGTATAAATTTTGTGAATGTAATTAGTCATTTTTATGCTTGTCAACTATATGGGAATGAAAGATCCTCAAGGTCAGGGATTATTTTTGCTTCCATATCCCCAGTGCTTAGGAGAGTTTCTGGTGCACAGTGTTTAAGAAACACTTACTACCTGACTGACCATTCCTCCTTAGCCTCCTCCTTTGCTGGTTTATCATCCATATCCTGTTCCCTAACCAGAGGTATTCTCTAATGCTCTGCCCTCGACCCTCTTCTGTTTATCTCTCTGGGTGACTTCATCAGCTCCCATGGGTTTAACTATCTTCTTTATGCCAATGACTCACAGATCTACCCCTAGTTTCTCTCCTCAAAATCACCTCTCATCCAAACATTCCTATTTCTAAGGATGGTGCCACCATTCTTCCTAGTATTCATTACCTCCTAATTGGTGTCTCTGGCTAAAAGGTCTTCCCATTTCAGTCTTTCCTTCCCACAAATGCCAATGTGATCTTCCTTAAATGAAGATCTGATCCTGTCATTCCCTTATTTAATAAACTCCAATAGCTCTCTACTACCTCTAGGATTAAAATATAATCTTCTTTTGTTTTATCTCTTAAAGCTCCTTTGCTGAATCTTCATCCAGGTGTCCCCCACTAATCATGCATGTCCCCCAAGGTCCTGTCTTGGGCCCTGTCCTCCCTTTATGCTATTTACCTTGATGATCTCGTCAGCTCCCACGGATTCAATTATCATCTCTATGCAGTGCATACTCAGATTTATTTGCTCATTGTGCATTGCTCTCTTTTGCACTCTGGCATCCAGTCAAATTTGCCTCCTCTCTTCCTCACCCACAACATTCCACATCTTGTCACTCTGCCCCTTCACTGGCAATTTCCTTAGAATTCCTGGAATGTTCTCTTTCTTCATCTTGGCCTGATAAAATACCTGTCGTCCTTCAGGACAGCTTCTTAACTTTAGTATCTTTTATGTCATGGACCTCTTTTTGGCAGTCTGGTGAAGTCTATGAGTCCCTTCTAAGGTTAACATTTTGTGGTCTACAATCACAATGGAAATTCTAAATTTTAGCAAGAGGTTACTGAAAGTAACCTGGAGTCAGAAAGACTTATCTTCCTGAGTTCAAATCTGGCCTTAGACACTTACTAGCTATGTGACCCTGGGCAAGTCACTTAACCCTTGTTTGCCTCAGTTTCCTCATCTGTCAAATAAGCTGGAGAAGGAAATGACAAACCACTCTAGTGGTTTTTGCCAAGAAAATCCCAAATGGGGTCACAAAGAGTCAGATATTACTGACAAATGACTTGAACAACCACTATCACTGAAAACCAAAGTGCAATTTTTTTTCCCCAATGAAGTTCAAAGACCCTCTGAAATCTATCTATGGACCTAAGTTGAAGAGCTCCTGTGCTACGTGAAGCCCTCATCACCTCCTGCTAACGGTCTCACTAACTCAAGTCGTTCCCTTCTTCGATCCTTCCTTTACCTAGCCATCAAAGTTACTCCTAAAGCACAGGTCTGACCATGTTACTTCTTTGCTCAATAAATTCCAGTGGCCCCCTATTACCTCTAGGATCAGAGATAAACTCCTTTGTTTGGTATTCAAAGTTCTTCACAGCCTGGCTCCAACCTAATATTCCAGGTTTACTTAGATATCATTATCCTTTATTTTCTCTATGGTCTAGTCAAATTAGCCTTCTTACTGTTCCTAACACAACATTCCCTGTTTTGTCTCTTTGACTTTGTGCAGACTGTCCCCCATATACTCCCCTCTCAGCTTCTGCGATGCCACATTATCCTCTCTTTCTAAATGCTTTGGTTCACCTTTCTGATCTCATTAATAGGCATTCCCCCTAGATTCCCCCTCCTTCTTCAAATCTCTAATAGCCTTTCAAAGCTCAGCTCAAGCTCGCCTCCTACTTGCAGCCCTTCCTGATCCTTACAGCTGCCCCTATTATATTTATTTTTGTATGTACTTATATCTCTTAATAGGATGGAAGGACCTTGAGGTCAGGGAGTGTTTCATTATTGTGGTTGTATCCTCAGCCCCTAGGCACTGGGCCCAGCCTACAGTAGGTCCTTAATCAGTACTTGCTTATCAATTAAATTGATTGCATCTTTCTGCACGTTTACCTGTCGAGTCCCTAGAGGTCATACTGTGCCTTTCTAATTAGCTTTGCGTGGGGGTACGCTCAGGGAGATTTTTACTGAGTACTTCTGGATGATCACGGTAAGGGGGTCTATATCATCATCATCCATGTATATGAGTAAAGATTTAGAATTTCAGTCTCTACCTCCTCGACTGTGAAAAAGAAAAGAAGAAAATCCAAAGCGTTGCCTGGGTGGATTCATAGATTTCTCCAACTTGATGACAAAAGTGAATGAGCCATATCCTAGGGGCAGGATGGAATGAAATGAAATGAAAATGAAACAGTTCAGGGTAGGGAAGATTTGCCAAATGAAAATCATGGTGGTAAGATTTAAACTCAGTGGGGAAAGAATGGCACTGGTCACTGTAGAGCTGAGAAGGATCTTAGAAGTCATCTAGGCCTAAAGAGGAAATGAGCCAGGTAGAGATTAAACTCATCCTATGGTTTCTGGCAGCTGGAACAAGTTGTCTAGTTTTCCTAGAAGATCCAGTCTAGAGCCAACTAGTGGTGCCCTGGATAGACTACTTGCTGGGCCTAGACACAGGAAGACCCGAGTTAAAATAGGTATCAGACATTTACCAACTGTGTGGTCCTGGGCAAGTTACTTAACCTCTGTTTGCCTCATTTCCTCAACTGTAAAATGGGCATAATAGCATCTACTCTAAAGGGTTATTCTGAGGACCAAACGAGATATTTGTAAAGACACTCAGCACGGTGCCAGACACATAGTAGATGCTATCTAATCACATATTCTTTTCCCCTTTCCTCTATGCTTAGATGAGTAAATTCCCTCAATCCTCTTTTTTCAGATGTCAAAATGATATTTCCCAGTACATAGAGAAATATAGAAAGGGATGTGGTTTATAAAAATAAGTAAGGCAGACTCTACATAAGCGAAATACATGGCTAAGTTACATAAACTATAAGAGAGCCTCATTTGCAGGAATCTCCTTGAGGCCAGGTGTGTTTATTCTAAGAGCCCAAGCTCAAGACAACAAACCTTTGCCATTAAGGTATTCCTGAACCACTGATGGCCCAGTTCTCACTACCACTTGCTTGGAAAAACTTTTAACATGGAGGGAAGGAAAATATGGAAGATAGAAGAAAAGGAACCCAGAGCTACTCTACGTAGACTTTTCCTATTACTTGAGCACTGGAAAGCACATACTTTTTAGAATGATCGGTCAAAAGAAAAGTCAAAAGGTAGCCCAGCCTTTCACTACTATCACCACAATGAGAAGTAAGAAGTAACCCCTACCATTTGTCAAGACAGAGAGCCAAAGAGGCCAGATAATATCCATAGCAAACTCTAGGCAGAACTCAGCAGCCAGAATGGTAGGTTTGGTTTAATTACTGGTATTCTGGAAACAGAAGTTTTATTCATTCTACAAGCAATGTGATTTAAAAGGACAAAAGGACAAAATTCATAGAGCAGAAGAGGGGGTTAGACTGGATGGCCTTTGGGGTCCCTTCCATTTCTGAGATCCTTTGAGATGAAAAAACAGAGAATATATTTACCCACAACACTTAGAATGTGCTGAGAAGAATCTTATATATAGTAGTCCAGGGGTTCCCAACTTGCAGTATGAGAAGCTTGTCAAGGGGAACAGAAATATATGGTAAATAACTACATTTTGAAACTAATCCGTTTTCACATGGATGGTAAACTCTAAAATTTATTACTTTTCATATTGAGTAAGGGACAGAAAGAAGGTTTACGGAAAGCCAAGAGGTATTGGGACAAAAAAGGTTGGGAATCCCTGACTTAGTTCAATTCCTTCATTTTATGGAGAGAGATCATGTCAGGTGGTTAATGTCAAATCTACCCAAAGTTCTTTCCTATGTTGAACAAAATCTCTCAGGAGACCTGAGCAGAGACTATTTAAAACAATCAGGATAGGGAAAGGTTTAGTACTAGCCTCAAAAGGTTCCACACAAATTATAGGCCCCATGTTTCATGGAACAATCTCCTTATCAGAGGAGGAAAAGGAAATTTAGACTTTTCTCCCCATTTTGTAAATGAGGAAACTGAAATTCAGAGAAGGAAATAGTTCACTCAAATATCACACAGGAAACCAGAGCAAAATAAAGATAACATATGGTGGTTTTTGATCTCTGGTTTTGACCTAGACCACCCGCCAGATCTTATACTCTCATAGAATTTAATGATATATTATCAAATAAGGACAGAGAACTAAACAAGAACGACAGAAATGGAAAGAACGTTAGGACCTGAAATAATTAAAAGAAAAAAGGCCGCAATTGAGGAGAGAAAGGTAAGGGAATAACAATGAAGGACTTAACAGAATAAATAGTGAATTCTCTTTTTATCAAAGTCCTTAAAGAATGCCTGGTACTTCATTACTGGGGGCCTCTGTCTCCACCCTCTATAAGAGGAGAATACTAATAAATCACCCTTCATATATCTTGAAGGCTTATTAAAAGAGCCGGTTTCACGGGGTGGGGTGGGGGGTCATTTGGGTGGTCTCCTCGCCATGATTACATTCTTCCTTCAAATCACGGGGAATTTGAGAGATGGGCCCTATGATCAACCTATGAGGACTGCCTACCTCTGCAGCACTGGAACAGTGGACCACAAAAGACTCCAGAATACACTTAAAAGTCAATTAAAGATGCTGTGATGTTCTTGTTCAGCTCTAGGTCTTGTTTCCTCCCTGAATCTTCCATGCACCTCCCCCTTGTTAGGCTTGGAGAGTGACATCAGAATCAAACCTGGTGACATCACCGTCTCTATAGCAACGATGATGCTATAAGGAGCTGCCTGGTCAGAAGGACAAGAGGTGAGGTGACTCCGCTGCTGCATTTGGAAAGGCTGGGCTCTCTGTCCAGATCATTTTTATTTGGAAGATATTTAATGCTCTAAGAGCTGAGAGTGGGGAAAACAAGGAGAATGTCAAGGAGAAGGATTTGACGATTAATTGTGATTAAAAAAGCAGATTCAGGACAAAATTACAATATAAACAAATCCGCACACATTTTAACTCAAATAGTCATACAACAGAGGAAAATGAGGGGATAATTTTTTTTTAAAGTCTGCTTAAATTTCCTAAGCAAGCACCACGGAACCTTTTAAGTATGCTTTCTTATGAACAAGACTTTTTGTGTTATTGGCAAAGCCATTTATGCTTTTCTTCCTAAAAAGACAACCCTCTGAGTTATAATTTCTTGTTGGCATTTTTAAGAGATCTTATAGCTTCAATTTCTAATCACTCTTTTTCAGATTGGAGTATAGCTATCTACTCTTCTCCCACAGTCTACTTTCAAATTCTTGACTTTTGTACAGTGTAATCTTAATATATTTATTAATTTTAATGGAATTTCATGGTTGAATTTAGTGCTTGCTTAGTTCCCTCTCTCTTTTTTTTCTTTGTCATCTGCTTTGGTTGGAAGCTACCAGAAGGCAAATACTTCATAAAATGTATGCTGGATACTAATTAGCATTTTCATAGCACTTTAAATTTGCAAAGCAATTTACATACATGACTTCATTTGATCCTCACGACAACAATGTAAGGTATTCTATCATTATGATATTCTACCATTGACCCCATGTTACAGTTGAGGAAATTGAGGTTGAGAGAGGTTAACTGACTTTCCTAGGTTCATACAACTAAGTAGGATTTGAACTCAAGTCTTCCTGAGTCCAAGTCTAGTGCTTATCCTGTGCCACCTAACTGTTTAAATAAGTCCTTTAATAATTGTATCGTTTACCAAGTATTTATTAAACACCCATCGTGTGCCAGTCACTGTGAAGATATGAGGATGTTACCAATGAAAGAATATTGTGGGTGGATGTCTAGTGTATTCGTTCAGGGTCACTGCTATGATTGTCTTGTGTACTGTCTGTCCCAGAACTGCTATGGTCAATGCTTGCATGTTCCATCAAGATGACCCTGACTTTATCTTGTCCATCGGTTCATCTCTTTTTTTTTTCCACTTTTAGTGTCTAAAACCTACCCGAGCAACTTAATTTCAAT
This sequence comes from Phalanger gymnotis, assembly GCA_028646595.1. Classification (NCBI taxonomy): domain Eukaryota; kingdom Metazoa; phylum Chordata; class Mammalia; order Diprotodontia; family Phalangeridae; genus Phalanger; species Phalanger gymnotis. The sequence goes on along the minus strand of CM053623.1, from coordinate 164,446,233 downwards.
CACCCTGAGCCTCAATGGGCTCTTCTGTAAATAAAACAGGAATGATAATAATATCTGACCACTCTAAAGTAGTAGCAATGGATCAGATGATCTACCCTAGCTCCAAAAGCTGTGATTCTATAATTAATTTAAAACTCCTACTTCTATCAAACTTTGCATCAAGGAATTTATAACGTAAAATTGATTGATTTGGCTTTTAAAAGCAGTAAAATAGACTAAATGCTGTGAAGGAAAGCACGGTCCTCATTAAGGCTACCTATGCCTTGATCCCATTTCTTCCCGAACCCTGAGTCTCCAATAGTGTGTCTTTAATGGCTCACTCCTCATTGGTTCTTCTACATCTGTCCGCAAATGTGCTCAGGTCTCTCCAATTCTAAAAGTCCTGCACTAGATCCTTTTGCCCCATCCAATTGTTAACTCTTCTCTCTTCGCCCCTGCACAGAGACTCTTATTGATAAACTAATCTCCGCCTAATTTTTGCTCTACTTCCTCACCAACCATTCTTTTCTCACCTCCTTACAATCTGGCTTCCGCTCCCAACACACTCCCGAAACTGCTCTAAGGTTGTCAATGATCCAACGGCCCATCCAATGGTCTTTTTAAAATAAGAGTATGAGTAAAAAAGTAGTTATTAAGCACCGACTACGCGCCAGGCACTGGACTCAGTGCTAGGGATGCAGTACAAAAGGTAAGCCAGTCCCTGCTGTCAAGGAGCTAATGTTCTAATAGTGGAAGACAACCCAAGTGTAGTGGTGGCCAGGGAGGCTTTCTCTGCAGTACTTAATGCTACTGACTACTGTCTTTTTTGGATAATCCCCCTCAGCTTCGCCTGTCTTTCCATTTGCTCATTTTTTCCCCCTAA
>CM053623.1:164405036-164444871 GCA_028646595.1 Phalanger gymnotis | reverse complement strand
TGCCCCACCTCCGCTGCCCCAGGGGCAATGGCCGACCGGCAAACTCAGTCCCGCAGCTCTTCCCACTAACCTTCTCTGATGTCTTTGCTCTTTGTGGGTTGAGAGGTCTGGTGGATGCCACAGCTCAGTAGTTCAGCATGCCAGGGCACTCTCCGCTCGTCTCCTGGTCTGGTAGGTCCGCGTCTGTTTGCGCCGCGTGCGCTGGGCTCAGCTCTGCTCCCCTCAGCTGGGGGCTGGGAGCTCCGTGTGGGACACACCTTACCCAGAGACCATCCAGGCTGTCCTGGGCTGGAGCCCTGCTTCCCTCTGCCACTTTATGGGTTCTGCAGCTCTAGAATTGGTTCAGAGCCATTTTTTTATAGGTTTTTCAAGGGACTTGGTGGGGAGCTCACGCCAGTCACTGCTTCCCAGCTGCCATCTTGGCTCCGCCCCCCTCTTTTTCTCTTCTTTAAATCCTGCCCTTATACTAGGGGACTTCTATATCTATGCTGATGCTCCCTCAACATTCCTAACTTCCAAAATCAGTTGTGTGTTATGTTGGGCAAATAACTTGTGATTTCTGTGCCTTAGTTCTCTCATCTGCAAGATGAGGCCTTTCAGTCTCTTCTAGCTCCAAATCTATGATCCTATGAATTCTTCAATCTCTTTAAATCCTATGACCTATTCTTTCAGTATACCTCAGGCAAATACAGGGGTATTTACCCTCTGGATTTCACTATTCCCACAAGTGTTCTATTTGTTTAATAAAAACATTCTGACATTCCTCCATCTTATATAACCTTGAATCAGTCCATCTCTCCTTATGCCTCACTCCTCCTCAATACTATCATTACCTTCAATCCCTCTACCCCTCAGTACTTTCTTAGGTCATTCCCTGTGCCTTGACTTCATATTCTTTCCTTCGAAATTTTGACTCTATATTTAACCAATTCAAGCACCTCCTTATCTTGCTTTATCACTCAAATTAAATGGCTCTCTCCAAAGTTATCTGTTACTTGCTAGATCTGATGTGTTTTTTTTCTCAGTCCTCATCCTTTTTGACGTCTCTGCTACAAGTGACACTTGACTATCCTTCTCTTGTATGCTCTCTTCTAGTTTTCCTCTTGCCTCTCTGTTTCCTCTGTCTTTTTTGGCATCTCATTATTCATATCATCAGCTATTCCTCCATCCTCTCTTCCTTGTTTGTATAGATTTATCACTTGTGCATCCTAAACAAGTGAGATAGTTTCCCCTAACCTTCTTTCTCTCCAATGTATTCCTCTTTCCATTCTTAATATCATCAAGAAAGGACCACTCTTAGATCTTGTCTAATTAGACTCCCTCTATGACTCTTATGACTTAGGGCAGCTGGGTGGCTCAGTGGATAGAGTACAGGGCCTAGAGATTCTTCTTCCTGAGTTCCTATCCAGCTTCAACCACTTATTAGCTGGGTGACCCTAGGCAAGTCACTTAACCCTGTTTACCTCAGTTTCCTCATCTATAAAATGAGAAGGAAATGGTAAACTATGCTATTATTTTTGCCAAGAAAATACCAAAAGCAGTCATGAAAAGACTGACATGACTGAAAAATGACTAATCCACAGTATGATGCCTGAGGATGATAGGGCTCAGAGGGGAAACATGTAAGCGGTTTATTCTTTAGTTTATTTTCATTATTCATTACTATTTTATGTTTCTTTTGACTTCTAGTTTGAACTTCAAAGTCTCTACACAGCTTTGTTCTTTTCATCAGAAGTGCTTGGAAGTCTTCTATTTCATTAAAGGTCTATTCTCCCCCTTGTAGCATTGTGCTGTTTTGCTGTACAAGTTATACTTGACTGTAAGCCCATATCCTTTGCCTTCTGGAATATCATATTGTAAGTTTTCCCTTCTTTATAGTGGAGGCTGCTAAATTATGTCTGATACTGACTATGGCTCTTCAATAATTGGATTCTTTCTTCCTGGCTGCTTGTAGTATTTTTTTTTTCTTTGACCTAGAAGCTCTGAATTTTGGCTATGATATTCCTGAGAGTTTTCATTTGGAAGTTTCTTTTAGGAGCTAACTAGTGGATTCTTTCCTTTTCTACTTTGCCTCCTGATTCTAAGAAATTTTGGCAGTTCTCTTTTAAGATTTCTTGAAATAGTATGCTTAGGCTGGTTTTTGAGATGAAAGTCTTTCTCTACTCATTGTTAAGCTCTTGCATCAGGTCTGATATGTTAGTGTACCTAAGCCACCTTGCCAATATTTAGACTATAAGACATAGAGTATTTGGTCATGGACACTACTGGCAATGTCTGATCAGAGGTATGCAGATATGAGGATGGTGGTGATTGTGGGGCTTACTGCTTTGTAGAACCACAAAATATCAATGTCATACTTTTTGGTTTTTAACACAATAACGTGCTAATGATGTGTTCAAAATAAAAAATGAGATAAAAGGCAACGAATATGAGATAACTGAAATGTGTTTGGTACCCATATCTCTGCATTTTTTAAAAAGAATGATTCCTTATAAACTTAATCAATACAACCAATTGGATCATGGTGTAATTGATTTAGACTCATTGAATACAAGGCCCTCATTTTACAGAGAAGTTGCTTTACCACTACATTTAAATTAAATTCAATGCTTAAGATCTCTTAACTTTACAGTCATTCCTTCTAACGATCAATTGGAATTCTTTGTCCATTATTTTCCATTCACTTTTTCACTTATAAAGTCATAAAGAATATTTATTTCAACCTCTTGGATTTGCTTTTTCCTCTTTGCATTATCTCATAAAGGATTTTCTATATTTATTTCTGCTCTTCATCCTTACTTGTTTTTTCACTTTTCCCCTTGGAACCATAATTACCAGTAAGGTAGAAGGGAAAGAGACAAAGCCTAGAAATAAAACAACAGAAGTTTGAAGTTCTCAGTACAGGGGCTAAGAGATGTTTGCTTTTGTTGCCCTTTTATCCATCTAGTTGTATGCATATGACTCCTTCTCTCTCCCATCACTTCCACCTGGATTTGTCACCTCTGACCTAGATAATTGCAAAGTCTTCCTATTCACATTGTATTCCTAGCGTTTAACAGAGTACAGTACTTAGCACATAATAAGTGTTTAATAAATGATCTATCTATCTACCTACCTATCTAATCAATGTTCCACTTTCCTCTCTTAAAAAGACCCATGGTCTTTTTAAAAAATGCAAATAGTATTTTTATTTTTCTAATTACATGTAAAGACAATTTTCAACATTAATTTTTATAAGATTTTGAGTTCCAAATTTTTCTCCTTTTTTCCTTCCCAAGATGGCAAACAATCTCATATGAGTTATACGTGTGCAATCATATAAAACATATTTCTACATTAGTCATGTTGTGAAAGAAGAAACAGAACAAAATGAAAAAACCATAAAAAAAACCAAAGAACGTGAAAATAGTCTGCTTTGATCTGCACTCAGACTCTAGCAGTTCTTTCTCTGGATGTGGATAGCATTTTCCATCATGAGTCTTTTGGAATTGTCTTGGATCGTTGCATTGCTGAGAACTAAGTCAATCATAGTTGATTACCACACAGTGTTGCTGTTACTAGGTACAATATTCTCTTGGTTCTGCTCACTTCACTCAGCATCAGTTCATGTAAGTTAAAAAAAGGTTAAAAAAACAACAACCAAGATCTTGAAAGAATCGGGGTGCTTTGGAAGAGCCTAATAAACAGTGTTTCCTCAAGCAAGGCTAAAGCTGGGAAACTGGTTTCATGTTTCATGAAGTGCTTCATATGACCTCGAGGGTCATTTTCTCTGGACTTAGCACATCAAAGAAATTCTAGTTTAGCCCTTATATAGAAGGAAGGTGATAGTCCCTGTTATACTTGGTTCTGGTCACAGACTTAAAGGTTTAGAGATGGCGGGGCACACATCTGGAGTATGACGCTCGGTTCCGGGCACTCGTTTTAGAAGATTTACAAAGTAGAGTACGTTCAAAAGACAGTCACCAGAAAGGTGAGGACAGGAGACTACACATTATTGAGATGAATTGAAGGGAATGTGACTGTTTGGCCTGGAGAAGAGAAGACTTATGGAGAGGGACATGATAGATGTCTTTCTTCGTGCTTTTGACTGATCTTCAGCTTCTGGAGGAAAGACGAGGTGAGGGTGACTCATGATCATGCTTGGTGGGTGTCTGGCCTAATTTCCATGAGTCTCTTGCCTGGTCTTTTGGTGGGAGGGGGAAGAGAAGTGGGTATCTTCTGTGGTTTCTTATACATCATCTTCCGCATGGTCTCCAGCCTTTTGTAGGAAGAGAAGTGCCATTCTGTCATACCAGTCTCCTGCTGCTGAGGTGAAGAGAGGTGCTACCATTCTGTCAAGTTTGCAGCTTTGTCTTCTGCCTTGGGGGAAGGAGAGCACCACCACTTCTTCTGTTCTATGTTCTTGCTCCTACCATCCAATCAAAATCCTGGTAGCTATTGTCTATAAACTCCAGGATATTCTATGTTCTTCCTCAATGAGTTCAGTACCTCACTCACAATCTTTCCTCCCCATTTCTTGTCCTCACACTAGGGGACTTCAATATACCTACAGATATTCCCTCAAGCACCTAATCTCCCAGTTCAACACACTCATTTCCCATGACTTATTCCCCCACCCTACATCAGCCACATGCAAGGATAGTCACACTTTTGATCTTGCCCTCACCCACAAATTCACACCTCGGTGTTCATGAACTATGAAATTCCCTTATCTGATCACAGCCTATTGGCTTTCCATCTATTCCTCTGCCTTTCCAATAACAAACTTTGTTCTTTATCCATACCTTGACCTTCGATCCCTGGACTCCTCAGTTTTCTCGTAACTATCATACCCGTACCACCCACATTCTCCTCTTTTCCCCATACTGACCCCTTGGTGAACCAGTTCAACTCTACATTGTCCACTTGAGTCCCTTACTCCTTTATCATATAGCTGATTGTGTCCCAACAAGATTCAGTCTTAAGTTACTTCCAGCATTTCTCTACTCCTTCATGTGCTACTGAATGAAGGTAGAGAAAATCATGCAACCATTCTGAATTCATCCTCTACAAATTTATGTTATATAACCTTAACTGGGCCTCTGCTTATGCTAGGGAATCCTTTTACAATTCCCTAATTAAAGTACTATCCTACTTATTACAGCCACTCTTCCAAAACATTTAATAATAAATGTTTTTATGTGGGGAAAATGTGCACAGAAACTACTTTAAAATACAATTATTATATTTTTGTTGTATTTTGAGTTCTAGATTATCTCCCTTCTTCCTTCCTTCCCAAACCCACATTAGAGAAGGCTAACATTTGATATAATTATATATGTGGAACCATACAATACATACTTCGATACAATAGTTCTTTCTCTGGAGGTAGATAACATTTTTCTTCAAAAGACCTTTGGAGTTGATTTGAATGCTCATGTTACTCAAAATAATTTAGTCATTCAAACAATTTAGCTTAGTCTTCAAACAATATCACTGAATGGGTGTTGCTTCAGACAAACTGAGACCTGGGAAAGACCTTAGCTTAAGAAGGCCAAGGTCCCCCACTGCATCTGGGGTCACCTTCAATCATCTTGACCTATGTCTTGCCCCTGGACTCCAATAACTGCGGAGGAGTGAGGCTGATGACTTTGCACAGCCCTGCCTCACTTAAATCCAATTCATTTTCAAGTGAAGACATCAGCCTCCTGATGTCATTGGTCCTCTTTGAGAAGGAAGGCCAAACAACAACAATCTGTTACTGTATTCCCAACATACTCTTGGTTCTGCTTGTTTTGCTCTGCATTATTTCATTCAAGTCTTTCCATGTTTTTCTAAAGCCAAACTTCCCATTTCCTACAGTACAGTAGTATTTCATCACAATTATATGCCACAACTTTGTCAGCCATTGCCCAATTAATAGGCATCCCCTCACTTTCCAGTTCTTTGCCATCACAAAAAGAGCTGCTATAAATACCTTATAACAAATAGGGTTTGTTTTTTTTTTTCCGTTTTTCCCCGAGTGCTTTGGAAAACAGACTTAATAGTGGTATTGCTGGGTCATATGGTTTACATAGTTTCATAACTCCTTAGACATAATTCCAAACAGTTCTTCAAAATGGTTGGATCAGTTCACAATTCTACCAACAGTGTATTGTGTCCTAATTTTTCCACATCCCCTCTAACATTTGTCATTAACCCTTCAATCATTTTAGCCAGTCTGATAGGTATGAGATGGTACCTCTGAGTTGTTTTAATTTGCATTTCTCTAATCCATAATGACTTAAAGCATTTAAAAAATATGAAAATACAACTTACTTTTAAATTTAATTTGCATTTATTTTTTCTGTATTGCTTTCTTAAATCTAGGTAATGAACAAAACCATAAATGAAGTCATTCTTGATTTGTTGCATTTGTCCGTATCTGGTGTGTAAATAAAGCTCAAGGTGAAAACTTAAAAATGGGCTCTAAACCTGTAGGAGCTGCTTCCTTAAGAGCAGGAACTGCCTGCCTGGCATGTAGTAGGTGCTTAATAAATGCTGAGTGACTGACATCTGACGTCCCTTACAGCTCTAAGAATATTATTATTCATGCCATTGTGGGGCCCCTTTGGGACCCGTTTACTCAATCCCTTTTCTCGATTTTGATCCTGCCACTCTCCTCTTCCTTACTCAATCAGACTGAGCGTAGATTTGCTCCAGTATTGTAGCCTAAATTAACTCCTGCGCAGGCGCACACAAATCTCTCCCTTTACCAGATTGGGAATAAAAATCAGGCCCCTCCTCCTCCTGGGGCCCACTCCCGCGCAGGTGCACACAAAACGCGAGGAGGTATTTTGGCCCTATTCGGGAGTCGTACCTTCTTGGGACGGCCGGGGGAAGTGGAATTGTGGGAGATCATGGCGGCGGCCTTGGTCGCCCGGAGTCCCCGAGTCCTGACAATGTCACGTAAGTGTCACCCGCGGCTGGAGCCGGCGTTCTAGCCTGCGGTGCTTCGAACCGAGCGGCTTCCGCTCTGCTCGTGAGGAAGAGCCCCAGACGCCGCGGCCTTACTGGGCCCGGGCCGTCCTTCCCTCCGCGGACCGGCTTGACCTAGTCGTTCTCTCCTCTCCGGGACGCCGGAGTCTGGCCCCGGGGCCGCGGGAAAGGACGGGAACGAGGGGGGACGGATTGGGAGGGGAAGAAAGAGGAGCGTGGAGTGGCTGACCTTGGCGTTCCTCTGCCCCCAAACCCGTTCCCTCTAAGATGTATGCGAAGCTCGGTATTCAAGGCCATTTCCAGTTCGCCCCACTTTACCTGTTCACCTTATCCCATTTATTTCACTTCACTCCATTTAATGGCGCTCGAGCCGTTCTCTGCTCTAGTCTCCCTTCCCTTAGAAATAGTCATCATCTCCCCTTCCCTCTTTGGACAGAGGAGTCCCGGAAGGAAGTGACTTGCCCAAGGTCACGCATGTTAACATTGAAATAGTAAACAGTGAAGCGGGGCCTTGAATCCAGTTCTTCCGACCCCATATCCCTAGTGCTTTTCGTTCGCATCACTGTGGCGGGGTTCCGTTTCTGGGGCGAGACGCTTTTCCTCCCGCAGGTGCTTGGCCAGCTCTTCCGCTTTCTCACCTGGTTCTTCTCTTACCTGTTTTAGCTTCCTTTGCTGGACCATCACCCGTCTGTCTGCTCTTCGTGGGCGGGAACGTTAGAGTAGAGCAGTTAGGAGGTTTTCCCTCCCCCAAGGGCCTTCCCAAATTTTCCTAGATTCTTCGTCGTGAACTCTCCTTTGTTCTCGTCACACCCCACCTTACATTCAGCTTATTTGTGTAGATGTCACCCCTGTGGATCAGAAGTTTCTTCAAGACAGAGTATCCTTTTAAATTTCTGTATTCTCAGAGGTTTGCATGAAAAAAAAAGAGGGTAGAATCAGCAAACAGTTGGCGCTTGAGCTTGACTTAGAACATATTATTTAAAGGGTGGTTTATGAGCATTTAGAAATGAGCGAGTTGATCACCAGCAGGCAGCATGACTTCACCAAGAACATGGATTGTGCCAGATTTACCTCATTTACGTTTATTGACAGAGTTAGATGGGAATTCTGTAGACGTTTACTTTACCATTGTTCTTATTCATTCTCTCTTATTCCTACATCACTTGCTAAATCTTGCTGTTTCTACCTCCACAATGTCTCCTGCATCTGGCCCCCTTTCTCCACTTTCACCTTGATTCAGGCCATTATCATCTCTTGCTCCAATTATTGCAGAGGCTTCCTGATTGATCTTCCTTCCTCAGAACTCTCCCTGCTTTAGTCCCTCTTCCACACGGCTATCAAACCAGTTTTTCTTAAGTAGACATCTGACCATGTCACTCCCTGCTTCAGTCAACTCTGCTAGCACCCTGTTGCTTATAGAATCCAATATAAATGCCTCTTTTTAAAGGCCTTTCCCTAACCTGTCTTTTCTGCCTCATTATGTATCACTGCCCTTCTCTCTGTTTTTCAAACACAGCATTTTTATCTCTGTCACTGTTTTTGGGTATTACTCCTGGAACGCACTCCCTCCTCACCTCCATTTTGTAGAATCAACTTTTACTTCATGGATCCTTTCCTGATTCTCTTAACTGCTAGTGACTTTCTTTTACTCAACTTTCTGTTTACTATTAATAGTAAATGCAACAATTTTGTATTCTCTATTCTCTTTGTATATATATTCTGTATATACTTATACGCACCCTCGCAAGTCCCTTAAGAATAGAGATTGTTTCGTTGTATCTGCAGCTCCTAGTACAGTGCCTGGCAACATACATACGTGCTTAATAGATACTCATTGATTGATTGACTTCCCCAACTGCCATTCTCCCCTATATTAGTTATTTTGAATTTGTTTGTATTTATCATCTTTATTCAGTAAATGTAAGCTTCATTTGAGTAGGACTTGTTTCATCTTCTATCTTTGTATTCTTAGTTCCTAAGAACAAACTCATCTCCTTGCCTAAAGCTAGGTGGTGTCAGTGGATAGAGCTCTGAGCCTGGAGTCAGGAAGACTTGAGTTCAAATCCAGCTCAGACACTTCTTACCTGTGTGACCCTGGGCAAGTCTCTTAGCGTCTGTTGTCTCAGTTTCCTCATCTGTAGAATGGGGTTAATAATAGCATCTATCACAGTGCCTGGCACAGAGTAAGCATGATATAAACCTAGCTATTATTATTATTCCTTGGCACAGTGCATGAATATTAGGCATTTAATTAATGCTTGTTGATTGAAAAGTTAGAAACTAAAGATGGAGTGTTTAGGGTGAAAGTGATAGGGGTGATGATTGAGGATGCACACTTGGTTACCAAAAGGATGGTGCTCCCCTCAACAGAAATAGAGTAGTTTGGAAGAGGAGTAGATTTTTAGGGAAAGATAATGAACTGTTTTAGGCTGGTTGAATTTGAGATGCCTACACAACATTAGTAGGAAAATGTCCAGTCGGCATGGGTAAACTAGATATATAGATCAGCTGCATAGAGATTATAGTTACATTCTGGCTGATGAGGCCAAGACACTGACACTGTGTCGCTGTGACACTTGAGTGTCAGAACTGAAAGAGAAGAAAAGAGGGACAAGGATAGAGCTTTGGGGTATATGCACAATTAGGACTTATGATATGAATGATAAACTGACAAAGGAAACTCAGAATAGTCAGATAGGAGAACCAATAGACAGTAGTGTCATAGCTCGGAGAAAAGAGTTTGGTCAGTAGGGTCAAATTCTGCAGAGGCCAAAAAGAATTTGACGTTTTAGAGATCATTGGTAACTTTGGAGAAAGCAGTTTTCATTGAGTGATGAAGTCAAAAAGCTAGTTTGCAAAGTGGTGAGAAGTGAATGGGAGGGAATGGAGGTAATTCTTTTTATTTGCTATTGTACCATTCACACTCTGAAGGTATTTCAAGGGCCACATTTTGTTCAAAACAGTAAATTGTGCAGAATTATACAAGACTGTCTTTTCTTTTGTTATGAATGCACATGAATTCTGCTAACTCTAACTTGAATCAAGTTAAAAATGTCCAAGCTCCATATACTTGTTATTAGTTGTCCCTTGCAGGAATATATTATTTTCTGAGATGAACAGCAAGGCTATCTGTGCTAGAGGAAACACAGTCTGGAAAACTTTGAGGAGTCACTTGAGATCTCAAGGAAGAAAAGTTTGCAAAAGATGAAAAAAATCACAGATCATATTAATGCTGCCTATAGGCAATCCAAGGGACATCAGTAACTACCAGCACAAACTTATTTACTCATCATCATCATCATCATAATTTTTTATGAGAGTGGTCCATATGCATATTGAGGAATAATGTTGACGAAGCAAATAGAAAGAAGAGAAAATGAGGGAACAAAAAAGATTAAATTTTTTTTAAAAATTTTAATCTATATAGGGAAAATAGGATCATGGAAAGGATTTGTGCACTACTTGGGGTGGATAGGACATTGCTCTTTAATGGGGAGAAGATAGGGCTGCTCAACTTCAGTTTTGCTACTGTTCTCTTTGCCAAGGTGAGTGATCTTTGGATTGTAAAGTTGGCCTTTCAGTAAGCATTTATTAAGCATGTATTATGTGCCAGGCACCGTACTAAACAATGGGATATAAAGAAAGGCAAAAAGACAGTCTCTGCCCTCAAGGAGATCACATCTAATGGAGAAAACAACCAAAAAAACCAGATGTGTATGTATACATACGTACATACATACATACATACAAATATATACACATATATCTATGTGTACAAACAAACTATATTTGGGTTAAATAAGAAATAGTTAACAGGAGTAACATATGAGAATTAAGAGGGATTGAGAAAGACATCCTATAGGAAGTAGGATTTAAGCTGGAACTTGAAAGAAGCCAACCAGGAGGCCAGTGTCACTGTGTTGAAGACCATGTAGGGGAGTGTAAGGTGTAAAAAGACTGTAAAGGGAGGGGGAAACTAGGTTATGAAGGGCTTTGAAAGCCTAACAGAGGGAGGATACTAGTGTGTAGGGGCAATGTCAGAGGAGAGAAGTTATTTTGGAGAGATGTTTCAGAAGTAAAACCCACAAGCTTTGGCAGTAGATTTGATATGGACAGGGAGAAATAGTGAGGAGTCAGTGACTCAAGGTTATGGGCCCAGAGGACTGGGAGGATGGTGTTTCATCAACAGTAATAGGGAAGTTTGGAAGGGGAGAGGCTTGAGGGGAAAAATAATGAGTTCAGTTTTGCACTTGTTGAGTTTACGATGTTTACTGGACATCCAGTTTGAGGTGTCTGCAAGGCAGTTGGAGATGTGCAGTTGAAGGTCAGCAGAAGGGTCAGGACTGGATGGGTAGATTTGAAAATCATCAGCATAGGGATCATAATTGAATTGATGGGAATGGAAGAAATCACCAAGTTAAATAATATATGTAGAGGAGAGAACTCTGTGGGACACTCATGGTTAGTGGGTGTAACCTGGATGAGGATCCAGCAAAGGAGACTGAAAAGGAGTGGTCAGGTAGGAGGAGAACGAGGAGAGAGTGGTATCCCAAAAATCTAGGGAGGATAGTGAAATCTAAGGTATAATCTTGCTGGTGTGTTGCAAAAGTGGAGTAGAGGAGGATGCTATTATTGGTTGAACAATTGTTTAGTTACACTGTTAATGGGCTGATCAACATAAAGATATAGTATGATGGGAGGAGATGGTTTGGAAGGAAAGCAGGTGCTAAAGATATTTAGAATGTTAGACTGAGAGCATGGTAGATGAAAACGACAGAGACAGAGAAAGAACAAAGACTTCATTGTTGTCTTTCATGACTTCAGTCTACCCATCAAAATTGTATTTTCTTACAGGGGAGGAATCATGTCTAATAGCTCTTAGGTATTGCCTCACAATGCCTAGCTTGTACTCTGCATATGGCAGTCGGTTCATAAGCTTGCTGACTGTGTTAATAACAAGCTAATTGAGTAAAGATTGGCAAGTTATGCTTGGGAGTGTGTTGGGGGAGGGGGAGTCTTTGTATACATATTCTTTCCCATGTTAATTTCTGGCTTATTTTTGGTTACTCTCTTGTCATGTTTAAGGATCTGGCATTACTGCTATAGCCACATCTGTATTTCTTGCCCAGCCCCACCGCAAACTTCATCATGCTCTTATGCCTCATGGGAAAGGTGGACGCTCCTCAGTCAGTGGGATCGTGGCTACTGTATTTGGAGCAACAGGATTTTTGGGTCGATATGTCGTCAATCATCTTGGTAAGCTTGCTTGAGCACCTAGTCTCTTTGAGATGTTCTTCTGCCACTGTGCATGTTGCCTTTACTGCTTTCCAGAAATGTTCTGTGTTACTCCTAAGTTGTACTATTTCTCTTCCTTCATGGAGTTCATATTTCCTAACAGTAAGGAAAGGAAGATTGTAGAATCCTCTGGTATGGCAAAAATATTTATTGAAAAAATGTTCCCAATACAGGCATGATATTAGAACTTCTATGTCTGCCTGCCTACCTAACCTGTATGCCTCCAAGTTAAGTGTTATCACACTTTCAATTTAGGTTGAAACCAGGGGCTAGTGAACATTCTGAACGGAAGGATAGTGGTGATAAAGTATACAAAATATGCTTGAGGTCAAGTTGGATTGAAACAGTTTCCACTCAATATGGCTGCAGGGAACCTGAGATGAGAAAGTTTTTTACAGCCCTTTCCCAGTTTATTCTTTCCAGTAGACACCCATGATTTCTCTGCATGTGCTCATACCTATCTATGTAGATTGGTGCTTTGCTCTTTGTTTCAACACATCTTTTCTGCCTTTTTAGGGCGCATGGGATCACAGGTGATCGTCCCATATCGGTGTGAGCCTTATGACTTCACCTATCTTCGACCCATGGGTGACCTGGGTCAGATTATTTTTTTGGTAAGAACATAGTAAATATCACAAACATGAGTTATTCCAAAAGCTGGGTGAAAAAGCAGAGCAGTTTCCCCCCCTGCCCAAGACCAGAGGGCACGGCAACCCCTAAATAAAGAGGAAGCTCACTAACTCGGGTTCCAGATTAACTTTTCCTTTTTTTTTTTAATGTCTTGTTGATGGTTTTTTTATGTTGGTCATTTCTTGACATACCTCCTTCCCTATTTAATCCTGCCTAATAACAAAGAAAAGCAATTGCAAAAGAGCCTGACAGGCTTTCTGAAGAGGGTATGCAACATTCTCTCCCTCCACCTCTGCTAAGAGAAGGGAAATGTATTTCACTGTGTATTTTTAGGGACTGAGATGGGTCAATTCAGTTAACCTGAGTTCAGCCATTTTTAAGTGTGGTTTTAGATACATTCCAGAGGCAACAGTGCATAGTGTTCTTTTGGTTCTTCTTTCTTTGCCCTGTTTCATTTCCTACGAGTTTTTAACGTTTCTCTGAAGTCTTCATTTTTGTCCCTTCTTTTTGGTGTAATAATATTCCATGGCACTCACAAACTGATTTGTTAGGTTGATAGGCCTCCGTATCCACTTTGATTCCTGTTTTTTACTGCCACAGTAAATGCTGCTGCTCATAAATGGACAGGTGAACTGTACAGCACTGTTCCCCCAAGGTATAAAGGAGACAAAGCTCTGTATCTCAATTTTTCTACACTTTACTGCCTTCTCCAGTGGCTTTCCTTCCACCCACTCTCTAGTAGAGGCACAGTCAGTAATTCAGACATTCAACAAACATTGTGTGCAAAACATTTTGCTAGGCACCTAAATTTAATTATACTGTGAGAGAATTTGGAGTATAAACTATATATTGTGTAGTTTTATATTACTCAATTTGGCTCAGATTTAGAGGATCAAGCATTATTTTTCAATGTGCTGGTATTTGTCATTCCCTTTTTCAGTCTGCAGCACTTTCCTGTAGATCCTTACCCTTGCCATGAAAGCTTTTTGTCCAGTCCCCCTTTACTTTTACCATCTATTCCAAGTCCTTCCTAGTCAGTTCACTGTTCCACTCCACAGCAGCAGCTCCATAGTCTAACCCTTGTTTCACTTCCATACAATATCCCTCCCTCACCTTCTCTGCTGAAGATCCTGCCTCATATTTCACTGAAAAATTGAGGCCATTTGCTGAGAGTCTATTCTTCTCCCCTCCTCTACATATCACACCACTTAGACATTTTCTGCAACTATCTCTTCCTTCATGCCAATCTTACATGAAGAAGTCTTTGCCAAAGCTAATTCTGCTACATGTATTACTTACCCCTCCTTCCCTGCCCATTTCACTAATCTTCAGTTTCTCCCTATCTATTGGCTCCTTCTCTGCTTCCTGAAAACATGCTTGTCTTTCCTGTCCTTAAAAACCTCTCACTTGATCCTCCAACTCCAGAGATATAGTTCTGTATTTCTCATCCCATTCTTGACAGTGCAGTCTGCTAAATAACTCAATTTCCTCTCCTCTCAACTTTTTTCTAAACCTTTTGCAGGTTGGCTTCTGACATCATCTTTTGACTGACACTGCCCTCTCCAAAGTTACTAATGATCTCTTAACTGCCAAAACTAATGTCCGTTTTTGCAGTCCTAATTCTTCGTGACCTCTCTGCAGCCTTTGTTGATCTCCTCCACCTGGATACTCTTCTCTCTGGGTTTCTATGATAGTGCACTCTTCTGATTTGAGTACTCCTTAGTCTCCTTTGCTGGTTTTTCATTTCTGCCACACCCATCAATTCTAGGTGTCCCTCAAGGTTCTTTTCTGGGTCCTTGTCTCTTTTGTCTGTACTATCTTGCTTGCTCAGCTCTGGTGAGTTTAATGTTCATATTTACACAGATGATTATCAGATCTAGGTAAATAGACCTAATTTCTTCTCTGAGCTTCCATTCCACATCACTTACTGACTTTTGGATATCTCCATTTGAATGTCCCATCGGCATCTAGAACTCAGAACTTCTGAAAAAGAACTTACTATCTTTTCTTCAAATCCTCCCCTTCTGCCAACTTTTCCATTTTCTTTTCTTTCCTCTTGGATTGTGCTTGAATTGTTAAAAGTCAGAAACCAACCACCCATTTGCTTCCCCCACTCTCCTTGTTCTTGAAGGCAGCAGCTCCCTCAGAGAGCCCTGTCTTCCTCTTGGGATAATCCAAGATCTCTGTCACCCCATTGCCTGGTGATCAAGGACTGAACAAGTGAAGCTCTCAGAGGCAAGGCATGAGGAGGAACCTTGCTTCAAAGACAGTAAACCCCACCCACCCCTCCACCCCCAGCAATTCCAAATACAAAGATCCTAGAAAACAATGAATGAGTGAGAGTCGCAGATCTTCCCTTCAGCCAAACAGCTATGAAAGAGGACAGTTGACCAAGACCAAGGCTTGGTGGTCCCTGGTGACAGTTGAACTGTGGGACAGGTGAAAACCTAGCCATGAAAATGTTGTCACCCTCAGCTCAGTTCTAATATTTGTAGTGAGCTGGCTTCAGCTCCAAAAAATACTCCACTTCCACACAGGGCAAACTGTGGCCCTTGGGACTGTGGATAGCTGGCTTGAGAAAAGGTCCCCTCCTGTGCTAAAGAAAGAAGAGGGTGGGGGAAGACTCTAGGTGCAAAACTTGGAGAGAGCTTCTAGGAAGGTTGGATCCTGGCCAATTGGCTCCTGGATCTGAGTCAGTTCCTCCACAACCTTGATCAGGTCATCTGTGCTGGCTTCTCACTTCATGCCATTGATGTCATCATACTGTAAGTTAGCCACAATTTCTTGCATCTTGGGTCAGCTGATATCTAGGAAACTTTCAAGCAGATCTCTATCAGTGAAACCTGTAGTTGGTTCTGTCTTGTGCTCAATCTTGCCAACATTTTTGATGACTTTATTGAGTCGGTTCTGCGTGTTCAAGAGGAGATTGTATTAGAGCAAGGAATGTTTGTACGTTTCTTTGTATTTCCAGCACCGTGCTTGGCACATAGTAAGTGCTTATTAAATGTTTTTTGACTGAGTATTTCCTTCACCCTCTTTTTGTTCTTTATAAGAGTAAAGTTATAAGATCAACTGAAGCTAGTAGGGGCCTCAGAAACCACTTAGTCCATTCCCCTCATTTCACAGATGAGAAAACTGATACTCAGGAGGTTTATAAGAGCTAACTTTTTTGAAAGAATAAATAGCTTCAAACCAAAGTTCTGTGGGTCTGCCCTTTCCACCCCACCATAGTCAGTTTTCTTCTTTTGTTTTCCATCATAAACTGCTGTCTGCACAGCCTCCTTCCTCACTAACTGGACTAGTGTTGGCATGAGCTCTGTATTCAAGACTTGTTTTCTTATCGATATCTTCTCGATGAACTTTGTTCTTAGGCCCTTGTGACGGCTGTTTTTCTTACTCCTCTATTCTGTATTAGCTCCTCCTGGGCTCTTTCCCTGTGTGTTTCTCATAGTTATTCTCATATCACTTTCCCCATCAGCTGACCTGACTCGTGGTGAAGAGATAATGTTGCATTTTAGCCTAGTTCCAATTCATTTCCCCCACTTTTCTCAGAGTGATGTGGTATAGTGGATTGAGATCTGATCCGGAGTCAGGAAGACCTGAGTTCAGACATGGCCTCAGATTTTGACCTTGGGTAAGACATTTCACCTGTTTGCCTCAGTATCCTCATCTGTAAAATGAGGATAATAATAGCACCTATTCCCAGGGTTGTTGTGAGGTAGTAATGAGATAGTAATTATAACATACTTAGCACAGTGCCTGTTACATGGTAAATGTCATATAAATGTTAGCTGTTAATAGCTAGTATTATTTTTTTGTGGAATGCACATTAGTATATTAAAGGCAATCACTAACTTGTCCTGAGAAATTTCCATTGCCCTTCTGTTAAAGTGTTTAAAATAACTAAATACCTCATATTTATATTTGATACAAGAATCCTTTCTAAATCCTTAGTCGTTATATGGGAAGTGGTCTATTTTGAAATTCAGAAATTGTTAAGTTAAAATTTAGGCCCTGTCAATTGTATTTGTAGTTTTAGGCAAGTTGCTAGATCTTTCTGTATCTCATTTTTCTGGTCTGCAAAATGGAAACAAAATAGGTTTCAAACAACCAGATAAGCTGCTACTAATGCTCAAAATTAGATGCTGACCACCAAGAAGAGTCCTTTATACCTCTGCTGTCTATCTGAAGAGGGGCTTAACTTCATCAAATTTGTCTTTGGCTCCCTAGCTAAATGTCAGGAGAGAGAACTGACTTCTTGATTCTCCTGCTGGCCTGAGATAGAGAAATAAGAAGTGGCATGTTTCCTCTTCTGATTCCATGCTCTCCCCAAAAGAAAATATACTTCTACTTGTTGCCTTTTCCTAGCCTTTGGAAATACTGACCATATCCACATGGAGGAGGAGTGTAGAGAAGTAAACAAATCAAGTTGGCCCCTGGAAACCATGCCAATTTTATTAAATAAAGCCTTCATGAAATGCCATTTTTTTTGCAAATATAGTAACAAGCAGTTGGACACCTGCCCAAACTTTGATAATGCTGTTTTGTAGATGACTACATTCAGTGTTTTTTGATCTTATCTGATGCTGCTCTTATAGGAATGGAATGCCAGGGACAAAAGTACCATCCAGAGGGCACTGGAGCACAGCAATGTTGTCATCAATCTTGTTGGACGAGATTGGGAAACTAAGTAAGTGTTTGAGGCTTGGTTTTTTTTTTTCTTCCTTTTCTCTGGGATTTTCTGGCCAGCAAGTATAGAGTTGTCCTTTAGTTGCAGAGTATGTATTGAGCACCTGGCATGTGCTTGGCACCATGCTGAATTGGTAAGTGATACAAAAGAATTTCAAGATATCTAGGATGTAGTTGTAGCTATAGGGCTAAAACACATAAAAAAATTTTTCAAACAATACCTATACAGTATAGCATATAGTTAGACACATTGTTAACAATACATTAAATGCAAAATTGAGTATGGAGTGGCATTGTGATCTCTAACTCTCTTTAATCTTTATTTTTGTCCTACTTCTTATTGAGCGTTTTTATATACACTTCTTTGCTCTTAGGAGCCTCATGGCCTTTTCTGAGAGATGATAATGGCAGTCACCCATATCTTTAGGTAGTTGTGAAGGATGGCACTTTTGGTTTTGAATGTGTGAGAACTGTAAAATATACAATAACAACAAGACATAGACTATATTCTGACATGCTTTGAAGCTTTAGAATTTTGGGAGGGAATTGCCTAGCAATAGAATTCTGCAGTCCTCTTTTCCTCAGTTCCTAAGTGAAATAGTATATTTTGATGGCAGTGAAAGAAATGGTCACGGAAAGAGTCTCCTCTTGTCTTAGTGACCAGAATTTTAACTTTGGGTATTCATGATTTGATTTTTGTTTATTTTTTGGCCAAGCATAGTGGAGGCCCAAGAAGTAAAGTCCTTTATACTAAGTCATTCAGAACATTGTACTTAGCTTTAGGATTTGCTAAAGGCTTAGTACATTTTACATGATGAAGATCTGATATTATCAGGAAGACCTGGGGGCATGATGTTAAAATTTATAGTTAGCTCTTGAGTAGTTGTATTAGCAGAGATGAGCAGGCATGGATAATCCAAAAATATCTTTGTCTTCAGAACATGTTTGTGAACTTCATATTTGAATGTGAAAATTCTGGGACTTCACAGCAAACAAGTAATGGAGGTTTACTGCAAAGACCAGCCTAAGGCTCAGGAATAGTTGAGTAGGTGTCGCATTTTCCCCATCCTGATTGCTACCTAACTACTTTCCTGTAGCCCATTTCATGCTGGAGAAGGACTGTTCTTTCGCAGAGAGAAAGGTTTCAGAATTCGAGATTAGGAAGAGGGAATAATTTTGAGAGTTAATGGTGAGTTCCAGAGGGTAGTCAAAGTAGATTGGAGATGGAGGCCAGGTTGTTAGAAAGGTCATCAGTACTCTGGAGGTGTTGAAGAGGATGAAGGGAAAACTGAGTAAGATGATAGAGCCATTGAGAAAAGTAGAAGGGTTGTCTTGGACGTTGGCTTGGGAGGGGGAAAAGTAATGGCTTCTTCTAGGGAAGGGTC
Organism: Phalanger gymnotis; assembly: GCA_028646595.1. NCBI lineage: Eukaryota > Metazoa > Chordata > Mammalia > Diprotodontia > Phalangeridae > Phalanger > Phalanger gymnotis. Next base: position 164,425,915 of record CM053623.1, on the reverse strand, counting down.
AAGGGACCAGGTTATAGTTAAAGCAAAGAGGTAAAAGGAACACTTGAAGAGCAGATTTGAAGGCATTACGTTTGTTAACAATAGAGCAGTAAGGGGTAGTGGAATGTGTATGAGTGTGTGAAGAGCTGAGGCGGGTAGACCTGAGGAGGAGGAGGGGTGGAGTTGAGATGAGTAGGAATGAGAGGAATCAGAGGGAGAGATTTGTATGTAGATTGGTAGCTAAATATAACAGATTAGAGGGAAAAGGTACCAGGTAAGCCAAAGGTACTTGTTAGTGATTGGAGTAGAGAACTACAAAGAAAGGAGAAGTTAATTAACAGATTTATAGAATTTGCCCCACAGCTCAATTTAGAATGTTCATAAGCCCCAATCCTCTCTAAGTTGGACCTCCAGGAATTCTGAGTAGTCTCCTGGCCAGTTCAGACCCTGGGGTGTCTTTGCTGAGTTATATATTTAGAAACAAGTGAAGAAGTCCCACAGGGTTACCCCAATGCTTGTTTCTAATGCTTCTTCTAGGTCCCTAGATTTTTTGTCATCCCCATGCTATAAATAGTTTTTGATGCGTGAGCAAGAATTAGCATGGATGACTGTATGACATAATTGGTGAATTCATTCCATTCCAAGACTGATACCAGGTTATGGTGTCATTGACCTTATAAAAGGCATTAAGGATGTGGCAGTAGTCACACAGAGAAGAAAGTGGATGACAAAGGGCTTTCTTTAATCTCCTTTTTTTGTGGCTTCCTCTGTTCTTCCTCCTGCTTGATCATCCATTTTTTAGCTTAACATTTATTACCTTAGGCAGGGTCAGGCAGAAAGGAAGGAGCAAGTGAAGAACAGAGATGTTGCTCATTATTGGGTGAGGAAGCAGCATAACTTTAGAGCAGAAGGGGCTTTAGAATTCAGCTAGTTCCAGCCCCTCATTTTACAGATGAGGAAACTGAGATCCAAAAAGGCTAAGTGATTTTCTGTCATGCAGACAGTAAATAGGTAGTGGAACCAGCATCTGCCAGGTTCTCTAACTCTGGTCCTCTCTTGATTGTATCATGCTGCCATCCCTGGGCTAGGACAGAACTGCTTCAGTGATTGGAGGACGTGAGCTGAGCATATTAGGAGGAGAACAGGGATCACAAACCTGGTAGAATAGAGCCCCTGAGATGTAATTCTTTTGACAGGGCCCCATTGTCATTTCCATTTATAAAATAAGATCTGCCTCTGCAGTACAAAGTAACTAAAATTTAGTTGGTGATAGAGGGGAAAGAATATCGGCTCTGGACTGGGTTCAAATTTCACCTGTGCTACTTATTACCTTTGTGAGCTCCTCATCTGTGAAATGATAGGACTGGGGTTCACTGTCTCCGAGGTCCTCATGTGTTCTAGATCTGATGTGTTCTAGATCTATGAGGCTATGAAAATTTGCCTGGTGTAAGCTATAAACAATGCTGTGAAAATCAAAGTCTCTCTCAGATATAAGTTGTTGGTTCTTATGATGATAATGTTAGTTTACACTTATATAGTGTTTTAAAGCAGAGGTTCTTTACCTGGGATTCATGAGCTTGTTTTAAAGATATGCAAATACCTACGTTTCATTATAATTGATTTTCTTTGTAATCCTCTGTAACTTTTACGTTGAAAAAACAGTCTGAGAAGGGGTCCAACTCACAAAAAAGTTAAGAATAACTACTTAAAAATTTTTAAAGTACTTTTCTGTCAACAACTCTGTGAGATGGGTAGTGTAGATATAACTATACCTACTTCACAGATGAAGAAACTGGTGCTCAGAGAGCTTAAGTGACTTGCTCAGGGCCCTATAACTGGTAAAGACCAGAGTGAGACTTGAACCCTAGATTTCTGATTCCAAGTCCAGCACTGTTTTTACTATACCATGATATCATAGTTCTTGAATTCTTTACTGACATCTTTTTTGTTTTCCTTCAGAAACTTCGACTTTTCAGATGTCTTTGCTACCATTCCCCAGGCAATAGCCCAGTTGGCCAAGGAGGCTGGAGTAGAAACATTTGTTCATGTTTCTCATCTCAATGCTGATATCAGAAGCACTTCTAAGTACCTGAGAAATAAGGTCAGTCAGAGTGGGCCAGAAAGTGGATCACAGGGCTAGTGTCATTTGTTCTTTAAAGCATGATGGAAGGAGAAACAGCTTCCTATTGAAATTCTGGTGGTCAGATACCATCGGCTATGCTGAGCCCACACTTAGACTCTTTGTATTTCCTGATTCTGGTCTGGCCACTTGTATCCTACGAAGTCACCTAACTCTAAAGCTTTGTTAGCTGCATCCTATTCTTTGTACTTTTACGTTAAAGGGAGAATGCTGAAACCTCTGGACTGGTTAATTTTCTTGCATTTCTATCTCATTGCCCAGATGGAGTCTTCACACCTTCAAGTGGGCTTGCCAGTGTCTTCTTAGTGTCTCCTCTCCAGGGTGAAGAAATGTTTCTCTTTGCCTAACTTTGTACTGTAGTGTTTCCTTGGCATTGGGCCACATTTAAGGTCCTGATATAGAAAAGGAAGTATTCTTAGAATTGGAATAATAGGAATATGATTTGGAATATTCAACAGAGAGGCTAGAGTATCTTTTCCCATGGCATCTAAGCCTTTTGCCTTTGGAAGCCAGTCTTGTTTTAGCTGATTTTAGTGAGCCTCATCTAAACCATGACAGCCCTTAGGTGTGTCCATTTTGGCTTGGAGTATTCTCAGAAAGTCCAGGGTAGCCTTGAAATATTACTGCTATGAAGGACTAAAAAGTGATTGCATTTTTCCTGGGATTGACTGGTATTTGGGTCTACTCTGTCTGGGACTTTTCCCCTGTCTGACTTTTCTGGGAATAGGTGGTATTCAATCTGTCAGCCCACTACTTTTTTGCTGTTATTCCTCTTGGTTTGTGTTCTATGCTTTTTGTTGCTGGAATCCTTTTTATTATCTCAGCTAGCCAGTACTCTGACCTTTTAAAAGTGTTGAAGTCCAAGGTTTTTAAATTTTCTCTGACAGTTCTGTATTAATATCACGACTGGGAGGGAGTTGTAAGCTTTGGAAGGCAAGTACCAGTACACTAGCAAAAAAGAATGGAAGCTTTGCTCACTTCTAGAACAATGTTTGTTTTTCTTCCTTATTTCAAGTAGGCCGTTGGAGATAATGCAGTGAGAGAGGCATTTCCTGAAGCCATCATCATGAAGCCCACTGACATTTTTGGAAGAGAGGATAGATTACTCAATTATTTTGCAAGTATGAATTCCATCTTTTAAAAAACGAATTTTAAAAATTGATGCCTTTTGATTATACACCACATTCATTTGTAATTATGGCTCTTTCTTCTACCTATTTCGCCTTGTAACAAAGATTTAAAACAAAAAAGAAATAAATAGTTTAGCGCGACCAACCAGGACATCAAAGTTGTTTGACATTATTTTTATATAACGTTCTATGCTCATATTTTCCCACTTTTACAAGTATGCATTTCACATCAGTAGTAAGAGAGTGGTGTCCAGATTTCCAGGCTGAGATTGGGATAGTGCCTTAAGGGACAAATATTCTGTATGTGTAATGGGGCTCTTGTATTTGCAGAATATTTATGGGGTGGGGAGGGGGAATCATGATGTGAGACTCAGAACTGTCTCATCTAAGAAATATTAGAAGGAGATATAAATGTTTAACAAGGAGGAAAGTGCATTTAAAGTAGGAGACATGGCCAGTCTCTTCTTGAAATGTCATATTAAGGAGAGATTAGACTTACTCTATATAGCTTTAAAGTACATAACTAAGAGAGGTAAAAGAGGGAAGTAAATTTGACTTAAATAGAATAATTTTCTAGCAGGTTTAGTCAAAAATGTGAACTGCTTTGTGAGGTACCTGGAAGTATTCAATCAGAGGCTGCCTGAGCATTCGTCAGTGATGTTAAAGAAGATATTCCTAGAGCAAGTGGATCTGTTCAATTATAACATTTTATGAAGTAGGATTTGTTTATGTTTCAGAGGTAAATATATGCAGGCTTAGGCTATCCTGGGCATTTCTTCATAGGAACTATGCCCAAGGTAGGTTTTCTGAGATGAAGAGCAAGATGGGCTATGGATGCTGTGTAACTGGAGATAAGCCCTGGACCGAGTGAGCTGTAGAATGGAAGGGTTCAGTTAAAACCAACCTTATACTTTATTCCTGCCTCTTCACCTTTTCCCAGGCCTCCCACCTAGATTCTACTTTGTACTAGCTATGGGACACAGTGAGAAGTAGAGGGTGGGCGGGGGGAGAAGAGAAGCTTAAGGAATCATTAGAGAGCAGAGTTCCTATGGCCAGTGGTCATAAAGAGGCAGTTGCCAGGGTCATGATTCATATGTGAGAGAGAGACATACACAAGTTGAGGATTGCCTATATGATGGTGGGTGGATGTGTGTGTGTGTGTGTGTCTTTGGTTAGTAATAATTTCTGGGGATAGTGTTACTATAGAACGTGTGATGAATCATCTGTGATAACAGTTTCATGGACTGGGATTTTATACTGACCTACAAAGCTGTTTTAGCCATCATGCTTACGCCACGAGAGAAAATCAGCCTCAGCAATTATGAGACGACTCTTAAGTAGTTGTTCTTAACCTGGGCTCTGTGAACTTGTTATTAAAAAATATTTTGATAATTCTATTTTAGTATAATTGGTTCCTTTTATAATCCTTTGTATTTTATTTTGTGCATTTTAAAATCTTATTTTGAGATGAAGTTCGTAGATGTTATGAAACTACCATAGGGGCCATGACCCTAAAAAAGATGGTTAGAAACCCCTGCTAAACCCATTCTCTAAAAAGAGTGAAGTGTTGCCTTTCCAACATCATTGAGGCATTCAACTTGAATTGTCAAGGTGAAGGATAGTAGTGTTAGACTCATTGGCTTTAGTTTCTGATTCCATCGATCAGCTTTTACTATTCTCCTGCTAGTGTGTCCTCACAGTGGGGTGAGGATTCTGACCTCCTTTCCTAGAGACAGGCTGAAAATTTATGAATTGCTCTTTTGTTAGTACTCTGGGCACCTCCTAAGAAAGTTGTAGATCAATTATTTTGGGGGACTTTGCTTTGGAGCTTGTATAACATTAGATAAGGAGATAAGTCTCTTCCTGACTCCTCTTGGAAAGCTATTTAACCTCTTCAGCTTTCCCATCTGAAAAAACTCTTTTTTTCTAACTCACAAGGAGAACTTCAGAATAAGTTGGAAAAAACTGTTTTTTGATTCTTCAAAGGGAAAGCTGCATATCTTTTACCATCATCAATAGTATTGGTAATATATAATTGTACATATGTAGGTATTGGCAATATATAATTGTACATATGTAGGTCTTGTGTGACTACTTACATATTCTTATGATTGTCTTTGTTCTTTTCTGCTAGACTACCGTTGGTTTGGTGGTGTTCCTCTCATTTCTTTGGGCAAAAAGACAGTGAAACAACCAGTTTACGTAGGTATTCTTATTGGGAGGAAAGGGACCTCCTTCAGCAAACCCTAATAATTAACACCTAATTTTTGTAATTTGGTGCCACAAGAGAAAGTATGGTATAATGCAGGTCTGTCCAAAATGTGGCCCACAGTGCGATTTATGTGGTCCGCTTACAGCATAGAAATTTACATAAATGCTTTAGTAAATGAAGTCGAGCTACCTCAGAGCTCTCATTAAAATGGTAAATCAAAATATATTGTCTATTGTTTCAGTAAAAACCTAAGGTTGGACAGCCCTTGTATAATGGATAGAGTTGATCTCAGAGTCCGAAGGACCTGGATTCAATTCCTGCTTCTGACACATACTGCTGTATGACTGGACAAGTCACTTAACCTCTCAGTGCTCTCATGTGACTAACACTCTTAAGTCACAAAGCACTTGCCGTTCTGCGTCGATTGAGGACTTTTCCTCACTGGTAGTTCCATACATCAGTGAAATCATAGGCCTGCTCAAAACAAAACTGGTAGCCTCTAGGAGAGATGCATACCAACCAAGAGTTGTGTAAGAGAAGTGACATAATGGATGTCATCAGAGAGGTGCGTGACCAGAAAAGACAATAGGCCAGTAGTCATGGGGCAGGAATGAGGGATAATCAGGAGACAAACTGACTGCTCGATTGTAATGTAATGTAATGTCAAGGGAACCAGAGGAAAGCTTCCAACATGTTGGTAATCCCTCTGTGGAGGATTTCCAGGAGAACATAGATTAGAGCTGCCAAGGATGAGAGGACTTGGGAGGGTAGGGGTTGGGTTATCAATATTATTCCGATCACAGCTGCATCTAAATATGAGATGCTGACCATAGTGAGCTTACAATCTAAGATGAATATAAATTGAGATCAGAATGAAAGGATGACAGTGCAGAAAGTTTCTGGTTCCCAACTGTCGTTTAATGTAGGATGAAATGATGGCCATCAGCCTTTTGGTTTCACTGTGACCTATTGACTTACTGCATCCTCCTCATTCTCATTTCTCCGCCTGGTTGGGGCTTTTGGCCAGTAACTCTATTATGGGACTGGCAAGACTTGTCTTTTCAGTACTTCACAGGATCCATAGAGTTAGTGCTGTGAAGGGGACCTTAGCTATCATCAACCTCTTCATTTTTCAATTTAGTAAATGAAGTCTCAGAAAGGTTAAGTCATTGCCCAAGGTAGTAAATAGCAGATCTAAACCCAGGTCCTCTGAACCCCAATACAGTGATATTTCCACAAAACCACACACCTATCACGAAGATAAATGAGATGTGTGAAGTGTTCTTATTAAAGAGGCATTCTGAAAATAGATGGTGTCATTTCAATCATTTAAGTTTGTCACTAGTCCTTGTAATTGAATTGTTTCAACATCAATGTTTTTTCCATAGGTAGTAGATGTATCCAAAGCCATTATCAATGCAATTAAGGATCCAGATGCCCGAGGGAAGACCTATGCCATCACTGGGTAGGTGACTTTAATGTAAAATTTTTTAATCTTCCTGTACAAAATGTGTAATAAAATTTAATCTCTTGGAAACAGTGTCCTTCAGCTGTCTGTTATCAGTAGTCATTTATTTCTGTCATTCCTCTTCACAGGGAGCTAATTCAGGGATTCCTACTTTTGTACTTCTTAATTCATTAATGGGTTCAATATAATGATTCTTGGCTATGCTTTTGTGACACCCCAGGGTGTCTCTTGTGGCAGAGGATCAGGACTATAGAACTGGAAGGTGCTCCAGAAGCCTCTCTAATTTTACAGATGAGGAAACGTAGGGCCAGAAAATTCAGTGACTTGTTGCAGGTTACATAGGTATTAAATTTATGTCAGTGCTAGGATTCAAACCTAGGTCCTGACTCAATCCAGGGTTCATTACAATGCCCCATGTTTACATCTCAAAAGGTATCAAAATTCTGAGCAAAATAATTTTTAGCTTATCGGTGGTTGTAAAATCAAATCTTTTCTACATTAAAAATGGTATTGCTAGATTAAGTGATTATCTGAAGTTAGACAGTCAGGAACTATTACCTGATTCCTGAATTATTTACCAATCAACGTTGAGTGTATTTTCTTTATACACTTAACTTCCAAAGGAGCTGGAGAATACACAGTTCCCCAGTCTTAAGCCAAACCTGTTGGGGTTTGGGAAGAGGGAGGAAGGCTCGGGTGAAGGAGGGGGGAGAGAAGAAAAGGGGAGGGGAATGGAGGGAAGAGAGAGGAGAAGAGAGTGAGAGAAGAAGAGAGCGGGAAGAGAGGGGAGAGAGAGGTGGGGAAAGAGGGAGAATGAGAGAGAGAAAAGAGAAAGGAAGAGATCAGAGAGGGAGAGGAGAGATAAACAGACAGTCATTCTCTTAGTCTCACCTGAGATGCCAACAAGATAAACTGGATTCCTCTGTTTCTAGGGATGAATCAGAAACAAAAACAGCCAATTTAGTGTTTTTAACAGGAAGCTCTTAGTAGGTATGTACCTTTTTGGTCAATAAGCAAATCCTGAGCTCCACACCAGAGGAACTATCTTTCTTGGATTAAAGCTAAGAACACAGAAACCCAAGAAAGTTCAGCACTTTCCCTGTGGGCTATTTAAGGGGATGAACTCTATGGAGAAAATAAATAATGCCTGGTGTCCTATCAATACGCACAATGTGACTTATTAAATAATTGAAATTTTCTCAGATTTTACTAAATGTCACTGTCATATTTCTTCCTGGGTTGGTTGTCATAGTGTGACTTTTAAATAGAACAGCATTTGGACTTGCTGAACCATCATAGTCTTCAGATTTGGCCTTTGTTAGTTAAGCAGTGAGTCCATGCTTTCTAGATATCAAAAAGGTTATATTTTTTCCTCCATGTGTGCCAGCTGTTAGAGAATGGTCAGCTACTTTTAGATCCCAAGCCCTACGTTGGATTGATAATGTTATGGAGTATACAGATGCACAAACTATTTACTCAGTTGCCTTTCTATGAAAAACTGCAAACTTGTTAAGATATCAGAATTTGGAAAGCATAGAATTTTAAAGCTGAAAAAGACTTTAGAGATCTTGTAATTCAGCCCTCTCTTTTTACAAATGAGAAAACTCAGGCCCAGACAAGTTAGATGACTTATCCAAGGTCTACATAGAATTCAGTCAATCTCAAGTATTCATTATGTATTCACTATATGGTAGACACCATACTAGGTGTTGACAATACAGAGCAAGGGAAAAACAGTTCCTGCCCTCAAGGAGTTTACATTCTAATAGAGAAAAACAAAGAGCCATGTAAATAACTAAGTATACATAAGATACATAGTAGATAGGAGATAATCTCAGAAGGGAAGGACCAGGAAAGATTTCTTGCAGAGTATAGAATTTGAGCTGAGTCTTAAAGGAGATGACCTTGTGTTCTTGAAGTCAGTGCCAGTTGAGCATAAGCTGGAAAGGTTTGTACACAGGTCTGATGATGGTCTTTATGATCATTTTTCCACCTTCACCCTTGACTTTTCCACCTCTCCTCAATATTCTCTCTTCTCTGGGGTTTTGTGATGCTAATCTCTCCTGGTTCTCCTACTTGTTTGTTCTTTTTCAGTTTCCTTTGCTGGCTTTTCTTCTATATCATGCCATCTAATTGGATTTTCTCCAAGGTTCTCTTCTGGACCTTCTCTCTCTAAACTCTCGGTCACCTCATCACTCCATTGGGTTTAATTATAACCTGTTTGCAGATCACTCACAAAGCTCTCTGCTCTCCCTCCTCCTTCCCCTCTCTCCCTCCCCTCTGTCTCTTCTTTTCTTCCTGTGTCTCTCCCCTTGCTCCACATATATAGTTTGTTTCCAATCACTCACAGTTGAACTTCTCACTAATCACACAGCTACTACCTTACGTTAGGCCCTCTGCCTTTGAAGACAGTCTTGGTGAGTTTGTGATGCTGAAAAAGTCATAACCATGTGGTCAGCCTTCTGGAGATGATCTTTATTGCACTTAACTAGCATGAACTTTATATGGTAGGACAAACAGACATGCTATTTTATCAGTTGCTGAATCTGCACTAGAAATTTTTCCAGCTTGAGCTCCACTGACATTAATTTTGAGAACCCAGGATCACTTCCACATCTTGCTGTTATAAGAGTTGGACTTTAAAATACTATCATAAAATGTATAAATTGAAGGAACCTGCTTGGTTCTTTGTACTATTTTGTCTTTGCTAATCATTTCTCTCCTCCTGAATCATGTCAAATATTTATAGAGTTCTTACTGAATTACCTTTAGTCCTGATCTCCTGTCTTGAAATCTCTGTAACTAAAGAACCAAAAAAAAGGAGGTGGGGGAGGCTAGGAGAAGCAATCTAAGAGCAAATGTTTTTGTTTTTCTAGGCCAAATCGGTACCTCTTATATGACTTGGTGGAGTATATCTTTGCTGTGGCTCACAGACCATACCTTCCGTACTACATGCCACGTTTTGCCTATAAGTAAGTAAAATATTTGTTGGAATTCTTCCTTGGAAAGAAACTTAAGCAGGTGTGCTTACCCTTACCGTCTCTTAGGACAGTATCGACATAGTCACAGTTAGTATTGTATTTTTGCAGCTTTTCCCAGTTCCTCTTAAGTGAAAAACAGTAGGAAAGAGGAGATGGAGGTGGTGTAGAAATGGATAACAACATGCATATTCAAGTATAACCAATCATATGAGTTGAACAACTAAAATTGCAAACGTTTAGTCTTTTTCTGTTGTTGCCAATGGTTTTGAGTTATGGAATGGTGTCCTTTTTCACATTGGGTATAAAGCTAAAGGTGAGACTTCCTAGTTATTCCATATACCCTTTTAGCAAAAACAGAGGAAATTTGTCCCTACTGCATGCGACAGTTGCTTGGATGTACAAAGGAAACAAACTATGTCAAAACATTAATTTTTATTAGGATATATTATAATATCTAAAATAAAATTATCATCAATAATTATCAACATTTTAGTAATTATTACTATAATAGTTAATATTAATTAAAATATTAATAAAACAACTTCATAGACCCTAGGTGTGAAACCTCTGGTTTAGGCAGTTATAGGAATTTTAAGTGGAGCCCAGCTTACTATGCCCTTCCCAGGAACATTGGTAAGACTGATTTGGCTGTTGTTACCTCAGCAAGAGGTAGAAGTGGAGAGTGGACGTTATACACGAGGCAGCAGGGCATTGGCAAGGTGCTGAGGCTCTGGTGTCGGGTGAATGATTACATAGTATGAAGTGTGGTCTGGAGAGAGAGACCTGACTCACTCGACCACCAGTTCAAGGCAATGAATCCCTATGCTGAATTTGTAGTTGGAAAGGCCCTCAGAGGCCAGTTAATCCCACTCCCCTCATTTTATAGATGAAGAAACTGCATCCCAGGAAGGTTAAATAACACAGGTAATAAATGTCACAAGTGGGATTGGAATCTGTATGGAGTTTTTGTTTGTGTGATTGAAAAAAAGTCTTTTTAAACATTTGTGAAGTCTAGATTTTAGCAGCCTCTCAGTATGATTCTTTCAGCTACCTAAAATGATTTTGCGTAGAGATACAGAGCATTCATATACCTCATGTTTGTTTCCAGATTGGTGGCAAGAATCTTTGAGATGAGTCCATTTGAACCCTGGACCACGAGGGACAAAATAGAGCGAGTAAGTGTGCACCAACAAACATCCTCCTTATTTTGTTGGACAGAGAGCTGTAGAAATTGTTGATTCATACTTTTCTTCCAAATCCTGGCTTAGCCACCGGCATGTGAGCAAGTTAGATTCTGTAAGTTTCAGGCATTTCACACCTATTAGAAAGTAATCATCAGTCACTATCACTAAATTCCTGCTGAATACTTTCTGCTGCTATGGAAGGTACCAAAAAAACAGACTCAGAATATTCCTTCTGTAACAAGGGGCCTTAGCCTTTTTTGTGCCATGGACCTCTTCTTAGAATAATGTTCTAAAATGCATAAAACAGTAAAGAAAGCCAATTATATTAAAATATATTTATATCGAATTACAATTATAGTGACAGTTATAAAAGTACTAAAAACAAGTATATAGACACTAAATTTAGAACCTCTGCTCTACAGCATCCCTGACTGAGTGATCATCTTGCCCCTGCTTCAATCTTTCTATTATAGAGCACGATACTACTATCACTACCTGAGGCATTCAATTTTTGAACAATTCTAATTGTTAAGAAATTTTTCCTTATATTATAGCAACAATCTGTTACCTTACAACTTTACCATATAAGGCAGGGCTGTCCAAAATGTATCCTGGAGTGCGATTTATGCAGCCCACCTACTGCAGAGCTCTCACTAAAATGGAAAATCAAAATATATTGTCTGTTGTTTCAATAAAAACCTATGGTTGGACAGCCCTGATATAGGGCATTGATCAGGTCCCTTTTTTATATAGCAGTCCTTCACATATTTGAAGCTAAATATGATGTTCCACCAGATTTTTTTTCTTCTTCAGGCTAATTGTCTGGTTCATTTGATTATACTTCATGTAACCCATTTTCAAGTCCCCTCACAATCCTGCTCACTTTTTCCTGAATATATTTTGGTTTGTGTTTCTCTCAGGACTGAAGACAGTACTATTGATTAAACTAAAATAGGACAAACTAGACTGGAGCCCTGACCTCCCTCATTCTAGGCATAGTCTCCTTATTAATGCAGAAAAAGAAGGCATCCTTCCTTTAGGGAATTATTAACATATGTGAGGTTTTTAAGAAGCCAAACTATTCTTAGGTTGCTAAAGTCTTGACTTCATAAACGTTTAAAAAAAAAAAGAAACTTTTTTTCAGTCACACAAACAAAAAAGCATGAGGATGAGTTTTGTTATTATTATGGGAGAAATATAAGTGGTTAAGTGTTTAGGCAGGATCATAGATTTAGACATGAAAGGGACCGTAGTGACCAGTGAGTCCAGCGCCCTCATTTTACATATCAAGTATCTGAGTCCAAAAAACGTTAAGTGATTTGCTCAGGATCTCCCAGCTCTTAAGTGACTGAGGTAGGCTTTGAATCCAGATCTAGTGGAAAGAGTGCTGGTATTGGAGCGAAAGTATCAGAGTTCAAATTCCACCTCTGACGTTTACTAGTTGTGTGACCTTGGGTCACTCAGTGGGCAATCTTTGGGCTTCAGTTTCTCTAACTATAAAGTGAGGGAGTTGGACTAGAAAGCTCTTAAGGTCCTTTATAGATTTAAGCTATGCTTTTATGATCCTGATTCATTTCCCCTGCCTTCTTAGTAGGATGACATCTAAGATATCATGGACTGTCTCTGTGTCACAGGTGGAAGGGACCTCAGAATTCATGTAGTTCAACCTGTACCTGAAAAAGATTGACCTTTTCTGCATCCCTGACATGTTTATCTAGCTTTCACTTAAAGATCTCCAGAATTAGGGAACTTGTGGCCTCCTGAGGTAGCTCTTCTTACTTTGGGACATCTCTGTAGGAAAGTTTTCCTTCTGTTGTGCCCTAATTTACTTTTCTCAGAGTTTCTTCCATTTGTTCCTAATTCTCCCTCTTGGGGCCAACCAGAACAAATCCAGTATCTCTTCTGTGTGATATAGCCTGTCAGATAACATGAAGACTGTTATCATGTTCTCCCTAATGCTTTTCTTCTCTAGAACACAATAAAAGGTTGAAGTATAGCTATATTAAGAAAGCAATGGGCAGGAAGACTGCCTGGGGAGAAACAAATTCTGTATAAATTCTGGCAGCCTGTCAGTCAGGACCTGAGGTAGAGAGTCCATGCCTGATGAAGAGGCACAGCCAAGATACAGGAAAGAGAGGACTGAATGGCACATAGAACAACCATTGTTTCTTCTCAGTCTCTCAGGTTTTTTGGTAGGGATTTTTATTTGCCTTACAAAATCTTGTCACTTCCCAGTGACTTTCCACCACAGCTCTTCGCTTCCCCCAGCATTGTAAATCCTTCCTCTTAACAGATATAGTCAGACAAAGCATTTCAACATAATGCTCATGTCTGAAAAGGTGCACCCCATTAAACCACTTCTTCACCCTCAGCCCTCTGAAGTCATGACTGAAGTAATTAATCACAGTCTTGAAGTCTTTCAGTGTTTTCTTCTACTGTGGTTATATACAGTGTTCTCCTGGTTCTGCTTTCATCACTGCATCTGTTCATACAGATTTTGCCAAGTTTCTCTAAATTCTTCATATTACTATTTCTTATGGTATATTAATATTCTATTATATTAATATATCAAAATTTTCTCAGCCATTCCCCAATTGATGGTTAACTGCTATCCTTCCACTTTTTTTGCTACTATAAAATGTAATGCTATAGAAATTTTTGTTTAGGTAGGACCTTTTCATCTCTCCTTGACTTGCCTCATAGTGGTATCCCTGAGTCAAAGGATTTATAGAATTTAGTTACTTAGTATAATTCCAAACTATTTTCTAGAGCAGTTGGACCAATTCATAGCTACACCAATAGATCATTAATGTGTCTGCCTTTTCACAGCACCCCCAACATTTAGTACTTTTTTCCACCTTTATCTGATGTATATGAGATGAAGTCAGAGCTATTTTCATTTGTGTTTCTTATTTTTAGTAACTTGGAACATTCTTATGGTTAAAGGTTGCCGGTGTTTGGTAGATGTCACTGAACCACCTTTGATTTGAATTTTTAGGATCTCTCTTTTGAAACTGTTGCTATGCTTGCATTTTAACATTAAATTTCAGGGAGCAAAAAACAGTCAAAATTTCATGAAGTCAACCAAGTCTTGATACTGTAACTTATACTAACATTGGAGAAGCATAGATAAACAGATTACCTACCAGAGACAAGGGTGGGCAGTTTGATGATGTTGGTTGGTTTTCATGGATCTTCTGTGTTTTCTTATGTATTCAAAGATTCACATCACCGACAAGAAATTGCCTCACCTGCCTGGCTTAGAAGACCTTGGTATTGAGGCCACTCCCTTAGAACTCAAAGCCATTGAAGTTCTTCGACGTCATCGCACTTACCGATGGTTGTCTGCTGAACTGGAAGATGCAAAGCCAGCCAAAACAGTCAACTTTTAATGTTCCCCAGGCAGCCTTGTGTTTTCCATGTTGTTTAGGTCGCTTGTCCAGTCATTGATTATCTTAAGAGAATTCTGTGCCTGGTGGATCAGATTTCTCAATTAAAACTTTAAAGATTAATTTTAGAAGCATCAGCATTTTCATTACTGGATTATAGAACATTTACAGAATTTTGAAAAATCATCTAATCCACCCATTTGCATTTTGGACTACTCCAGAATCACTTCAGGCAGACGAAAATGTACCTTGTTTGTATAGATTGCCTTGAAAGGAGATTTCATTTAACAGTCATTCTTAAGAGTCATTAGTCATTCATTACAGGTGGTACAGTGGGGTGGTAGAGTGCTGGACCTGGAGTCAGGAAAACCTGAGTTCAAATCTGGCCTTAGATACTTACTAACCATGTGACCCTGGGCAAGTCATTTAACCTCTATTTGCCTCAGTTTTCCTCATCAGTCCTAAGTGGATTTGTTGAACTAAAGTTAGCAAATCTCATTGCAGTTTAATTTTTTTTTCTCCAATCAAAACTCCATTGTTCTAGAACATAATGCCATGTCAGCAAATTGCATCATTATCTCTCAAATTGTGTTATTAGCTTGATTATACTAGCTTTGTAGAGGACGATGCCTTGGATGCCTAAGGTCTATCCCGTCCTTGTAGTTTGTGTTTAAAACACAAAACCTTTGACAGTCTCCATATTATTTCTCACAACCATTTAAATTGTAATTTAGTATAAAACAAGCAACCTAATGCATTATTTCTCCTTAATCAGGCTGTGACTCAGCCAGTAGTTGCTGTCATCTATATCGTGGATAGTTTTTCAAAAATTGCTCTTGGTGGTGGATATTTATATCTACCTTTAGCCAGGGCTAACTTGAATATAGGACTAAGTTAAATGTAGGCAGAGTAGTCATAGTTTCAAGTTACAATCCCAGAAAGGCCTTGCATGAATCAACCAGCCTGCCACTGTATGAAATAGTCACATTGATCAAATACTTTGAGTTCGTAAGAAAGTCAGAAAGCAAACAAGGTTCTCTAAAGATCAAGCCTTTAGATCCATAATTAATCCAATTCACTTTTGGTTTCCGCTCTCCCACAGCATCTCCCCTATTATTCTCCCCTACCCTTATATAATCTAGCAGTTTAAAAAATATATATATTTTATTTTTTTCCCAGGTGCATGTAAAAACAATTTTTAACGTTCATTTAAATTTTTTTTTGAGTTGCAAATTCTCTCTCTCTTTCCCCTCCCCCTATTGAGAAGGTAAGCAGTTTGATGTAGGTTACACATGTGCAGTCATGTAAAACCATTTCCATGTTAGTCATGTTGTGAAAGAAGGAGCATTTTTTAAAAAGGAGTAAAAGAAAAAGTATGCTTTGATCTGCATTCAGACTCTATCACCAGCTAGTATTTCTTTAAAAGGTATTGAAGGTATCCTTGATTCTTTTTAAAAAATTTATTTTTATTATTTTTATTTTTAGTTCACAACATTCAGTTCCACAGGTTTTTGTTTCTCTCCTTCCCTCTCCTCCCCTTTCCCCCCAAGATGGCCTGTAATCCAGTGTAGGTTCTATATTTATCTTCACATTGAACTTATTTGCATAATAGTCCAGTTGTAAAGAAGAATTATAACTGATGGAATGAATCATGAGAAAGAAGAAACAAAACCAAGAAAAGAAGGAAAACAAAAAGAGAGCAAATAGTTTGCCTCAATCTGCATGCAGACTCCGTAATTCTTTCTCTAGATGTGCGTAGCTTTTTCCACCACGAGTCTTTTGGGGCTGTCTTTGAATCTTGTATTGATGAGAGGGGTCAAGTCTATCAGAGTTAGTCCTTACAGACACCGTGTCTGTAATCGTGTATATTGATCTCCTGGTTCTGATCCCCTCGCTCAGCTTCAGTTCATATGAGTCATTACAAGTTGTGATGAAGTCCTTCTGCTCCTCATTAGTTTATAGCACAATAGTTTTCCATCACATTCATATACCACAATTTGTTTAGCCATTTCCCAATTGATGGGCATCACCTTAATTTCCAATTCTTTGCCACCACAAAAAGAGCCGCTATAAATATTTTTGTGCATACCGGTCTTGTGTGATCTCTTTGGGTTACAGCCCTAGAAGTGGTATTGCTGGGTCAAAGGGTATGCACATTTTTATAGCCCTTTGGGCATAGTTCCAGGTAGCTATTCTTGATTCTTAACTGGTCTGGGGACTAAGGCTTGAACCATTGGCCTATCTTCCTAGTCACCTGAGTACAAAAGCTAGCACTAATCCCTCACAGATCACCTTGGCAAGTGAAGAGGCAGGGAAGCTACACCCACCTGAATCTATGCTATGTCCTTTCTGAACATCCTTCACATATTATTACTATAGAGATGATAATACTAAGTATTATTAACTGAAGCAGCTAGGTGGCTCAGTGGATAGAGAGCTGGGCCTGGAGTCAGGAGAGACCCGAGTTCAGATCCAGCCTCAGACACTAGCTGTGTGACCCTGAGCAAGTCACTTAACCTCTGTCTTAACCTACTGGAGAAGGAAATGGCAAACCCCTCCAGGATCTTTGCCAAGAAAACCCCTTAAAGGTTCACAAAGAGTTGGATATGACACAATAACAAACTTCCTTTTGTTTTCTGTTACATGGTGGAGTATCACATTTCTTCTGGAACCATCAGTTTGGTGAGGCCTGGCCTAGAACATTTGGTTTTTGTCAGCAGGGTTAAATTAGAATGATGTCAGAATAACCTTGTGGCTAACCTGGCCGAGATAGGGGAAAGGCAACTTAGAAGGCAAAGGAGTCTTTTATTCTCTGGTCCTTGTGCTCCTATCTCCAGATGTCAAGGGGGACCTGCACTCACTCCACAGGATAAGAAAGTAAACTTGTGGGTATTTAGCAACTAGAGACAAATATGATCTGTAAAGAACCATACCCTGGAGGTGACTTTTATTTTTTATTTCTCATTTTTCTGTACTTACCAGTTAATATGAACATTTAGATATTCAAAGAACACAAAACATGGAGAATCTTGGCTATAAACAGCTTACCTATTAAAAAACCAAACCAGCATGATGAATTGAGCATGTTAGATTCAATCCGTCCTGCTTATGTCTCCAAACTTCTGTGCTTTTTAAAATGCTTCGTTCCAATGAAGCCCCGATCCCATCAGCTCTCCCTCAAAATTTTTTTGTGTGTGTATGTGTATGTGTGTATTCACATAATTCTTGTGTGTCTTGGTACTAGACTCCCAAAACACAAATTTTATAGTTATTTCAAATGTAAATTTTTCTATCCCTGGTGGATTTTGTAGTATGCAGAAAAGCTGATAATTTGTGTGGGTTTATATCCTGCTACTTTGCTGGTTTCAATTAATTTTAGTAGAATCTTTAGGATTCTTTAAATAGAACATATGTATACATAC
Source organism: Phalanger gymnotis (assembly GCA_028646595.1). Lineage (NCBI taxonomy): Eukaryota > Metazoa > Chordata > Mammalia > Diprotodontia > Phalangeridae > Phalanger > Phalanger gymnotis. The sequence goes on along the minus strand of CM053623.1, from coordinate 164,408,010 downwards.
ATTATACATTAAATGTTAGGTATTATTATTATCATGGGAATACACATCTGTACAATGCCTACTATGTGCTAGACATTGGGGCTAAATGTCCACCACCCTCCCTCCCCTCCTTCCTTCCCTCCTTCCTTCCTTCCTTCCTTCCTTCCTTCCTTCCTTCCTTCCTTCCTTCCTTCCTTCCTTCCTTCCTTCCTTCTTTCCTTCCTTCCTTCCTTCCTTTCCTTTCCTTTCCTCTTTCCCTTGGCACCCCCCCCCCCAACCATAGGGTATGTGGAAGGAAATAATTTGTTAAAATAGTAGAGCAATAAAAAAGTACCAAGTCATGGAATTTTAAATGCTGATCAGAGGAGTTTATCTTTGATCCTAGAAGAAATTGGGAACCATTGGAGTTTATTGAGGAAGGGAGGGAAATGGTCAAACTTTGGCAGCTGATTTTTAAAAACATAGGTTAAACCATGTCATCCCCTTGCTTGATGAGCTCCAGAAGTGTATGAGGTCCTCTAAGATCAGATACAAAGCCATCTCTGTCGTTTTAACCTCTTAATAATTTGACCACTCCCTACTATCTTCCCAGCTTTTTTATACCTCCCTCCACTTCATGGGCCTTATGTTCTAGCTTCACTGGTCTATTTCTAATTTCTTGAACGTGACACTCCATCTCCCCATCCCCATGTCTTTGTCTTTGCACTGACTCTTGTGTCTAGAATACTCTGCTCCCTCACCTCCACCTTTTACTTTCCTTTAAAACTTAGGTCAAACTCACCTTCTGCAGGAGGTCTTTCTGATCCCCCAGTTTCCTTTTTCAGATACTCAAGTTCAGTGAAATCTTCTTTGTACCTAGTTATTTACATGTCTTCCTTATTATACGTGAGCTCCTTGAGGAAAGAGACTGTTTTTTGCTTTTCTTTGTGACCTCCATGCTTAGCCTGATGCCTGTTACACAGAAAGCACTTGATAAATACTCATTGACTGTTGTAGACTATATGGAGGATAGTTTGGAGTGGGGAGAGAATTGAGTCAGGAAGACACAGGTTATTGCAGAGAAACTGATCAGTGCAATACTAGACAAAGGAGAAAAAGAAATAATTTAACTTAATAACCCACTGTTTGATATCCCTATTTGGTAAGAATTGATGGGAGAACTGGAGTGCAGTCTGATAGAAATTAGGCTTGGACCAAAACTTGCACCATAATCCATGATAAATACAAAATGGATTCATGACTTGAATATTAAAGATAATACTGTTAAAAGTTAGAAAAGAAGCAAATTTTATACCTTACACTGCTGTAGATGGCAGATATATTCTTAAAACAAGGGACAGATGCAATTTCAAGAGATAAAAGTAAATCATTTTGATTACATGAAATTGAAAAGCTGCACAAACAAATGTAGGATAAGGGAAGTGGTCAAATAGGGGGAAAAACTTTGTATCGAATTTCTCAAATAAGGATTTGATATTCAAGATAATATGTAGACAAGACACTCCCTAATAGAGGTCAAAGGATGTGAACAAAGAGTTCTGAAAAGAATCACAAACTATTAACTATATATGAAAGAATGCTCCCAATCACTAATAATAAGAGAAATGTGTATCAAAATAGCAAATTGGCAGAGACAACAAAAGACAAAACAAGTTGATTTTGGAGAGGTTGTGGGAAGATAGGTATACAAATGTGTTGGTAGAGCTATGAAGTAATGCTGCCATTTTGGAAAGCAGTTTTGGATTATGCAAATAAGTGGCAAAATATACCTGGACCAAAGATCTCTAGATCTTTGATTCAGGGATTTTGTTACTAATTTTATACCACAAGGAAGTCATTGATCTCTAATGTCCCTGCAACCTCTAAATTGCCTTGCAAAAATGTTAGAACAAATTGTAAATTGGAGAAAGTAATTCTAATAGTATGTTGTGAGGATCAAATGATATGTTTTCAAACTTTAAGGCACATCAAAAATGTCAACTGTTATTAATCTGAACTTCTCTCTCCAACAAATGTTCAAAATCTAAAACGAAGCCTTGTGTTTCTAAGGTAATCCCTCATTACTACAGCACCAACTTAAAAGCAAAACTCCTGTAGGGTCACACAGTTTATCGTGATTGATTTTGAGCACAATTTGCTCTCATGTGGAGAACACGTAATCCTATAATGAGAACAGATTGAGCTGCGATCTCAGAGACAAGGAGTAAGGTACTATTTAATGAAAGCCATGAACCAGCACCATGAAAGATTCAAGCAAGGCAGGTCTTTAGATCCTTCCTAATCGCTGGGAATAGGTAGGTGTCAAAATTATGTGTAACATTAGAACATGATTTTGGCAGGGAGGGGAGAGAAAGAGAAGAGTCATAGACAAATCTTTTCCTAACCAGTAGTATTCTAAGCATAAAGTCTGGTCCTTTCCATTTGAAGAAAAAAAAAACACCATCAATTTTACAATTAATTCCAATCTTTTAGAATTTTTATTTTTTCAATGAACAAGTATTTTTTCTACTCACAGACTCCACGCCCCCACCATTGAACAAAAATTAAAAAAGAAAAGAAAACCAGTTTCAAAGAAAAGTAGGAAGAATAATATGAACTGATGTAATATTTAATCTTAAAGAAGGGCATCCTATATTTCTGAGCATCACCTTAACACCTACCTCCTACTCCCATTATTGCCTAGTAGTAGTAGACTATTCTACTAAGCTCTACTAAAACTAGGCAGAAAAGCAGCAAGAGAAACATTCTAAAAGAAAATTACTTCCTGGTTTCTGTTGAATAAACTTCTAGTCATGTTCACAAATCTTCAAGCAGGACCACACATTTGAATTGAGGGCTTTTGTTCCCTCTTCTTCCTGCCTTTCTCCCCAGTTGAGTGGATGATGATTACAGAAAGTGTTCTGAAATCTCCATTTGAATAGAATGTCATATCCTGAAGTCAGGGAACATTCCTTTTTAATTTCTGGTTCAATTTTCTGTATGCTGCAAGATAAAG
>CM053623.1:164372494-164404536 GCA_028646595.1 Phalanger gymnotis | reverse complement strand
GTATTTTCTTCAGTGGTCTTTTGGACTTCCTTTTCCATTTGGCTAATTCCACTTTTCAAGGCATTCTTCTCCTTGTTGACTTTTTGGAGCTCTTTTGCCATTTGGGTTAATCTATTTTCTAAGGTGTTATTTTCTTCAGTATTTTTTGAGTGTCCTTTAGCAAGTCATTGACTTGTTTTTCATGATTTTCTTGCATCACTCTCATTTCTCTTCCCAATTTTTCCTCTACTTCTTTTACTTGCTTTTCCAAATCCTTTTTGAGCTCTTTCATGGCCTGAAACCAATTCATGTTTTTCTCGGAGGCTTTTGATATGGCTCTTTTACTTTGTTGACTTCTTCTGGCTGTATGTTTTGATCTTCTTTGTCACCAAAAAAGATTCTATCGTCTGAGTCTGTTTTCACTGCTTGTTCATTTACCCAGCCAACTACTTGACCCTTGAGCTTTTTGCCAGGGTATGACTGCTTGTAGAGTGGAGAGTATTTTGTCCCCAGCTTGAGGGGCTGCACTGCTATTTTCAGAGCTACTTCTACTCCACTGTCACCACAAGCTCTGACACACCAGCTCTCCTCTGCCCCCTAGAACCACCAACCAGGACCATGACCCAGATCCAAGCAGGGCAAAGCAAGAGAAACCTGCCTCTGCACCAGCAAAAATACTCCCTGCATGCCTCCTCTGATCCACTGCTTGATTCCTGGAGCTGGAAGCAACTGCAGCTGGAGCTCTAGAAGCAGCCACAGGAGCTTCTTGCCGCTGCCGCCACTGCACCATCTCCACCACTCCTAGGGCTAGGGCAGGACCCCTCTCACTCCAATCCAGCAGTTTTCCCACTAACCTGCTCCATTATCTTTGATGTTTGTGGGTTGAGAAGTCTAGTAACTGCCACAGCTCAGTGATTCATGGCCCTGAGGCCTGCTCCGCCCAGCTCTTGGTCTGGTTGGTCCTGGTGCAGCCTACAGTGGGCAGCACTCTGCTCCCAGCACCATGCAATAGACCCTTCCCAGCGACCATCCAGGCTGTCCTGGGCTGGAGACCTGCTTCCGTCTGCTATTTTGTGTAGCTCTAGAATTTGTTCAGAGCCATTTTTATAGGTGTTTGGAGGGATTCGGGGGAGAACTTAAGTGAGTCCCAGCTTTCCAACCACCATCTTGGTTCTGAGCCCCCCCTCCCATGACAAAACTCTTATTAGTCTCTGCCTTGCTTTATTCAATATTCCAAAGTAAAACTTGCCTGTTATTCCAATTATTTTTTGATGCCTACTTTAGCATTCCAATCCCCTATGATGAGTGTGGCATCTTCTTTTGGTGTTATTTCTAGAAGGTGTTGTAGGTCTTCATAGAGCTGATCAACTTTGGCCTCTTCATCATCATTGTTTGCAGCATAGACTTGTATTACTGTGATGTTGAACAGTTTGTCTTGGATTTGAACAGATATCATTCTGTCCTTTTTGAGACTGTACTCCAGAAGTACTTTTCTCACCCTTTTATTAACTATGAGGGCTACTCCATTTCTTTGAAAGGATTCTCACACACAGTGGTAGATAAAATGATAATCTAAATTATATTCACCTCTTCTCATCCATTTAAAATCACTGGCACCCAAGATGTCAGTGTTTAATCTTTCTGTCTCTTGTTTGACTACATCCAGATTACGCTGGTTCATAGATCTTACATTCCAGGTTCCTATGCAATATCGATCCTTATAGCATCAGACTTTCCTTAGTTACATCTACAGCTGAGCTTTGGCTTATATCCTTCATTCTTTCTGGAGCTAGCTGTAGTTGTTCTCCACTCTTCCCCAGTAGCAGTTGGACACCTTCCCACCCGAGGGCCTTATCTTCCAGTGTCATATTTTTCATCATTTGAATATTGCCTATGGAGTTTTCTTGGCAAAGACACTGCGATGGTTTGCCATTTCTGTCTTCACTGGATCACCTTTTGTCAGAACTCTCTACTATGACCCGTCTGTCTTGGGCAGCCCTGCATGGCATGGCTCATGGTTTCATTGAGTTATTCAAGCTCCTCTGCCATGACAAAGCAGTGATCCAGGAGAGGGGTTTACTCACTACTCCTAATAAATTACCCCCAAAATAGGATTTATATAGTGCTTTAAAGTTTGCAAACTGCTTTTCATATTATCTTATTTGATCCTCACAACAGCTCTGTGAGGTAGATGCTATAATTATCCCCACTTTATAGATGAGTAAGGTGAAGCTGAGAGGGGTTAAGTGACTTGCCCAAGATGTAGTAAGTAGCCAAGGCAGGATTTCAAACTCAGGTTTTCCTTATTCCAAATCCAACATACTCTCTACTGTACCATCTAGCTGCTTCAAAAAGACCCCCTAAGTTTGTAAACAATGGCCTATAACTAGTCGCTGCAGCTTAGTTTCTCCACTAAGCTATAAAATCCATGCATAGTCTTCAGTTCCAATGAGTCTCTCTCTTAGTGATGCCTCTCATAGACCAGCAATCATTTATAGACCATGGCCACTTGAAAGAGGGAGATTCCATACCTTTAGCTATTGGGAATAACAATCCAAGTTAATTCTAGGCCAAAACTTCTGTGGGGCCCATGGATTTGACCTCTTCCTTCTGAAATAAGAATGAACAAGGACCTTTTTACTTGGTTATGAGGTGGGGGTTGATGGAGTGGCATTGAGTAGGGGAGAGGGTAGCCTTATTTTCACCCCACCTAACTAAACCAACCTAAATGAAGTAGGTGGAGTTACACATGCATATATGTTATTTGGTGGCATGATATCATGGGAATTAACTTAGCTTGCACTATGTAGATTGTGTATACATGGTGGCATGGTGTATAAAATGTATCATGGTTGCATGAAAATCCTTCACTAGAATTAGTATTATTGCACCCAGAAACTTTGTAAGAATTGTTCTTGATTGACAGAAGACCTAAAGGAAAACCTAGACAAACAGATGCAGCTTTACAACCTCCAGTACCCTGGGCTACTGACACTGATACGTCACACTGAGAGGAAAGGGGTGGCCTCTACTCGCCAGTCTGGGAGTCAAGTGGCCACAGCAGATGTAGTGGTCTTCTTGGATGCTCATATTGAAGTGAATATCGAGTGGTAAGATACTAGGGGTTTGTTCATATGGGAAAGAGAAGTCATTAGCTGTTATAGTCCTTCATGTGTAGAATAGGGTAGAGATGGAAGATAGCATTAAGTTTCCTTTATCTCCATTATAAAATGAGGATGATATTTCTTATCCTTTCCCTGGATCAAACTGGAACCTTCTACATGAGAATGGCTCTGGGCTTGTCTTGGAATAACCCTTGGAGTAAGAACACTTCTCTGAGAAAGGATTTTGGATTATAGCTACCCTGCCCCCAACCAACAACTTGTATCATTAAGCAGTAGATGGTAGTATCTTTGTCTGGCTGAACCTCTTGAATACACTGAATAAACAAATGACATTTCCCAAGAGAAGGAAAGAAAATTATTTAATAAGGACTTGATATTATACGGTTTTAGAAGAAATTTCTAGCTGACTGCAAATGATCAAAATGATTTATATAAATTAAAATATAATTTTTAACATAAATACAGTGCTCCTGAAAAGACAATGGAGTTAAGATTATCAACAGATAATCTAAGCTGAGTCTCCCGTACAGGTACCAGGTATACAGGTAACCTTTGGTTAAAGGGGAGAACAGAAGATTGTTGTGGCCAGTCCAGGGGCTGCTCTGTCCCAAGGAAGAGTGAAAGGACAGAGCCAGTCAAGAAAGAGCTGCGAGAGAGTGGAAAGAACTGTGTGTCCTTAGTCTTACTTACTCACTTACTCACTAGTAGGGTAACATATGAGTACTTTCCTCCTTATTAGTCCCCTAACTTGCAACTCAAAGCTCTCTGTCTGATAGTGTTGCACTTTTTGAGAGTTTTGCATCAAGTATATCCAACCCTGTTAACAATAGAAAGCTGCCTCCTCAATCCATCTGTGCAAGATCATAGACTTGGAATTGGAAGGGAACTTAGAAGCCAGTGATCCCAACCTTCCCATTTTACAGATGAGGAAGCTCAAGTTCAGAGCTTAAGTGACTTACCCAGGGTCACAGAGATAGTAAGTATGCAAAGTAGGATTTGAATCTGTTTCTTCCTGACTACCAGGCCAACATTCAATTCACTTCTCCAGATCTGGTCCACAAGTGCTTCTCCAAAAATCTATTGTTTTTTCTGAGTCTGAGCTGGAGAGGGAAAAAAATCACATGCCCTTTATCTCAAGTAGCTAGAATATAGCTATTTGATGGTTGATTGCTAAGATATTACCAGTGACAGCCAAAAAGGAAAACATTTCACACTTGGGATGATCTGTTGTAGAATTCATCATGAGCTTGGTGAGAATCCCCAGTGTTGTGGCAGAGGGATCTTCAGGCATTCTTTGGTCCTGATCCAGACTCTTACTCTAAGGACCTCAGAACTTCTTTTTTTATTTTTAAAGATTTATTTTATATATTTATATATGTATATATATGCTGTCTCTCTTATATTCCTAGGGCAGAACCCATCTTAGCTAGGATCCAGGAAGACCACACTGTGATTGTGTCGCCCATAATCGACAACATTCTTTTTGACACCTTGGAAGTTGACAAGTATCCACTGATGTCTATTGGGTTTAACTGGAGATTGTATGGCCGCTACGACTATCTGTCAGCCAACCTGAAAGATGACACTGTACCAATAAAGTAAGTCTGGAGAGTTTGCAAAAGGAAAGTGTTCTCTGGGAGGCAGAAATGCTAAGATTGGGTTTGGGTTTTCCTTCTCATCACATGAATGTCTGTCCATTGAGATGAATGTATACTGTGGACTGCCAATGCTCTTCCAGTTATATGGGGCCTTCAAGATCACTCATAACCCACTCACTGACCTTGGGCAAGACTGATTCTAAACTTTTCTATTTTGCTTTTAAAGGTCTCTAAGATACTGATTTTCTAGTCAGATTTTCCTCCTATACCAGCCTTCTTTCCCACACCACATCTAAACCCCAACTTTCCCACTCCTTATCAGAGAAGCTAATGACTCTTCAATTATGTGTTCATGTAGGAGTCCTGCCATTATGGGCATCTTTGCTGCAAGCAGATTATTCTTGGAGAAGATTGGGTTCCTGGATACTGGGATGCTGTTTTATGGAGGAGAAAATGTAGAACTGAGCCTGAGGGTATATTTCTGCTATCTTCTCAGTTTCTGTTGTAACTCCAGTTTGACAGGGATTGGACTGTGATTTGATTTTCTCAAACAGCCTTCTACAATATGCATTTGGTTGGAGTTATGATTAATCTGTTTCATTAACATATTTTTCTATTTTTAATCAAGCATTAGATAGTTTTGATAGTTATTATTATATGGTATTTAAATTCAGGCTCTCCAAGTTTCCCTTTTTATTTTTCTGTATTCATTTTGTTATTTTTTTTAGTTTCATAAATTATACCACTGGAAACCTACTAGCCCAGTATCTTGTGTATTGTAGGCACTTAAATGTTTGTTGAATTGAATTTAGGGTCAAAGTATCATAGATTGAGATCTAAAAGGGATTTTAGAGGTCATCTAGTCCAAAGCTCTCATTTTATATATGAGAAAAATGAAGAAGGCCTGGAGATGTTAAGTGACCATCAAGTGTGAAAATGAAGATAAGAGAGTTTGGAGATGGAGCTTTGAATCATTGAGCTGCAAGTCCTTTTTCTAGAACTAGGAAGGACAAATTCTATATAGTTAGACCACCAAACATCTTTTAATTTCATGGCTGCAGTTGCTGTCTGCAATGATCTTTGAGTCCAAGAATATAGAGTCTGACACTATTTCTATTTCTTCTTCCTCTATTTGTCAGGAAGTGATAGGAGCAATTGCCAAGATCTTAGGGTTTTTTTTTAAGTGTTAAGCATCAAGTCAGCTTTTATATGCTCCTCTTTCACCCTTATCAAGAGGCTTCTTAATTCCTCTTCACTTTCTGCCATCAGAGTGGCATCATCTACATATCTGAGATTGTTGATATTTCTCTTGGCAACCTTAATTTCAGCTTTTGATCCATCTAGTCTGGCATTTTGCATGATGCACTCTGCATATAAGTTAAATAAATAAGGTGACAATATAAAGCCTTGTCATACTTCTTTTCAAATGTTAAACCAATCAGTGGTTCTATATTTGACCCTCATACAGGTCTCCTCAGGAGATGAGTGAGATCTAGTATTCCCATCTCTTTGAGGACTTGCTACATTTTGTTGTGATCCACATAGTCAAAGGCTTTAATGTAATCAATGAAGCAGGAGTGGATGTTTCCCTGGAACATCTTTGCTTTGTCTACAATCAAACAAATGTTGGCAATTTGGTCTCTATTTCCTCTGCTTCTTTGAAAACTGGCCTGCACTTCTGGTAATTCTCATTTCACATGTTGCTGAAACTTAGCTTGCAGAATCTTAAACATAACCTAGCTGGCAGGTGAAATGACTTCAGTTGTTTGATAGTTTGAACATTTTTCATCATTGTCCTTCTTTAGGATTAGAATGTAAACTGATTTTTTTCTAATCCTCGAGTGCAACAGTTTTAGGATCTTTTAGGATTTTAAATAGTTCAGCTGGAATTCCATCACCTCCATTAGCCTCATTGTTAGTAATGCTTCCTAAAGTTCATTTGACTTCATTCTCTAGGATTTATGATGCTGGATCAGTAACCACACCATTGTGGTTATCAGTGATGTTAAGATCTTTCTTGTATAGTTCTTTTGTGCATTCTTGCTACCTCTTCTTACTCTCTTTTGTTAAGTACTTACTATTTTGGCCTTGTATCATGCCCATTTTTTTCATGAAATTTTTCCTTGATATCTTTAATTTTCCTGAAGAGATCTCGTCTTTCCCATTCTATTGTTTTCTTCTATTTCTTTGCATTGTTCATTTAAGAAAACCTTTTTATCTCTGCTCGGCATTCTCTAGAACACTGCATTCAGTTGGATATACCTTTCCTTTTTGCTTTTCTTCTTTCCTCAGATATTTGTAAAGCCTCAGATGCCATTTTGCTTTTTTGCTCTTCCTTTTCTTTGGGATATTTTTTGTTGCTGCCTGCTATGCAGTATTGTGGACCTCTATCCATAGTTCTTGAGACACTCTATCTACCAGATCTAATCTCTTAAATTTATTCATCACCTCCACTTCATATTCATAAGGAATGCTCATATCTATATAGTCTGATGGTTTTTCCTACTTCAATTTAAGTTTAGAATGAAGAGGAAATTTTTCTTACTCTTTTCCCTGCACACCCTATTTTCTTCATCCAGCACTTAATCTGTTGTACTCTCCCTTGTTCGTTTGAGTGAGTTCTTAAAGAGTTTGGGTACGCTTTCCAAGTGACGTGTGTGTGTGTGTGTGTGTGTGCCATTATATTGGCATATATTCAAAAGGACTAGAATTACTAGTGCCCTTCACAATCATATCACATGACACATTGATGTGTTTTTATCCTATATTGCCAGTACCTTAAGATATGAATCTCTAGAATAGGATTTATTGGCAAAAATAGATAAGAATTGCTTAGGAAAAGGTGTGGGTCAGGTGAAATCAGTACCATTGGCAGGAGGTTCCACATGGATATGATTAGTCTACAGGCCAAACATAAAGGCATACCTGCAAGGGAAGGCAAGAGGAATGGTTATTTGAGTAAGGCAGTACAGAGCCATTTCTCTTTCATCTCTTAGAGACTTTCTCAGTAAGCCAAGGGATAACCTGTACTTTTTGTATTTTTCCTTGTCCTGAAAGGGATCAGCAGGGATCTCTTCTCTGATCAGTGAGGAAAAGTTTCCTGCAAGAGATGGGATTTCATGAGCTGGGTGAAAAGATTTGTAGGACAGGTTGTTCCAGAAAAGCATTGCAACAGAAGACTTAAAGGTAGAACTTGATTGGAAACTTACATCTAAAACTAAATGGTACTTAAATGTAATCTTGTTTGGGACAACGTATTTTGCAATTTACCAGCTCTTACATGGATACATGGCTCTTTTTTGCATGCAGACATGGCAGTGTGGAGGAAGAATTGAGATCCTACCATGTTCTCGGATTGCTCACCTTCAACGAGCCCATAAACCCTATTCTCTGATTATTTCACCCCTCATGAAACGCAACGCTCTTCGTGTGGCTGAAGTCTGGATGGACAAGTACAAACACATGGTCTATTTATCTTGGAATCTTCCTCTGAAGGTTTGTAGTGGAATTTAAAATAAGTGGGTAAAAGCAGAGTGATAGGAAGAATGGAAGGACATAAAAAAGACTTATGGGAGATACTCCCTCTCCCAGAGAGCCATAGAATAATGGATTTCACATTTATATGTGACAAGGTACCAACCCTGGGCCATCCCCAGGGTTATTAGGCAAGCCCTCTCTTCCTATGGAAGGAAGGAAGTCAGAAATTCAGGGTTCTGAACACATGTTCTCATGGAATATATTCTGCCATTTGCCATTATGATCTAGTCACCAGTGTGTGAGAGTAGCGAGTTCAGTTCAAGAATTACACTGTCCAGAAATAACAGCTACCTGGTGTCTGTATTTGTGCTTGAAGCAAGCTGCTGCTGGCCACTGGTCATATTCAGAAGTGTGTAAGTCAGTCATCTAATGGGCTTAACCTGCTTGCTCTAAGGCCCATTCATCATATTCAAAGTACCATGAAGTAAAAAAAAAAATTCCTTGATGAAAAAGAAGAATTTGGAATGGAATCTGGTAGGAGAGAAAGTTGAAATTGATACGAGAGCTAGAAATTGCAATAAATATCTGGGAATTCTGTGGTAAGTTAGCATCTTTAGGGAGTATATTTTTAAGTGCCCAGCTTAAGCTGAATTTTACTCCTTATTCAAAATCCCTTACATAGCCTAAGATATTGGTAATAGATTATAATGAGCATATTGTTTGTTTTTGTTCAGTCATTTCAGTCATGTCTGAGTCTTCATGACCCCATTTGGGGTTTTCTGAGCAAAGATACTGGAGTAGTTTGCCATTTCTTTCTCAAGCTCATTTTACACATGAGAAAACTGAGGTAAACAGAGTTAAGTGACTTGCCCAGGGTCACACAGCTAGTAAGTGCTTGAAGCCAGATTTGAACTCAGAAAGATGAGTCTTCCTGACTCCAGCCCTGGCACTCTGTCTACTGTGCCACTTAGCTGCCAGCATATTGTTTAGATATCATTTATTCAGTTACCCCAGGAAACACTGGCACAATGGGAAAACAATATACTCTCCTCCATGGGAGAATCCTTTTCTTCATGTATAGTAGGTAATGTAGTTGGCAATCTTGTGAAACCTATGGACTCCTCAGAATAATGTTTTTAAAGTAATAAATGATATACAGAAGAAAACAAAAATAAATAGTATTAAATCATAATAAAAATATTTAAAACCCCATAAATTTATGGACCCTAGTTTAAGAATTCCTACTCTCTGATGACCCAATTTTTCAAGAATGATCACACTGAGAAATTCACATATGAGAAGACAGAATTAATTTAATTACATGACTATGATACTCAGCTTTAAAAACAATTACTGATTGATTTAAGTTTGGTAATAGGATGCATGGTGATGGACAGTTTAAACCATAAGCTTTTATGAATGTCTTTTTTTATAGTTTTCTCCACCATATTTTCCTTCCCTCTCCTAAAGAGCCATCCCATATAATAAATAGCATTTTTTAAGGACAAAAAAGGAAAAAGGAAAAAAAATTGGCATAACTGACCAATACATTGAATAAGCCTGATAATATGTGCAAATTAGCAACCCTTTTGGACTTCTTCCTTTGCAAAGGAGTGGGAATATCTTCTCATATCTCTTCTTTCAAACTATACTTGCTCTTTATAATGTTGCAGCATTTGCTTATTTTTCATGGTTGTTCTTTTAATTTACATTGTTTTCTTGGCTCTGATTACTTTATTCTGCATTATTTCATGTAGCTCTTTCCATGTTTTCTGTATTCATCCTATTTGCCATTTCTGATAGCATAGTGATATCCCATTACATTCATATACCACCGTTTCTTTAGCCATTCCCTAATCAATAGGCACAGAAACCATCATTTACTAATACTGAACAAGTTCTTCGACTCTTCTGGCTGACTACTTGGTGTGTAATTGCTAATTAGAAGAAAACCAAAAACTTAGCTAAGAATCTGAAATAGTTTATATGTAGCCTGAAAATTCTATGTTGAATTTCTTGGCTCCACAGTCATGCTTTGCTTTTTTACCCCTTTATGATGGCCAAGAAGATCGAATTGACTTGGCCATAAAAAATATCAATCCATTCATAAAAAAGCATTTATTAAGCACTTATAAGTGAAGGAAAGATAAACTTGGCACTGTGCTACACATTGGTGAGACAAGTAAAAACAGTTCTCGTGCTTAAGAAACTTAGATTCTAACAGAGGAGAGGACATGCACATAAAAAGGCCAAATACACAATATAAATGCAGAATACATAGAAGGTAGGCTTAGAGGGAAAGTCACGAGCAGCTGAGGTGGAGAGGGAACCAGGAAAGACCTTCTGCAGAAGATAGCATTTGAATTGAATATAGAAGGAAGTCAGAGTTTCTAGCAGCAGACATGAGGAAAGAGAGGATTCCAGGAATGGGAGAAAGCCAGTAAAAATGCATGGAGATGGGAGAAGCATCATATAGACTAGTCTAGCTTAACCACAGAGTATGAGAAGGAACAGAAAGTGGAAGGAGACTTGAAAGATAGGGAAGGACCAAGTTATAGAGAACTTTAAAATGCCACACAGAAGTTTATACTTGATCCTTGAGGTAATGGGTAGCCTTTGGAATGTGTGTGTGTGTGTGTGTGTGTGTGTGTACATCTGCATAAGTGTGTGTGATATAGTTATATCTATGCTTTAGGAAAAATCAGTGTTGAACATGGATTGGAGTGTGAGAAGACTTGAGGCAGTAGTTCAAGTGATGAGGGCCTGAACTAGGGGGCAGCAGCTTGGGTGGAGATAAAGGGATAGACTTGGGAGATGTTGTAGAGAAAGATTTGACAATGAATTGGATTTGTGGGATTGAGTGAGAGTGGGGGTGAAAAGTTAAGAATGACATTGAAATTGCAAACCTGGGTAACCCACAGGATGGTGCCCTTGACAGTAATAAGGGAGTTCAAGAGAAGGACAGGTTTTGGGAGAAAGGTAATGAACTCTGTTTTGGACATGTTGAGTTTGAGATGCCTATGGGGCATCTAATGCCTAATGTGAAATGTTTAATATGCAGTTGTGAAAAGGAGTAAAGAGATTGAGAAAGACCAAATTGGTAAGAGAAGACCCAAAAGGGAGCAGTATTATAAAAATGAAACAAAAAAAAACTGGAGAAGAGAGAACATCCAGAAGGAGAAGGTAGTGAACAGTGTTACATGCTTCAGAGGTGTCAGGAAGGATGAGGATTAGACTTGCAAGTAGGGGATCATTGGTAACTTTGGAGAAAGCAGTTTCAGTTGAATTGTAAAGTCAAAAGCCAGATTTCAGAGAGTTTAGAAGACAGTAAGTAGAAACATATATAAACAATATCAAATTGCTTACCATTTTAGGAAGAGAAGGGAGGAAGAGAGGGAGAAAAAATTTGGAATTCAAAATTTTGTAAAGGTTTAAAGGTTAAAAATTGTCTTTACATATAATTTTACTTTCTTTTTTTTTACAATTTTACATATTTACATATAAAAGATTAAAATTGTCTTTTTGTATAATTGTAAAAAATAAAATAATATTCAAAAAGTGAGTAGAAAGCAAGTGGAGACACAAAGTATAGATGGCTCTTTCTGATAGCTGATTAGGGGTGAGAGATACAGGATCAAAGCTAACGGGGATGATAGGATTTAGAGAGAGCTTTTTTTTTTTAAAGAATGGGGGTAGACTCGACTAACTTTGTAGGCAGTAGGGAAGGAGCTAGTATGTAAAGAAAGACTGAAGATTAGGGAGAGTCTGGGTATGATCATGGGGGCAATCTGCTGAAGAATTTGGTAAAGGTAGGAGTTGGCCTTTACAAGGTAAAAGGTCCTCTTTTTGTGTGAGACAGGAGTGAAAGAGGAGTTAGTGAAAGGAGACATTTGAAGGATATGAGTAAAGGTAAGGGAAAAAAAAGAAAGTTCTTAGTAAAACTTTAGCCTTTTTTGTGTGTATATGTGTGTGTGAATATGAAGTAAAGCCTTCAGCTGAGAGAGAGAGGAGGAGTGCCAGGAGAGATGTGAGGCAGGAAACAAATAGTTGAAATAGTTGTTGGGGGACAGAGAATAGATTAGGGTGGAGCAGAAGGATTTCCTTGCTGCAGGGAGGATCCAGTTAAGATTAGATAATACAAATTAGGTAACAAATTGTGGACCCAGTCAGCAATTTCATTTCCCCAGACCCATTCAGAAGCACATGAATAGGAAAAAGAGGCAAATAGTGAGAATAATACTAACCTGGCTGTTGGCAAGGCTACAGAACAAGGGAACAAGGGATGGGATTTGAGAGCAGAGGATAGCATAGAGGTGAAATGGTTCACCAAATAGTAGAGATTAGGAAGGGAGAGTATTATAGTTAGAGCAAGGATGATAGCCTGGGAAACTTCCGAGAGATGGAAGGATTGGAAATAATGGATAAAACAAATAGGATTAAGAATAGTAAGCCATAGGGAGAGCTGTAATGATAAAAGATTAGAAATACTGAAGTTCCTAAATGTGGAAGTGGAACATATGGATGCTGGTAAGATTAGAAGTTATGTTGTGTAGCAGAGATGGAACGGAAGTAACAGTTATGAAATGATTGAAGAAATAGCAAGTTGTATATAATAGATTTTCAGTTTCATGTGCAGTCATCTTTTTATTATGCAATGTTACAGAAATACTTGTTTTTGCATAAATTAAAAATAAAATAAATAAAATATTTGAGGGAACATTAATCTGTATATTGAAGTCCTCTAGTATGAGAGCAGGAGTTGGGGTAAAGAGGAAGACTGCAAAACAGGCACTAGGCTCACTGAGAAAGGAGGAGCATATCCTGGAGGTCCACTGATAATGGCTACCAAGATCTGGATTCAGTGATAAATTTGGATAAAACCTCCAAAAAGAAGAGTTTGCTAAGTGATGGTAATAGAAATAGAGCTTGGAAGTGGCAATGAGGAGTGAAGAATATTCTGTTTTCCCTTAATGACTGGGGTAATCTTTACTGGAAAGCATGGCCAAAGATGCCACATCATCTGGGAGGATTCAGGTGTTGGTGTGTACCAGAAAATGGAAGGAGTAAAAGAGGAAAAGGTTTAAAATGAAAAACAAAAATTGTTAATTGTGAATCTGGAATCCAGGATAAACTAGTTGCCTTTTTTAAACATGGGAGCAATATGCACTCTAATCTTATTTAATCTTGAATGAGATCTTGACCATTTCTTATGGAGTGGCAAAAAAGAAAAGCAGGCTTTTTCATAAGTTAAGAGGCATGAAGCTTTATGGGCAATGTAGAGTGGCTTCTACAAAGCAGATAGGGCAAATATTCATAATCTCAAGTGAGTTAACACAGATTTTGGGAGCTCAAGCTACTGCAGCTGCCTCCTTTCCAGGAAAACTCCAGAACGTTATGGTAACTCATACATCCCTGAACAAATACTCACTTGACCTCATATTTGAAGGCACAAGTAGGTCCCTGAAACATATTGTTTCTTTGCAGAATCATGGAATAGATTTTGGAGAGGTGTCCTCCAGGTTAGAACTCCGCAAGAAACTGAAGTGTAAGAGTTTTGATTGGTATCTCAGAAATGTTTATCCAAATCTAATGCCACTTCAGAACATTGTTGGCTATGGAGCTGTGAGTATACAAGATTCCCAATATTCTTTCTTCCTGGAATTCTCTGTCATTTAATTTTTTTCTCAATCTTTCTCAAATTTCTTCTCAATTTTCATCACTCTATTGCCCCTATAATGAGGATTTCCTTTGTTTCATAAGAATACTATGCCCATGCATTTTACCTCCTGTTTTTACCCTAAACCCCACTTTTTTCTTTGCATTGTCTCAACTGACCAGACTATTTGTTTAAGAAAAAGTCATCTGACTTTAAGCATATATATTTCCCAAGAATACCAGTGTGAAAAAGCAAACCTCTGACAGATATTATGCACTTCTTTCCTCTGTCTATAACTCACCAGGAGTGGCATATTTTATTCCTACAGATGAAAAATTCTGTGAATGAAAAGATATGCATGGACCAAGGAAATATCCAAGGAAATTCCCAAGGAAATTCCCCAGCCATGTATAATTGCAATGGGTACAGACAACAGGTATTCTCCATAGATGGGCATGTCACCACTGGTTGTTACCTATTATGTCTTGGCCTCTTGTAAGTGTTACTGAACTTCATTGGGATTCAGGGGATCTGGAGTTTAGTTTTGTGGGGAACATTCAGGGTGAAGGAAATCAATTGGTCAGTATTTATTGTGTCATAGTGTATATATATATATATATGTCTGTGTATGTATATATATATATACACACATGTATATTTATGTGTATATACACACACATGCACATGCACGTACACACATACATATGCACACACATACATGCATGCATACATACATACATATTGCTAGGTCCTGGGCTAGGTACTGGGGATATAAATATACCCTCAAGGGTATATTTAAAAAGGTATATATAAAACCCTCAAGGTTTTTACATGCTACTCAGGAGGTTCAGCAAGTGCCAGGAAGTAGTGGTTAGGGAAGGGAGTCTAGTCATTCATAGGCACCGTGAGTGAAACTATAGCACAGTAGATTATGATTCTCTTTCGAGTGGCAATGTTAATATTGCTTGGATTATTGTTCCCTAAGCAAGAGATGAAAAGTGAAGGAGGGGACAGTATACATGCAGCAACAGAGCATATAGTAAGCTGACCACGCTGGTATCTTTTATGTCTAGGTGTCTGACTATATGAAATGGAGCATGGTCTGGGGCCAGCAAAATATAACAAATTGAGATAAGCGTTGATTCACCCTCAAATCTGGCTCCCCTTTGCCCCAGAATGAGTTTTTTTTTGGAAGGGGGGGAAGGCAGAGCAATTGGGGTTAAGTGACTTGCCCAAGGTCACACAGCTAGTAAGTGTGTCAAGTTTTTGAGGCCGGATTTGAACTCAGGTCCTCCTGACTCCAGGGCTGGTGCTCTACTCACTGCGCCACCTAGCTGCCCTCCAGAGTGAGTTTTAAAGCTCAATATCTGTACTTTAACAGTAGTGCTTTGTACAAAGTAAGCACTTAACAAGTGCTTAGTAAATAAATGAAGTCCTCTATATTGTCTCGGGAAAATGGCCACCCTCCTTGTCTCCTCTCCTCTTTTCTGAAAATAGTAGGTAGTTTGATATGATTAAAACACGTACTATCATGTAAAAAATATTTCCATGTTAGTCACAATTGTGAAAGAAGAAAGAGATCAAAAAAACCCACAAGAAAGAATAAAGTAGGTAAAAAAATGCTTCTATCTACATACAGACTCCATTAGTTCTTTGTCTGGATATGGATAGCATATTCCTTCATGAGTCCTTTGTATTTATCTTGTATTGTTGTGTTGCTGAGAAGAGTTGAGTCACACACAGTTGATCATCACATGATGTTGCTGATACTGTGTACAATGTCTTCCTGGTTCTGCTCATTTCACTTTGCATCAGTTTGTACAAGGATTTTCTGAAATCTGCCTGTTCATCATTTCTTATTGCACAGTAGTATTCCATTACATTCATATACCACAGCTTGTTCAGCAATTCCCTATTGGGGCATTTCCTGAATTTCCAATATTTTGCCACCATGAAAAGGGCTGCTATAAATATTTTTGCACAAGTATGTCCTTTTCCCTTTTTTTATCATGTCTTTGGGATACAGACTTAGTAGTGGTATTGCTGGATCAAAGGGTATGCAGTTTGGTTGCCCTTTGAGCATAGTTTCAAATTGCTCTCCAGAATGGCTGGATCAGTTCACAACTCCACCAATAATGCATTAGTGTTCCAATTTTCCCACATCTTCTCCAACATTTATCATTTTACTTTTTTTTGTCACATTAACTAATCTGATAGCTGTGAAGTGGTATCTCAGAGTTGTTTTAATTTGCATTTCTCTACTCAAAGGTGATTTAGAGCACTTCTTCATATGCCTATATACAGCTTTGATTTCTTCATCTGCAAACTGCCTGTTCATATCTTTTGACCATTTATCAATTGGGGAATGGCTTGTATTCTTATAAATTTGACTCGCTGCTCTATATATTTGAGAAATGAGGCCTTTATCAGAGATGCTTGCTGTAAAGATTGTTTCCCAGCTTTCTGCTTTCCTGCTAATCTTGGTTACATTGATTTTGTTTGTACAAAAGACTTTTAATTTAATATAATCACAATTATGTATTTTACATTTTGTAATGCTCTCGTATCTTTTGTTTGGCCATGACTTCTTCCCCTCCCCATAGATCTAACAGGTAGACTGTTTCTTGCTCTTCTAGTTTGCTTATGATGTTATTTATCCTTTATGTCTAAATCATGTACTTGTTTTGACCTTATCTTGGTAGATGGTGTGAGATGTTGGTCTATACCTTGATTGTGTCCTATTGTTTTCCAGTTTTCAAAATAGTTTTTGTCAAATAGTGAGTTCTTATCCCAAAAGCTGGGTCTTTGGGTTTATCAAGCACTAGGTCACTATGGTCATTGACTACTATGTCTTGTGTACCTAATCTATTCCACTTATCAGCCACTTTATTTCTTAGCCAATACTAGATTGTTTCAATGATTACTGCTTTATAATATAGTTTGAGATCTGATATTGGTTGGCCACTTTCCTTTGCATTTTTTTTTCATTAATTCCCTTGACATTCTTGACCTTTGGTTCTTTCAGCTGAATTTTGTTGTTACTTTTTTTCTCTCTATAAATTTTTTTTGGTAGTTTGATTGGTATGGTGCTAAATAGATAAATTTGTTTAGGCAGAATTGCCATTTTTATTATATTGGCTCGGCCTACCCATGAGCAATCAATATTTTCCCCAGTTGTTTAGATTTGTCTCCATTTGTGTGAAGTGTTTTGTAATTGTGTTCATATAGTTCTTGGATTTGTCTTAGTGTGTAGATTCTTAAGTATTTTATATTGCTTACAGTTATTTTAAATGGAATTTCTCTCTATATATCTTGCTGCTGGGCTTTATCAGTCATAGAAAGAAATATTGATGCTTTACCTGGGTTTATCTTATATCCTGCAACTTTGCTAAAATTGTTAATTATTTCAAGTATTTTTTTGGTTGATGCTCTAAGGTTCTCTAAGTATACCATCATATTATCTGCAAAGAGTGATAGCTTTGTTTCCTCATTGCCTATTCTAATTCCTTCAATTTATTTTTCTTCCCTTATTGCTATAGCTAACATTTCTGGTACTATATTGAGTAATAGTGGTGTTGATGGGCATCCTTGCTTCACCCTGATCTTGTTGGGTCTAGTTTATACTCATCACAAATAATGCTTGCTGATGGTTTTAGATAGATACTGCTTATCATTTTAAGGAATCCCTCCTTTATTCCTATGCTCTTTAGTATTTTTAATAGGAATGGGTGCTGTATTTTGTCAAAAGCTTTTTCAGCATCTATTGAGATAATGATATGATTTCTGTTGGTTTTGTTACTGATATGTTCAATTATATTGATAGTTTTCCTAATATCAAACCAACACTGCATTCCTGGTATAAATTCCACCTGGTCATAGTGTATAATCCTTGTGCTATATTGCTGTAATTGCCTTGTGAGTATTTTATTAAAAATTTTTGCATTGATATTGATGAGGGAAATTGGTCTATAATTTTCTTTCTCTGTTGTAGCTCTTCCTGGTTTAGGTATCAACACCATATTTGTTCTGTAAAAAGAATTTGGTAGGACTCCTTCACCTATTTTTCCAAATGCTTTATATAGTATTGGCATTAATTGTTCTTTGAATGTTTAGTAGAATTCATTTGGGAACTCATCTGGCCTTGGAGATTTTTTCCTAGGGAGTTCATTAATGGCTTGTAATTTCTTTTTCTAAGATGGGATTATTTAGGCATTTTATTTCCTGATCTGCTAATTTAGATAATTTATATATTTTTTTGCAAATATTCACCCATTTTGCTCAGATTGTCAGATTTATTAGCATATAATTGGGTAAAATATTTCCTAATGATTGTTTTAATTTCTTCTTCATTGGTGTTGATTTCACCCTTTTCATTTTTGATATTGGATACTTGGTTTCCTTCCTTTTTTTTTAAAATCAAATTAAGCAATGGTTTATCTTATTTTTTTTTTATAAAACCAGCTCCTAGATTTATTTATGAGCTCAGTAGTGGTTTTTTTTTAAAAATTTCCAGTCTTATTAATCTCACCTTTGATTTTCAGGATTTCAAATTTGGTGTTCGGTCAGGAATTTTTAATTTGTTCTCTTTCTAGTTTTTCTTTTAAGTTGCTGGCCCAATTCATTGATCTGTTATTTTTTCATCTTATTGATGTAAAAATTTAGAGAAATAAATTTTCCCCTAAATACTACTTTGCCTGTATCCCATAAATTTTGTTGTGATGTCTCATTGTTGTCATTCTCCTTAATGAAATTGATGGTTTCTATGATTTGTTTTTTGGCCCACTTTTAGGATTAGGCTATTTAGTTTTCAATTTATTTTTAATCTGTTTTTCTACTGCCCTTTGTTGAATGTAATTTTTATTGCATTATGATCTGAAAAGAATGTATTTACTATTTCTACCTTTTTACATTTGATTTTGAGGTTTTTATGCCCTATTTACATGTTCAGCTTTTGTGTAGGTGCCACATGCTACTGAGAAAAAGGTATATTCCTTTTTGTTCCAATTCAATTTTCTCCAAAGGTCTGCCATATCTAACTTTTCTAATATTCAATTTACTTCTTTAGTTTCTTTCTTGTTTATTTTTTGGTTGGATTCATTGGGTTCTGAGAGGGGACAGTTGAAGTCTTCCTCTAGCATAGTTTTGCTATTTCTTCCTGTAACTCCCTTAACTTCTCCTTTAAGAATTTGGATGCTATACTACTTGTGCATATATATTTAGTATTGATATTGCTTCATTGTCTATGGTAACTTTTAGCAAGATATAGTTTCCTTCCTTATCTCTTTTAATCAGGTTTATTTTTGCTTTTACTTCGTCTGAGATCAAGATTGCTACCCCTGCTTTTTTACTTCAGATGAAGCATAACAGATGCTACTCCAGACCCTTATCTTTACTCTGTGTGTGTCTCTCTGATTTAAGTGTGCTTCTTGTAAACAACATATTGTAGGATTCTGGTTTTTGATCCACTCTACTATTTGCTTCCATTTTATGGGAGAGTTCATATTATTCATATTACCTGTTTATGCTTCTCTTGGGTCTTGATATTGGAGGTCAAATTTTTGATTAGTTCTTATCTTCTTCTTATGAAAGTTTGAAATCCCTCTATTTCCTTGAATGATCATTTTTTACCCTTGATGTATCATGCTTAATTTTGCCAGGTAAGTGATTCTTAGTTGTAGACTTAGCTCCTTTGCCTTTTGGAATACCACATTCCATGACCTCTGATCCTTTAATGTTGTAGCTGCCAAGTCCTGTGCAATCCTGATTATGAGTCCTAGATATTTGAATTGTTTCTTTCTGGCCACTTGTAGTATTTTTAGCTTGACCTGATAGTTTTGAAATTTGGCTATAATGTTCCTCGGAGTTTTTATTTTGGAATTTCTTTCTGAGGTGATTGGTGGATTCTTTCAAAGCCTCTTTTGCCTTTGGTTCCAGGATATCAGGGCAATTTTCCTGGATAATTTCTTGAAAAATGCTATACAGATCCTCCTTTTTGATAATGGCTTTCAGGTAATCCAATGATTCTGATATTGTCTCTCCTGGATCTATTTTCCAGGTCAGTTGTTTTTACCGTGAGGTAGTTTATATTTTCTTCCAATTTTTCATTCATTTGATTTTGTTTAATTGATTCTTGATATCTCATAGAGTCATTAGTTTCCATCTGCCCAATTCTAACTTTTGAGGTATTGTTTTCCTTAATTAGCTTTTGTACTTTCTAGTCCATTTGGCCAATTCTACTTTTTAATCAGTTTTCCAAGCTATTAACTCTTTTTTCCCCATAATTCTCTTGCATCACTTTCATTCTTTTCCCAGTTCTTCTTCTACCTCTCATATCATTTTTAAGCTCATTTTTGAGCTCTTCCACAAGTTCTTTCTGGTCTTGAGACCACTTCCCATATTAATTTGGGGTTTTGCCCATAGGTGTTTTGACATTGTTGTCCTCTTCTAAGTTTGTGTCTTGGTCTTCCCTGTCACCATAATAACTTTCTACGGTCAGGTTCTTTTTTGTTGTTTTTTGCTTATCTTTTTTTTTTTGGC
This sequence comes from Phalanger gymnotis, assembly GCA_028646595.1. Lineage (NCBI taxonomy): Eukaryota > Metazoa > Chordata > Mammalia > Diprotodontia > Phalangeridae > Phalanger > Phalanger gymnotis. The sequence goes on along the minus strand of CM053623.1, from coordinate 164,384,164 downwards.
CTTTTTCCTTTCTTTTAAATTTTATCTCTGCTCCTAGGATGGAAGGGGCTGTCTCTCAGGCTTCCTATGCCAGTGGCTGCAGTCCCTGGCTGTTTACGCGGTGCTATACTGATGTTGCCCTGAGTCCCACAGGGGACCTTCGTGGCCCATGCTTTGTTGAAGGGTTAGGGTGGGGGATGGCTGGTGCTGTGGGAGGCTGTAGGGGTCTGACAGCTTACCTAGTGCTAAACTGTAGTCCTAGTGGTGGTGAATGGCACATGCTGAGGCCCAGTGGGATTTTTTTGTGCTTCTCCTGGGCCACACTGAAGTCCATGGAGGTCTGGTCCTTGGAGGATGCTTGTTTTCCCGGGGCTGTGCTGAAGCACGTGTAGGTCTGACTGCTGGAGGTTGTCTGCCCACCTGAGACATCACTAAAACACATGGAGGTCTGGCCTATTTTCTTGTCATGCTGTTTGCCTGGGACTACATGGTAGGTCTCAGAGCTGGAGTCTGCCAGTTCCCCCGGTTATACTAAAGCACGTGGTGGAGGGAGGTCCTGGTGTTGGCATTTGCCTTCTCCACCACAGTAGGGCTCAGGATCTCCTGCTGGTTTATTGAGGTGGGGCTTGCTGGGACACTTCTGGTCCTGGACTGTGCTCGCCTTTTACCTGAGCAAGATGGATCTTTCTTGTCAATCCTCCAAGTCTCCCAGGCTAAAAGATTGCTCCACCCTATCTTTCCACTAGTCCAGGACTTGTTCTGGGGTGCTATTTTGTGGTGGTTTGAAGGTGAATATTGGAGAGCTTTAGTGATTTGCTGCTTATTCTGCTATTTTGGCCCCCAGAAGTCAGTCCCACAAGAATGATTTTGTCAGATCCACAGCAGAATGAAATGTGAACTAAAGGTTAGTGGCAATGACTCCATGTCAGTGAAATAAGAAAATATGAGAGAGTGAAGTTGGGACAAGCTGGGGTAGCCAATTGGGCCGGTAGCCTGGTCATTTCTCTCCTCAGACTCCTCACCTGTTCATCCAATCAATATAAGTACCAGTATTTGACATTAACCACATTTCACTTTCTCTATATCATTACAGTGGTTGCTATCTAGATATCTAGAATTGATCCAAATCCTTTCTTCTCATCTTGTGGATTCCTCACACTTCTCACTCTTATTTCTCCTTCTTCCTCTGACTGCCTATATTTGGCCAGTTCACTTCTTGCCTTCCCTAAAAGGTGGGAAGGTGAAGTCAGGTCCTTTCTGTTTAGACAAGCATACAGGCCAAGAGAAGAAAGAAGGCAAGAATTTGAGTGTCAGCACAAGGTCTCCAGAGAGACTGAAAGGGCGGGCACAGATCAAAAGCACGGATTGAAGGGGTTATCAAAGTTGAAGTCATGTAGCTGGGACCTCATGCTCAGGTCTCTATACTTCCCATTTAATCCTGTTTAACTTAAGGGATATTTTATTCTTTCCTATTGGAGCTGTTGGAACTCTGGTGTAGTAAGAAGGCCCAGACCCCTCTCACAGGTTTCCTCTTTTCTGGGGGAATCAGCTGGGACTTAGTGGTATAAGGTAGACTGTGAGAGGAGCCCAGGATGGAACAGGCAAATGTGTTGTGATTTTCTAAGAGTAACCCTCTGAATTCTTTGTCCAGATTGGGTACTTTCTATTGAAGGAAAAATGTCTGGTAGTATCTATCCTCTGTTTCTTTTCAGTTTGTATACTACCACTTGACTGGAGAACTCTATGTTGGACAGCTCTATGCAGAAACATTTTCAACTGATCTATGCCTGGCAGACCCTGGAGAAGGATGGAAGCCTGAATTAGTGTCATGTCAAGAAGCCACAGTGAAAAGACTGAACATGTATTGGGATTTTAAGCAGGTAATTAAAATATCCCCTTATTTGCATGCCTGGACAAGAAGTTTAGATTTAATGGGCAGAACATAAATTATTGATGGTTTTTAAGCAGTTTTTGAGTGACATGATGAAATCCAGGGCTTAGGGAGAATAATCAGATATATATAGCTTGGATTACAAAGAGAAAATAATGGGGGGGGGCGGTGAGGTATGTATGTGGAAATAGTTAGAAGGCTGTTTAAGTAATCCAGGCATGAGAGGATAAGGTGTTTGAGTAGGGAGATAGAAGTGGGAATGTGTTTTTTTTTAAAGATTTTATTGATTTTTTGTTTTTTGTATCGCCAACATTTTCTATAGCTTCATCTTTATTCCCAGAGAGCCATCTCATATAGCAAATAGTATTTTTAAGAAAAGAAAAAGAAGCTGAAAAAATTAATACATTACAAAATTCTGAATATACCTGCAATACTTGTGCACCTCCCACATTTGCAATGGAATGGTTTCTTCTTTTAAGTTATGCTTGATAGTTATAATTTCACAACATTCGCTTTTGAATGCATATATGTATGTGCATGTGTGTGTGTGCAAGAGAGATTTTCTTTCTATTTACAAAGAATGTGTTTTGAAGACATTTCAAAGGAAGAATTCTGACAAATGATGATAGCAGCTAGGCCAAACCAAGGAGGAGGAATTTCATTATAACTATGAAAACCCTGATTTTTGGTGTAAAAACTTAATTGCCTACGTTCAGTCATTTTTTCAGTCATGTCCAATTCTCGTGGCCCCATTTGAGGTTTTCTGGGCAAAGATACTCTAGTGTTTTACCATTTCCTTCTCCTATTCATTTTACTGATGAGGACACTGAGGCAAACAGGGTTAAGCAACTTGCCTAGGGTCACACAGCTGGTGAGTTCAGGAAAATGAGTCTGCCTAACTCCAGGCATGGTGCTCTGTCCACTATGCCCCTCAGATGCCTCAATTGCCTAAGTATAGACCAATTTAATCCAACAAATAAATTGCACACCATTTGGTACTTCTTTCTAAAGTATTTCGGCCCCTGGCTCACTATTTTCCTCTTTTCTCCAGCTCCTGACCTTGCACTAAAGGATTTCAACATGCGTGTTGGTGCTCTTTGAAACTTCCTAACCATCCAATTCCTCAATCTCCCCAAAACCTATAACCTGTTCTTATGCTCCACCTCAAATCCACATAGGGATGATCACATCGTGGATCTTAAAAACTCTGACATTTCTCCATTCTCCCCATTCTGTCTCTCCCTTTGCTTCACTGCTCCTGAACCTGTCCAGCACTTTTCTTGGTGATTTCACATCCTTCCATCTCTACTCTGACTTCACATTCCCGTCTGTCCCCCAATCTTGACCCCAAAGTGAATCAATTCAAATCCACACTGTCCTATATTCTTAAATCTCTTGCCTTCCTGTACTATTGCCACTCATCTGTTGCCAAACCCCACCCCTGGATTTCTCTGAGCGTCTCTCTTCTCCGTCTGTACAGCTAAAGGGAGATGGAAGGAGTAAAAAACAAAAAATAAACAAACAAACAAAACCCTCCAAAACTCTGCTGATTGGACTGACTTCATTTATGCTTTCTAACTTCAGCTAGGCAACTCCACACTACAGAAAGGCAACCTTTTTATTTCTCCCTAATTTATTCCCTGTCTCAGTTTACACAGGAGCTATTCAAAACCTTTTCTTTTTTCTTCAAACCTCCCCCACCTCCTCAATTCCTGTTTTGCAGCTTGAGGACCCTGTCTTTTACTTTTGTAAGGGGACGCCCCTTCCAAATGTGGACCTATCTGCTGCATTTGATAAGGAACTGTTTTCTTTTCCATCTGTACTTCCTTGAAATTTCCCATAAGTTTAATTATCATCTCTGTATAGGTGACTCACAGATTTACATGTTAAACCCTAATCTTTCTTTATTCCCACATCAGTGGCTCAGAAGGGATATCTCCTCGTTATCTCCATTTCAACATTCAAAACTGAACATTATCTTGCTTCTCAAAACCTCCCTTCTTCCCAACTTTGCTATTTCTGTTGAAACTCATCATTCTTTCAGTCTTCCAGCTTTATAACCTGTTCTGTATTTCTACTCCTCACATTCCATCACCCCACATAGTCAATCAGCTGCCAAATCGTAACGTTTCTACCTCCACAGCATCTCTTATCTGAACTATCCTCTCTACTCAAATAATAATCACCTTTTAGGCCCCCATCACCATTCACCTAGACTAGGAGTGGGGAACTGCAGCCTTGAGGCCACATGTGGCCTTCTAGGTCCTTGGATGTGACTTTTTGACTGAGTCCAAGTTTTACAGAACGAATCCTTTTATTAAGGGGATTTGTTCTGTGAAGTTCGCAGGTTCCCCACCCCTGACCTATACTATTGAAACATACTACTAATTTAGCTTCATGCCTCAAGTATCTACATATTATGGTTTAATCCCCTATATAGGTTTCAACATAATTTCTCTTAATTGCAGAACTGGCCATGTCACTCCTATATTCAATCAACTTGAGAAGTTGCCTCTAGGATATGATATAAACTTTTCTGCTGAGTTCTTAAAGCATTCTACAACCTGGCCCTAACCTATCTTTTTATATCTATATTTGCAAACATATCTATATACATATCTATATATCTACATCTATATCTATGCACAGATATCTATATTTATATCTATATCTACACACACACACACACACACACATACACACACATCTATATATCCCCCTCTTATACTCTGCAGGCCTCCCAAGGTGATCTCCTCTCTATTTCTAACACATTGTCTTCATCACCTAGCTGTATGTGCCTTTGTCATACCTGTCTTCCACATCTGGAATGTAGTTCCTCCTCTTCTTCAAGAGCTCAGGTACCACTTTCTACACAAAGCCTTCCCTGATCCCAACAACCTGTCCCCTTCTTCCCTCCTTCCCTATCTAGTATTTAACTGCTTTGTATTTCTTCTACTTATGTTTATTCTATATATAATTATACATGTATGTACACTATAACAAGCCTATATACATCATGCAATAAATATATACATGCACACTGTGTAAAATGTATATGCGTACACACATGTATTTATTGTTTTCATTTGAATATAAACTCCTTGATGAGAATAATTCATTCTTTGTATTTGTGTCCATAGGGCTTAGAATATAATAGGCAGTTAATAAATGCTTTTTGATTGATTGGAAACTTACTGTGTTGGTCTCATTGTGCGAGGCAAGGTGGGTACAATAAAAAGAAGCTCTCCGTGTCTTCAAGAATTTTGATTTCTGAGAGGAGAAAAAAACCATAATCAACTATAGAATGAGATCATAAGTTTCTTAATTTAGAGCTGAAAGAGAGTTTAGAGACCATCTAGCTTAATGCTGTGGATAGAGTACTGGGCTTGGAATCTGGAAGACTCATCTTTGTGAGTTCAAATACAGCCTCAGACACTTTCTCGCTGTGTGCCCCTGGGTAAAGTAACTTAACCCTGTTTGCCTCAGTTCCTCATCTATAAAAATGAGCTGGAGAAGGAAACGGCAAACTGTTCTAGAATCTTTGCAAAGAAAACCCCAGATGGGGTCATGAAGGATGGGACATGATACAAAAATTACTGAACAACAAAGTTCAACCCCTTCATTCTACAGATGTGGCAACTAAGGTTCAGTGAAATTTAGCAAATTGTCCAAGGTTGTCAAATCTTATGGTTCCAACCTTTTCAATATCTCTTATACACATCTCTTTCTCTCTCTACTCATACAGCCACAGCTACTCCAATCTAACAAATCTCCTTGTCCCAGTCTCTCCTTATGCTAACATAGTCCCACTCTGTTACCAAGGTGATTTTTCTCAAGTATAGATCTGAGCATGTTACTCCTTCCTACATGAGCTCTAGTGAATCCCTGTTACATCCAATATCCAATATATATATATATATATGTATATATATATATACACATATGTATACACACACACATATATGCATATATATTCCTTTTTGGTGTATAAACACACACACACACACACACACATATATTCCTTCCTGGTGTAAATACACACACACACACATACATATATATGTGTATATATATACACATATATATTCCTTCCTGGTGTAATGAGTTGTCCTGGGCTTGGAGTCGAGAAGACCTGAATTCAAATCCAGCCTCAGACTCTTAGTAGCTGTGTGACCCTGAGCAAGTCAATTAACCTCTGTCTACCTCAGTTTCCTCAACTGTAAAAGGGGCATAATAATGGCACCCACCTCACAGAGCTGCTGTGAGGATTAAATGAGATAGCATTTGTGAAGCATTCAACACGGTGTAGAAGTATATAAATGTCTCTTCCTTTCCCTTGTTTGACGTTTAAAGCTCTTCATGATTTGACCTCTTCCTACCTTTCCAGCCTTCTTATGCTTCAGCCTCCTCCAGGCAGTCTTGCCTATTTACAATTCCTCCAATACAGTATTCCATCCATTTCTCATTTCTATGCCTGTGTCCTGACTGCTCCTCATGTTTGAAATGTCCTCCTCCCTCTCCTCTGCCTCTCAATTCTCCCGGCTTCCTTAGAGAATAAGCTCAAACCCCATCTTCTGCAGGAGTCTTTCCCTAGGTCCCCCAACTGTTAGTGCCTTCCCCTAGGAGATTCCCTTCATCTCCTCTCTATATCTTGTGTTATCTAGTTATTTACATGTTATATCTCTCATTATAATGTCTGCTCCTTGAAAGGAGGGACTATCTTTTGCCTTTTGTTATATCCCCGTTGCTTAGAAAAGCACATAATAAGCACTTAATAAAAGTTTATTGACTGACTAAGCTATATGGGGGATCAAGTCATCTCAAGAAGTGTCTTTTCAGCCTCTGTCAGAGGATTATGGGTAGAATGTTGGGACTGGGGCAGAATCAGAGAGGCTGCTTACTGAAGATTCGGAATCAGGCTAATGTTAGAATCTGAAGTCAGCACTTCTCTCCCCTCCCCCCACTTTGGAACATGTATACACTAGAAGTTTGTGTCCCACTTGAGACTCACAATGAACGCATTGGAGAATTTGTTTTCCCTCCATTCGCAGCTCCCCTAAGGTAATATCTTAAGGAGTGCAAGAGTTTCTTACAAGCCCAGCTCTAGCTGTAGTAGTGACCATGGATTTGGGAAAAGGAGAGTTGGAGATGCCAACACATGAAGACTGGGACATTTCAATGCTGTTGCTTCTTATCTCTTCTTATCCAGGGAGCCTCGATCACCAACAGGGACACCAATCGGTGCTTAGAAGTCAGTAAGCATTCCTCAGGTTCCCATATCCTTATCCTCCAAAAATGCACTGGACAAAGATGGACTATCCAACATACTGTCAGAAATTGGGGGATCTCAAGTGCCCTCAGTAAGAATGGAACTGGCAGGTGACAACATGAGGGACCCTGGATCTGAAGATGTGTAGCCCTGCAATGAGAAGACTGTCTGCTTTCAAACTTGTTCGAAAAGGATGCTATCTCATATATGTGAATAAAAGTGTTAATGTCAGCATAATGGAAAACGAATGTCATGGTGGTAAAGAGGAACATGGAAGAAGTGCCGCTTAGGACAGGAGCAGGGAAGGAGAGTGAGGAGGGTTGGGGTCAAGAAGATGTTTTGTTTTCATATCAGTCCAAAGACCACTACTGCAGTCCATTCCACAGATCATTAGAAATTGGTTGAAATGTAACATCCTGTGAGATTACTGCTTTGGTTGGGGAAGGGGAGCTGTCAAAGAAGAGTGTAAAAGCTACTCTTTGGGTTCTGCTAGGGGGATTAAGTTCACAAATGCTACAGTTGTTTTGTTTTCTTTATGCCTTCTCTTGGCCCAGACTCCTGGATCAGTCTTTGTTCCATGTGAGGGATTGGGTCCTTTCACTTTCTTTGTCAAAAATCAAGGGGATCCCTGAAGAAATATCAGTGTTTCTCCTGGTTTTGGCAAATTTTAAATTCAGTAGCCCCCCTCTCCTCTTTATGGAAATGTGTCTGCTCATCAGGTCATTAGGACAAAGTATGTCTACTTGTATAGTCTCAGGTACTCATCAAAACCAAGAGGCACCAACCCTACCTAGATGGAACGTTTTGTGCCCTTAAATAACCAGAAAGTAGAGGTCAGACAGGTCCCTGGGAATGCATTGTCTCCTTTTAGGGAAAACTAATTCTTATCACAGGTAGGAAGGAGCAGTATGTAATCACAACCCATGGTGTGGGGAAACACTGGTAGACATCAGTCTTAGGGGAAGCAGAAAGTTTTTAGATCTATTGTTTTATGCAACAAAAACTTTCAAGTAACAAAAATTTTCCCAAAATAGAATGGACTACCTAGGGAATGGTGAGTTTCTCTTTATTAGAGGTGCTGTCAGGCAAAGGCTGGACAATGGCTTGTCATGTATGTTATAGAATAGATTCTTTTTTATTCAGTTATGGTTTAGATAAGATAGCATCTGATAGTCTGGTTGGCTTTCATAGCTTTTACCAAACATAGACATTCAGCTGGTGGCACCTACCTGATTTCTGGGCATTTGAGTTTCTAGAAAAAAATGCAATTGGCCTCTCCAGGTCTGATCTTGGAACACCCATACCAAAACCTCAAAAAGATTGCATCAGAAAATAGACTTTCTTCTGGTCACTTCCCCTTTCCTATTCCCAAAGAAAGATGGCAGCCTGCACATCTGTAACAGCAATTGATAGGAAAACATGCTCTTTAATTAAGTGTAAATGTTCCTTTTCCTCTGAGAACAAGGATGATGCTGTAAATATAAATGACCCATTGTACTACAGGTATGAATGGCATAAAATTTACTTTTGCCCTTGTAAAATTGAGAGGAGAAGAGGGCAGATGAAAAAGGAATGCTTTTTTAGTGAACTCTCTCCAAGAGACTCAATCAAGGCTAAGTAGAGAGAGTGTTGCTATTCCTTTAGAACTCAAAAGTTCTCTGCTTCTCTTTTTTTATTTGGTGTCAATTTATTTATTCCCATAATTCTTCCAGAACACTGTCTCCTTGTCTTGGTCAAATTCAGGGGTTACTGAAACAGAGTAGGAAGAATCAGGAAAAATTTAGATGTTCTCAAGGGTCAGATTTAGGCTATAGGAATCAGGGGATTCACAAAAAATGAACTCCTCTTGAGATTCAGTGAAGAAGGTATTTTTTATGATCCTATAAACCTTATCTCCTGGTGGCCTTTCTTCACTGTGAGTAACTTGACTACATGCTCAGATATACACCAGCCATCACACCTCCTCTTTCTATCGTATCTGTCACCACCTCCCATGACTTAGCCCTTCAGCAAGTTTAGGGAGCCCAGGACATTTTAGTACTCCAAAGATATCTTTACCAGTAAATGGTGGGTTGTCTAGGGAAAGGGGAAGAGGAAGAGGAAGGGGAAGAGGAAAGAAGAGACTAAGCATTTATATCATGCCACTATGTTCTGGGCACTGTGCTTTACACCGTGATTTATAAATACCATCTCATTTGATCCTCACACACAACAGCTCTGTGACATAGGTCACTTATTCCCATTTTACAGTTGAGGAAACTGAGGCAAACAAATGTCAAATGACTTGCCCAGGATCACACAGCCAATAAGTGTCTGAGGTCTAGATTTGAATCTCAGTGACTCCAGCTGGGTCTAGGGCTCCATCCACCCGGCTGCTAACATAGTTGAGTACACGGAGCTTCTCAGAGAAAGGCACCATAGAGACAATTTTTTTCCCCCTGCAGCTTCTATGTACCCTCTCACTGAAGAGTTGTATTTAATAATTTTAATTCTGAAGAGTCTAGAATTCAATGTTGTGTTCCCATAAGTAGCAATTCCTAGGGGAAAAGGGTTGGGATGAGAATATATGCTATGGGAGAAGGTATTTTGAATCTCTTAGAGAATTGCTGTCAACCCAGAGACTTGATTGGCTCCTGTTCCGCTGGGGATCTTTCTGGTCATCTAAGGGCATAAAAAATCCCACCAGGTGGAATTGATGCTTCTAGGATTTAGTGGGCACTTGAGACCACACAAGTAGCCATACTTTACCCTCATGATGTGCTGCCCACACATCTTCATAAGGAGGACAGTGAGATCTTATACCAACCAATGCACTCTTTTAAAATATCCTTGCTGGGTTAGGGCAAAACTGTTCAAGAATTGAGGAGTGCCTCATTTTATCCCCAAATCAAACCTGAACTAAGAGAAAGCTAGCATTAGGCCCACCTCTTATACTCCTATGCTTTCTCTATGAGATCTGACTCTGGGTTAGTAGAAATACTGGGTTCATTAGATGACAAATCTATCTCTGCTACTGCTGTAGCTGATTCTCACTAAATTCTGCCTTAGATAAGGCTTTTAAATTAGCAGGAAACTTGTCGGATATTATATAAGCCTGAGGGGAAATGTGTTATGGCAAACAATAGCAATAGGCTCCAAGAAGAACATTCTATTGAATATAAGGACACTCTAGAAGTGGAGACAGACAAGGAGATTTGAGTCTGGCTCCTGAAACATGGTATTAATAGAGAGACAGTTGATGCTAACCTATGGGCATGCTCCAGGGCTGTACTACAACAACTAGAAGTAATGACTTTTCAGCCCCACCCAAGCCTAAAGTATCCTGAGCATTCCCTAAAGAATCCCACCTTCACCCCACTGGAATATGAGGGATTGTTAGACACTGGCAGCCAGGTTACTGTCATTACCAGTGGACCACCAGTTTCCATGGAGGGGTTTGGAGGGAAGACCATTGAGACAGAGGGGAATCAGCAGCAGCTTTTGGGAGTTGATACCTATATTGCATGCTGTGTGTAGGAACAAATGGAAATCCTTGGTGTTAACCTGAGCCACCTTTCATAGTTGGCACCGAACAATACTGAGTTAATCTTACTAATGTCTTTTTCTCTATTCTAGTGACTGAGTGTAGTTAGTCACTTTCATCTGAGGAGAAGTTATGTGTAACCATCCTTCCAGATGCTACCTAACACTGACACAATCTGGTGGGCTGAGACCTAAAAGAGGTCCATTTTCTGAGGGCATTGATGTGCACCATAATATTAATAACATAATGTTGATCAAGCCAGATGAGGCTTCAGCGACAGGTGTTCTAGGTAGGATGGTGGCCCGTAAGTAGGAAAAAGGAAGGGAGATCAGCTCTAAGAAAATCCAGGAGCTAGACTGCCCAGTCAAGTTTGGGGAAATAGAGTGAATGGGGTGAACCCAAGTAATTTCAGACACAGCTCAGAGCAAAATATAGACACTCATTTCTCTATAGCCTAAAAGAAAAGCTTCTTGCTTTTTGGATTTCAAGTTTCAAAGAACCAATATTCCCCACGTGGGTGTCCTAATGGCCCCTATTTACTGAATCACCCATACATCTGCCTCTTTCAAGTGGGACTTAAAATATTCTTTAGCCTTGGAACACCTAAATTGGTCTATTGAGGGCTGCCTGGCAGTTTCTCATCTTGGGCCTTTATAATAAGACTCGGTGAGTACCATGTTTTTTGAGTTCTGTCCATATAGACTAGGCTAAATGGAACCTTTGGCAAGAGTGGTCATATCAAACAACTTTTAGTCTTCTGGAGCTATAAGCTCCCCTAAAGCAACTACTGATTAAATCCCTTTGGAAAAGCAGTTACTCATCTGTTACCTAGGCCCTAGTTACTATCAAATGTATGAAATAGGATCATAACACTATTAAGTGTTAGGTGATGCAAGATGGTACTTCTAACAAGATGGGCAGGCCTCTATTGTGGTTTTTTTTTTTGGTGAGGCAATCAGGGTTAAATGACTTGCCCAGGGTCACACTAATAGAATCCTAATAAAGCTG
>CM053623.1:164349076-164371994 GCA_028646595.1 Phalanger gymnotis | reverse complement strand
ATTACCATTTTTTCATTAGCCGTGAGGCATGAAACCTAAACCTAGATACGGCTCTTGTTTTTTATGTAGTAGTGGTAGTAGCAGCAGCAGCAGTAGCAATAGTAGTAGTAACAGTAGCAGTAGTAGCAGTAACAGTAGTGGTAGTGGTAATAGTAGTAGTCATCATCATCATAGTAGTTGTAGTAATTTATCTTTGTATAGTTATCCAGTTTTCAAAAAACCTCCATATACCATCTCTTATAATACCCACAATAACCATATGAGTTGATCAAAATCTTTATTATGATTACATTCTGTAGATGAAGAAACTGAGACTTGGATAGAATAAATGATGAGAGGCAAGATCGGATTCCAAATCTTTTGGCTAATGCACCAATATTCAACTCACAATGTTGTACTGCCTCACCAGGGTTATGGGGCTCTATCTGGAGTCTCTCTGCCCAGGAAACTCAGAAACCCTTCACTTGGTACATTACTTCTTTCTAGTCACATTTGCTCTGCCTTCTCTCCATGGGGATGAGAGAAGAAGGGTAAAAAATTCATGTGAAGAAAGATGCTATCTGCATCCAGAGAAAGAACTGATAAATACAAGTATGTATAGAATAATTTTACATATATATAGATATATATCTATATCTGTCTATCTATCTATCTACATATATACATATATATATATATATATACCTATCTGTGTCTAATGGCAGCAATCTCTAGAGTGGGGAGGGGAAGAGAAGAAAAAGAGGAAAAAAGAAAAAAAAGACATTTATGTGATAATTTTATTATATACTTGAAGTGAATAGCAAGTTGTACATAATAGATTTATAGTTGTATGCATGATTAATCATCTATTTTATTATACTATGTTATAGAAATGCTTGTTTTATTCCATCAATTAAAAATAAAAAAATTTTACATTTTACAGAACATATGCCAAGAGTCAGGAAACCTGAATCCTAATCTGGACTATGCCTCTGTTTTGTTGTGTGACCATGGGCAAGTCACTGAATGTTTCTTTGCCTAACTTCCCTCATCCATTAAATTTCCTGTCTAACCTTCAGAGTGGTTGCGAGGACAAATAAAAATTCACATTTAGACAGCATTATATAAGATGCTATGAGGAACAGCAACTGTTTAGGGTGGTTATTGTAGGAATCATTCTATCAATTTGAGATGCATTTTCAAAGAAATGAAATTGCTTGCTAGTTAGTGTCACAGCTGGAACCCAAATCCAGTACTCCTCATTGGCACCATATCTAGTGTTATTTTTTTGACCACACATTCAGAGAAAGGCTTTTGAAAAATACAAAGCTATTTACAAATACAAGCCATCATTGTCATTATTATGCGGAAAGAAGAACACTAAAGCATCTGTGTATTGTCACTGAGTCTAGATCACACAGACTATTTGCAGGGCCAGGAAAGGAACCAAGTCTTTCTAGGCCCTAGGTCTAATTACTTTAATAAAGTAGAGTAGTTAATATCTCTAGGGATCTAACTTCCTAAGGCACCTAACCCCTAGTCAAGAAAGGAGTAAAATATTCAAGATCCACAGTAATCCTTCATCTCCCCCTACCTTGAGCTTCAAGAAAATCACCAGTTCACAAAATTAATACTGGTATTTCTTCTATAAAAGTGTTATGGGAAAATAAATAGTATACATTAACACAGAAAGAAATTCCTATCTGCTTATATACTTAATATCACCAACCCCCTGAGCAAGGAAAACCAAGGATGATTCCTTTTTTAATAGCAAAAGACCATCGTTTCAAAAGTACTTCCCAAAAAAGATGGTCAGCCCCAGTGAGGAAGTTAAAATTCTGGAAATGTGCAGTCCCTCATTTTTAAAGCAGCCTAAGACAGCAATTTCAAACGAAAGTCTGCATTGTATCTGAAGTGCTGAGCTAACCCAAAACCCCTCAATCGGTTGTTGAGTTTTACCTTTTAGCCCATCATTTTCACCCCAGATAGAATGTTAGCAATCCCCAATCCCAAAAGTCCCACCCAAGAAATCCTGCTTCTCCCAAAGCTCTTGTCAGGGGTCTAGAAACATGAGTATTTGTCCCTCCTCAACAGAGGAAGTCAACAGTGCCCATGGATTCTAGTAATTCCATAATCCTCACCACTATATTTCCATTCTTGGTTTGAATTGAAAAGAGACTAAGAAATATACCCTCACACCCAGCTCCACATTTTCTCCTTCATAGGTTTGCATTCCTATGTCCACGGATCTGATATCTCCCAAGAAGAGTGTATATGCAGCAAAGATGCCCATAATGGAAGGACTTCTGTAAAATACACAGTGTGAAGGTCACTGCCTCTTCTGAAGATTGAGGAGAATATGAAGCTTGGTAAGGAAGTGAGATAGCATAGGGGTAGAGCAGTGAAAGGGCCTAGCAAGAGACTGCTGTCCTCAGCATATTTTAAACAGAATAGGACAGTTAAGGTTTAGTCCTGTCTGGAGGCAAGGAAATAGATTGCAAATTATTAATGTGGATTCGGCTCAACATGTGATATTTCTCATACTATACAAACTCAATAATCACTGCCTGAAAAACAAAAGTCAAATCCAAGTTGATCATTTCACTATTAAAAGTGCCGGAATCAAAGTCTCCATGTAGCTATAGGTAGCTCTTCACTTTACAAAATTGCCAGACCTACTTCACTGGTGCAGAGTCATCTTTCAAGGTTATACCACCTTTTAGCAAAGGATCATAATGATACCAGAGGGCCCAGTTAAATCTCATAGCAGCCAATCCATACTCTTCCACATTCAAGGTGTCAAAATGAATTTTGTCAAACGTGGGTGACATATCACTATTGGGTCTTCCTGGATCTGAGCTAAGATTGGCTCTGCCCTAAGAGGTCACAATTAGTGTCAGAGTCTAGGTTTCCTGACTCCCAAGCCCAGTGCATCTTCCACTGGCCTCCTCTGGCTAATCAAAATCCTGGAGACAAAAAGATTCACTCTCCTTTGGGCTTCCTGTTTTCCTTTTCCAACCTCCAGCCTACCCCTCCTTGGACTCCTGAAAAAGTCTGACATCATCTTATTCTCCTTTTTGGGAAGCACAACAGCCCCAATGAATCTTACCACCCGACATTCACTTCACCACGAGCATCCAAGATGATAACCATATCTGCCATGGCAGCTTGCCAGCCAGAAAATTGAGTAGCAGCTATGCCTTCCCTCTTGCTATGACATATCAGTGTCAGAAGTCTGGGATATTTTAAGTTGAAGATCTGGATTTGTTTGTTCACATCTCCCTTCAATTTCTCTTCCAATGAAAAACAATACTTGCACACTTCACATTTCATGTAAATGTAATCACATTTCACTAACTTCCATAGTACCAGCTGAGAAAATTCCCATAATACTAAACCACTAGGCAAAGATTCTGCTGCTCCATACTTTCTTCTCTCTCAAAGAAGAAGAAAATGCCTGATTCTCCATCAAAATAGTTCAACTCTAATTGTTCCATACCAGCCTGTATACATGCAACCCATTGTATATTCTGTTTGGCTGTCTTTAACTTGAGTATATCTGAATTTGGTTACTACTCTCACCTTTCACCTTCTGGTCAAGATATAAGAATCATACTCTACAAAGTTTATTATGGCTCTAGGTTCTGGTGAACGTTGTTTTTTAAGGAAAAAAAATCTCATTTCCTTTAATCAGCCAAAATCCTTTTCTTCACCCTCAATTCAACTCTCCTCAGTACCACCCTCCCCTACACCATCACCACCCCCACCCCCACACACACACCATTGAGAACACAGGAAAAATAAAATGTATTACAAACATCATTAAAATCAAATTTCCACATTGGCAATGCCCTAAAATCTATTTGTCTCATTCTGAATTCTGTATCCGTCTCCTCTTTCATGTGGGTAGCATATTTCCTCATTAGTCCTCTAGAATCCTGGTTGGTCATTACGCTGTTAGGAATTCAGCACAATAGCATTCCATTACATTTATATGTCATAACTTATTCATCCATTCCCAAATTTATAGGGATTCTCATTCTTCTCTGCCTCAAAAAGGAGTTATAAATACTTTTGGGTATCTTTAGAGTTTATTTTGCTTATAAATTCTTCCCTTAATCTACTCTCCCTCTAATTTCTCCTTTCCCTCTTCTCTCCCCCTTTCCCTCCTGTTTCCCTGTTCAGTGAAATATATCCCTCTTCCTCCCCTTTCCATTTTCTTAAAATCATTAAGACCATAACAGAATGACTTCCTGGCCTTGTCTAATTGGAGTCCTTCTATGAACCCTGATGGTACAGTTCAGAGGGGACACATATATCATCTCCCCCATGTTTGAAAGTAAGCAGTAGTGTCCTTTAGCACCACCAATGAGTTATAGGAAAAAAAGGAGTCTTTGCGTCTCTTTTGGCGTCCTAGTAAGCTACAGCTGCACTACTCAGGATGAGGGAATAACTTTCTGATCTGGTCTGTATAGCTCAGAAATAGAAAAAAATGAGCTTTGTGGTTCTCTGCCTTAAAGAGAACTGATAAATTAGCAATACATTCTAAATTTCCCTTTAAAGGTGATAGTTAATTGAATGAGTTTCTAAAGGCTATGTTCAAGAAAGCAGAAAAGTATTTTCTAAGAGAAGCAAGACTCGACAACAAAGCAGTGAACAGAGAAGCATTTTCATTTAGTATGGAACAATAGCATTGAAGCCTACAGTCCAGGGTTGTGAGTTACCCTAGACACATGAGTTTTCATTTTTCCTGTGTTTTCTTTTTAGGTTTCTATAAGTGTGTGCCAATTTGTCAGTATAGCTGTTTTGTGCATACCTACAGAGAAAGAATAGGAGTTCATATAAAAGATCTCTTCACTGCTATTCCATTGTAAGGGCTCTTGTCACTAGAAAGCCATCAGATGATTCCATATATTTCTGGCATTTTGTCCATACTCATCCTTCTTGACCTCTCTGCATCACTTGACACTCTTCACCACCCTTTTGGATAGTCTCTCCTTTCTGGATTTTTATTGCACTGCTCTCTCTCTTGGTTCTCCTCCTGTCAATATCACGGCACCTCCTCAGTCTAATTTGATGGGTCATCATCCGTATTCATTCCCATAACTGGGGATCAAGCCCAAGAGCTATTGGGTCCTCTTTTCTCACTATGTTTTCTTTAGGTGACTTCACTAGCTTCCATGGTTTCATTTATTGCTGTGTAGACCGCTCATAGAATAAGCACTGAGTAAATGCTTATTTCATTGACACAATCATTTGGTAAGTCTGATCTACAACATCACCCTTAGGAGCCTCCTTCTCTCTACTCACACAGCCACCACTAAATCAGGCATCATCATCTCTTTTCTGGACTACAGCAATAGACTTTTAATTGTTCTCCTTATTTCAAAGTTTGGTTCTCTACAATTTTTCTTTCATACAACTTTCAAAATGATACTCCTAAAGCATAATGTGTTGCCATGGAGATTTCTTTCCTATATCTGTTGGACTCTAAGGCCACTGAGATCCTCTCCATTTCTCAAATTCAGTGATTCTGTTCTCTCGCTGCTTAATAAATGTTTAATAAAAACTTCTGATTTCCTTGAGGGTCAAATGCAAACTCCTTTGTTAAAATCTCCCATCCACCAGCTACCTATTGCACACCTAGATCTAAAGAACCAGAACCAGATCTCAAACTCAACATGGCCAAAACTCATTATCTCTTTCCTCCCCACAAATCCCTCCCATCTCCCAAACTTACCTATTATTATTCCCCAGGAAACCACATTGTCAGTCACTCAGGTTCACAAGCTTAGTGTCATCCTTCATTATTCACTCATTCACCCCACATATCCAATCTATTGCAAGGTCTTGTCATTCCTACCATCGTAACATTTCCTACCTCCCTCCCCTTTTTGGCGCTCACAGTTGTCAACCTGGTTGAGATCTATACCATTTTGTGCCTGTATTATTGCAATAGCCTTCTAGTTAACCTCCCTACCTCAAGTCTTTTTCCACTCCAGTTCATCAGGTGCCAAAATGATATTCCTAAAAGCTCAGGGCTTTAATCATATCACTCCCTACTCAATAAACCTCATTGGCTCCCTATTACTGCCAGGATTAAATATAAGATCTTCTGTTTGGCTTTTAAAGTCTTTCATAACCTGGCCTCTTCCTATCTTTCAGTCTTCTTACACTTTACTCGCCTCCACATAATCTATGATCCAAGAATACTACACTTCTTGTTGCTCCTCAAACCCAACACTACAGTGTGTGACTGTGCCTTTTCACTGGCCATCCCCCACACCAGTTCTTCCTGTCTCCTCACCTCTGTCTTCTGGCTTCCTTCTAGGCTAGCCTAAATCTCACCTTCTATAAGAGGCTTCTCTAGCTCCTATCCTTCACTTCTAGAGCTTTTCCTCTAAGATGACCTCCCATTTCCATGATACATTGTGTCTCAAAATCTTAGCGCAGTTTTAAGCTTTTGATCACAGAAAATATCACTAAGACTTTTGGGGCATTATATATGTATATTATACACTTATTACATACGTGTGTATATACATATATTCACATGTACACATACAACTTTATACACACATTAATTGCATATTAATTTATATATTAATAATATATACAATTTATATGTATGTACATATATGGTATACACTTTTTTTGGTCTATATAGTTTTAAAAGTGAAGGAGAAATGTTCATGATGGATAGCAAACTTGTGTATACTTTCTTTTCTGAGAGCCTGTTAAACGTTTCCTAGCATTCTACTGGTGCAATGTCTCAGCTTGGTATGATATGAGAATAGGGGGATACAAATCAATCAACAAATAGTTATTAAGCGGCTACCATGTGTGGAGTACTTAGGTGCTGTAGTGGATAGAGTGCTGGACCTAGAGCCAGGAAGACTCATCTTCATGAATTCAAAACCTGCCTCAGACACTTACTAGCTAGATGACTTTAGGCGAGTCATTTAACCCTGTTTGCATTAGTCTTCTCATCTATAAAATGAGCTGGGAAAGGAAATGATAAACCACTCCAATATCTCTGCTGAAAAAACCAAAACTAGGGTCATGAAGAGTTGGACATGGCTGAAAGTTGAATACCAACTGTGTGTGAACCACTGTTAGGCACTGGGGATAGAAATACAATGAATAAAACAACACTGGAGTAATGACTGTTTTTTTAATATTTGAGGGTTTGTGATGCAGAAAGATTTTACTTGAGGTGTTTTGGACCCAAGAGTGTAAAATATCAAAATAGGTATAATTTTTGTTCATTGATGTAAGTCAATAATCGGTATGTATTTGACCTCATTACACACGATAGGGGGATGATATGACCAGAAGGTTTCTTGGGAAGTAATGTCAAGGATGCATCTGAAAGGAGGCATGACAAGAAAAGAGTAATGGATTTATTATAATAGTCTAAGAGAAGAGAGATGAGAACGCATAGTAAAGTGGTTGTAGGGGGAATTGAAAAGAGGGGACAAATTCAAGATATAGTGGAAGGAGAATTAACTAGAAATTGAGTATATGTTATGATAGTGAAGGAGGCAAGAATCAGAATATAACTTCAAAGTTGAAAATTTGGAAGATTATGAGGATGGTAGAGCCATCAATAGAAATACAAAACTCATACAGACAAACTGGTATTGGTGGGAAGATAAGGAGTTGTATTAACAAGCACCCTAGCATACCCAGGATGGCTTGCTAGCACAGATTCTTTGATCTGCTTTTATAAAGGAAAGAACAGCTTCAAAGGGGTTAACAATCTCACTTTATTTAAACAATGCAGACTTTATTCTATCTAAACTTCTCACAAGGGTTGCTGAGTACGAACTCCTACAACATTCCCTAGTCACCCTTCTCTCAGAGGCCAGTGAGAAGCAGAGGGAGGCAACTCTCCCTGTGTCTCGATGGGGTAAGTCGAGATGGGCACAACTTGTGCGTTCCCCCAAATCCCCTCAAGCCTCAACGGGTGACAGTTGAGGCAAACACAGATTCCCCATAAGCCTTGTTGGGGGCCGATCAAGGCACAGACAGCATCCTAGCTTGTGCATTTCAGCTCTAAAGTTTCCCCACTCACTGACCAGTGCCCACCTGCTTTATACTTATATTCCACTCCTCCATGGTCCTGACCTTTACAATTTAAACAAGTAATACCTGGCCCTCACAATCTACACGGGTCATAGTAGAGACGTTTTGAACTATAAAACTCACATCTAAAACCAGGAGGACAAAAGACTGTTATGGCCATGGATCTTAAAAAACAAAATTCAGAAAAATACTAACAAAGTTACGCTTACGGGAGTGCAGCAGGACATTCAGGCAGCCACATCTGGCAGGCAGCTGGAAATGGACCACTGGTGTTCTGGGAGAGTTTGAAGAAATAGATATAGATTTGAGGGTCATCTGCATAGAGGAAATTATTTAAACCATCGAATGAACTCACCAAGAGGGAAAGTATGAAAGACAAGACAGGATAAACATTCACAACTAAGTGAATATAGGAGGATAAAGAACTGTCCAAAGAAACACAAAATGACAGTTACAAGGGCAGAGGAGGGCCACAAAGGTGAAGTGCTGTGAAAGACACAGAACTCAATGAAGGAAATGGCTAATTTATAGAACAAAGGAAACAAATCTCCTAGCAGACGAGGGTCATGGAAAATGTCAACACCTATCAATGGACAGCCCTTTCCCAGCAGATGATGCTTTTCCTAGTTCCTCAGTCCGGGTTGTTTCTTGAAACTCCCAGAAGGTGGCACCACTAGCCTCTTTTCCTAGACAGCAACTTCTATGTTGTTGGTCCCTTATAACAAGGGAGGGTGGGGTGATAGGTCGAAATTCCCCATCACAGTAGAAGATGTATTTTTTTTTCTCCATTGAGCCTCAAATGTAGTGGCAGAGCAGGGGTTTCCACTCTAAAGCCTTCCCTTGTGCTACAATGCTGCCAAAATCTGACCATACACAAAATTTGGCCCAGGAGAGTTAACTCTATGAAATCTTTCTCATCTCCAGGATAGTCTGCTTTGACCAACATCGAGTTGGGGAAGACTAACTTCATGGTCTGAGGACTTCTTTTACCCAGTTCTCGAGGGACATGTTTTCTTGGCTACTTTTGTACTTTCTATGAGCATAAGTTTTTATCAAAATACCACATCTTCTCTCCAATTATCTCTTGGTCCATGCGAGTCTCCTTGGGACCAATTGGAAATATTATTTAAAATACTCATGATTTCTTCCCACAACGGTCACTGTAGGAGGGTGAGTTGTTCCCATGCTTTGGGAAGAAACAAAAATTATAGTTCCAGTCACATTAGTGAAGTTAAGACGCTGTCACATCTGAGAGTAGGAGGGAAGGGAATGAAATTGAGAACTTGAAGAGAGAAGAGAATGTCTGGAATACTCATTTTGAAGAATGCAATGTATAATAAGAGATGAGTAAAAAGATTGGCACCCAACAGTGACAATTGTTGAGTTTAAATTTGGAGTAAATACAATTAGCATAGTTCTATGATTTCCTTTAGCTCTGATAGAGGAGCTAAGGAACTGGATGGTATAAGTTATATAGATTTATGTAAATTTATATAGCAGAGGTTGAATTGCCTAAGAGGCCAAACCATGGAGCTTACTCAGGTGACACTCATGATACCAGGAAATCACTTTCTAGCTATAAGAGACTTTGAAACTAAGGGTTTGAATTTTGAAATGAAGAGTGTCAATATTATCTATAAAGGTAACAAGTGGTAGAAAGTGAAGAGATTGCGTTGAATGTTCACAGACCAGGATCTTGTAAATGAAGTTTTTTGGATGATAGTCTAAGCTGGTATAACCACCTTTGGGGGAAAGATTCATCAACAAATAATGACTTTTCATCCAAAATGCATATTTCGGACTTGCAAATCTATTACTATATTTAACACAAAATCGGTTCCAGTTATTCTTATTCTGGGTACAATGAGTTAAGAAAAGAATCTTAGAAATAACAGAATAGGAAGGAATCTAAGAGGCCATCTAACTCTTCATCTAATCAGAACATGAATCCAAACACCCCCAATGAGTAGTCATACAACGTTTGCTTAAAGGTTGCTTAAAGCGAGAGCCCCTTACCTCTAAGCAATGCTTTTGCACAGCTTTAGCTAGGAAATTTATCCTTACATTGAACTTAAATCTACCTCTGCAACTTTTAATCATTGTTCATACTTCTGCCTCTGGGGCTGAGAACAAATTTAAATTTTCATCATGGAGACAACCCAAATACTTAAAGATTTTTAATCTCTCCCCACTATCACCACTTATAAGTCTTGCTTCTCCAATTTAAACATCTCTAGTAGTTTCAACTTATCCTAAGTAGCATTGTTTCAAGTTCTTTCTCCATCAGGGCCATCCTACTCTGGACAGGGTTCTGCTTGTTAAAATTTCTGCTAAAAGAGGAAGCCAATTTCATCTCTCTAACGTACCAGTCAAGGAAATGGGAAGAGTTCCTTCTTCTGTGCCCACGCAAAGAAGGCATCCATACTAAAATTTAAAATGACACAGGGATAAACATACCCCCCAATGAAGTAGATGTTGCTTTATTTCCTTTTACCCTTTACGCATTTATCTCCTTTAGACCTGCTGGAGGAAGACCTGCAGAAATTACTATCTCCATGACTCTTTTGCCACACTCTACCTTTTTCAAAGTTCTTACCTTACATCTCATTATCACCCATGTGTTCCTTTTATTCTTGCAGTTTAACACCTGTTTAGATGGTGAAAAGCTAACAGGAATCAAAAAGTAGATCTTTATAAGATAAAGCATTTTTCTATTATTTTCTAATTTTCTCTGGAATTGGGATCAGAGAAAAGTAGCACAAATAAGTCTTTAATTTCGGTTTGTGATTACTGGAAGTACAATGAGGGTGTGGGAACTGGTTTGTATGACAAGGATTTGACATATTCAGTTGTAGAATGATAGGGTAAAAAAAGATCTTGATATGTCACCTATCGTTAACCTATACCACCAGCTAACTAGAACCAAAGAAAATTTACCTAATCTTTTAATATTTCAGAACAGGAGATTGCAGGGCCTTCCTCAGTCACTGATGCTTACTATCCCTCACTGTCAAGAAGTTTTTCCTTATATCTATCATAAATATTTGATGTTTTGACTTTTATCCTTTTTTCTCTAGATAAACAGGTGATTTGAAAACTTTTTATCATCACTTAACTTTCTCTTTTCCAGAATAAATTTCCCTACTCCTTCATCCTTTGTTCAAAGGTCATATATTCTAAGCTTTCATCATGTTTGTGGCTCTTCTCTAGGTCCTTTCCAAGTTCCCCATAGGACTAAAAGCAGTGTAGACTAAAAGGCATCAATGAATCTCTACATAAGATTTACATAACTGTCAAGCAAGAAATAAAACCAACCTATTTCCCCATGTTCAAGTGCCTTTCCTGAGCAAGCCACTCACCATTTGAACTAAAGCATTCACCAGAATGAGTTGCTTTAGCAGGTGAGAAGGTGTCCAGTAAATGACGCTAGTGTGTAACAACAACGTTGCCAGCAGCTGCTGTGGGGGCATAAGACCAATAACACCAGCTCACAGGAGGGCTGCTAGCACAGATTCTTTAATCTGCTTTTCTAAGGAAAGCAATTTTAAGGGGTTTACAATCTTATTTTAATTAAACATACACATATCATTCACTTAGTTCAGGGGAAAAAGCCAGAACCTTGAACTTCAGAGAGTATACAAACAGAAATTACAAGCATATATTATATAAACAGAGCAAATAAATATAAACCAGTAGATAGGCTTCTAGTCATCTAACTATAGCAATATATACAGTTATCAGAGAGAGAAGCATCAACATCTGGGTTTTCAAAGCTGGGAGCGGGGGCTCCCAGGGGAGGGGAGGCTCCTTGATGGCTACCCAGAGTCTCCACACCAACACTCTACCAATGAGCGTGTCCCAAAAACAAAACGCCAACCTAGATCATATATACCCTTTTCAGAGTCAGAGGGTGTCATAACTGTGCAACTCAAACCCATGTGAACTAAGCTTTTTTGTTTCTTAAGGAGGTCATCAAAGACTCTTGATTCAACCAAAGACTCCCTATTGAAACAAGGCAAGAGTCATCAAAGGCACTTGATTACCTCAGTGCTAAGAAGCACTCAAATGAAAAACAGCAAAAAGTCCCACTTTGCTTGCCATTACATTTGAAAGGCAAGACTCAACAAAGGTGCTTGATTACCTTAGCATTCCAAAAGAGAAAACAGTAAAAAAAAAAAAAAGCCCTGCCTTTTTTTTTACCATTACATGGTAATGGCATATTGGTTAGTTGACATTGCATCATTCATAATTGTGAGAATGACACTGACAGTTGGAAGCTGAGCAGAATGTTTCTTCTTAAGGCATCTGTAAGAGATCAAACTATGATCACCATGATTGTTATCTGATTGTTATACGTTTTCTGATTACATAGATTTATAAGAAAAAAAAGGAAAGAAGGAAGGACGGAAGGAAGGAAGGAAGGAAGGAAGGAAGGAAGGAAGGAAGGAAGGAAGGAAGGAAGGAAGGAAGGAAGGAAGGAAGGAAACATTCATCATCTCTTTTTCTGGAGATGGATAATATGCTTCATCATGCATTCTTTGGAATTATGGTTGGTCATTGTATTGATCAAAGTTCTTCAGTCTTTCAAAGTTGTTTAACTTTACAATATTGTCATTATTGTATAAATTG
Organism: Phalanger gymnotis; assembly: GCA_028646595.1. Lineage (NCBI taxonomy): Eukaryota > Metazoa > Chordata > Mammalia > Diprotodontia > Phalangeridae > Phalanger > Phalanger gymnotis. Next base: position 164,359,298 of record CM053623.1, on the reverse strand, counting down.
TTCCCCTGGTTCTGTTCACTTCACTTTGCTTCAATTCATACAAATCTTCTCAGGTTTTTCTGAAACTATTCCCTTCATAATGTCTTACGGCAAAATAGTATTCCACAACATTTATATACCAGAACTTGTTCAGACATTCACCAATTTATGGACACCCTTTCATTTTCCGATTCTTTACCATTACAAAAAGAGCTGCTATGAATATTTTTGTGCATATGGATCCTTTTTTCTTTTTTTTATCTCTTTCAGTTATAGACCTAGTAGTGGTGTCCCTGGGTTAAGGGTATGTACCATTAAAAAGCTTTTGGGGTATAGTTCCAAGTTACTTTCCAGAACAATTAGGCCAGTTCATAGCTCTACTAACATTCATTAGTCTGTATTCCTGCAGCCTCTTCAACATTCCTTTTCTTTTTTTGTCAACTTAATCAATCTGATGGGTATAAGAGGCTAATCAGAGTTGTTTCAGTTTGCATTTCTCTAATCATTGGTGATTTAGAGCATTTTTCATATTCTATTGATAATACATTTCTTAACTGAAAAATCATATCTCGATTATTTATCAATGGGTCAACAGAAATAAAGAATAACTCTTATTCTTATAAATTTGACTCAGTTGTATACATATCTCAGAAACTATTTTTATAAGAGAAATGTACTACAAAGATCATTATCCCAATTTCCAGCTTATATTCTAATTTTAGGAGAAGGGGAAGGAAACAAGCATTTATTAAGCACCTACTATGTGTCAGGCACTATGCCATGTGCTTTACAAATATTACCTCATTTGATCCTCACAACTACCCTGTGAGGTAGGTACTATTATTATGGTATTGTTGTTGTTATTGTTGTTGTTGTTGAGTCATTTCAATCATGTCTGACTCTTCGTGACCCCATTTGGGGTTTTCTTGGCAAAGATACTGGCATGGTTTGCCATTTCCTTCTCTAGTTCATTTTACTGATGAAGAACTGAGACAAACGGCTAAGTGACTTCCCCCAGAGTTACACAGCTAGTTAATGTGTGAGGCCAGATATGAACTAAGGTCTTCCTGACTTTAGGCATGGTACTCTGTCCACTGTGCCACCTAGCTGCCCATTTATTATTATGGGTACATTTTACAGTTGAGGAAACCAGGGTAGACAGAGGTTAAGTGACTTTTCCAGGGTCACAAAGCTAATAAATGTCTAAATCTGGATTTGATCTCAGATCCTCTTGACTGTGGATCCAATGCTTCTATCCATTGCAGCTCATTGGTTTTGTTCATACAAAAAATTTTGCCTAATCAAAATTGTCCATTTTACCTCTTATCAACTTCTCTATTTCTTGTTTGGTCATGAAGCATTTGATTATCAGGAAATTCTAATTTGTTTAATGTCACCTTTTATTTCTAAGTCATGTACCCATTTGGAAAATATCTTGGTAAATGGTGAGAGATGTTGGTCTGTATCTAATTTCTACCAGATTCATTCTCAGTTTTCCCAATAGTTTTTGTTGAATAGTAAATCTTTCCCTAATAGCTGGGATTTGGGAGTTTATCAAACACTAGGCTACTGTGCTTGTTTGCTTATGTATAATTCGTTCTGTGGATTGACCTCTCTATTTCTTATCCATTACTGAATTATTTTGACAATTATATCTTTGTTGTATAGTTTGAGTTCTGGTGGATTCCCAATGCATCCTGGGCCATCTCCAGTTGTCCTGGTGAATATCAGGCCACTGGACCCAGATGGCTCTGGAGGAGAAAGTGAGGCTGGTGATCTTGCACAGCCCTCCCTCACTCAAATCCAAGTCAGCTCCAAGTCATGTCATTTCCCTGATGTCATGGTTCTCTTTGAGAACAAAGGACAAACACAACACAACTTGAGTTCTGGTACTTGTAAGTCTTCCTACTTTTTCCACTAATTTACCTGATATTCTTGAAATTTTGTACCTCTAGTTCAATTTTGTTATTTTTTCTAGTGTTATGACATTATGTAATCCTTAAGGAGTTTGATTGGTATGGCACTGAATAAGTAAATTAACTTAGGTATATTATTTAGTCATATGGGGGAAAATATATTGCTATTTTTATTATATTGGCTCACACTACCTATGGGCAATAAATATTTCTCCAATTGTTTATATATGTCTTTATTTGCATAAAGAGTATTAAGAAAAACAACTTTGAAAGACTTTGCAACTCTGATCAACAAAATGACCAACTATAATTCCAAAGGACTTAGGCTGAAACATGTTATCCCCCTCCATAAAGAGAACTGATGGATTCAGAGCACAAAGTGAAGCATTTTTTCCCTCTTTGGATGTGGCTAATATAGGAATTTGTTTTGCTTGATAATACATATAATTAATGGATTTTTTCTCTTGATGAGGGAGGGAGAGAATTTAGAGATGAAAATAACATAAAATTTAATAAAATAATAAAAGATTATCTATGAAAAATGAAATATCTAATAAAATGGAATACAAAACAGAAATCTCGAATAGTGCAATTCCAGAAAACAAAATTGAAATAGAGCTGAAAGAACTACTAAAGGAGATGGGGGGGAAGTGGGACACAGAGAAGAAAACCTGGCCCAGAAAAACTTAATGCCAAATTATACCAAGTGCTCAAAGAACAATTAATGTCTATAGTTCACAAATTATTCTCAATTACTGAGAAGGAAAACACCCTACTAAATTTCTCATATGAGATAAATATAGTCCTAATGCATAAACCCCAGAAAGATAAAGGAAAGAAATAGAACTCTAAATCTATATCACTTATCAGTTTTAATTTAAAAGTTTTAAAAATATTCTAGCAAAAAATACTACAAAAATATTCATTATTATTAGGTGGGATTCCAACCAGAGATTTGAGAGTGGCTCAATACGGGGAAAACAATATAATGAATCAATCATATTTTTAAAAATACCACCCAAACCACATGTTTATAACAATAAAAGCAAAGAGAAAGAGGGGAAAAGGGGAGCTCTAATTGAATGGCCTCAATTTTTTTTAATAAAGTATGAGATAAATTTCTCATCTGAGAAGATGAAAGTAAGGTGTGCCATGAGAAGCTTGAGAAAAGAGGAGGTTTAGAACAATCTACATGAAGAGTGGAATAGAAAACCAATTGGGTTTGTATAAAAAAAAAATGAGATCAGATTAAATAAATGCATACTGGGACCAATCAGAAAGCTTTCATGACTTCCTTTATCATATGAATAGACCTGAAGGAGATGGATGACAGGAATAATTTAGAAATGGGACTTGGCAAAGCATTATTGGTAATTGGACAAAGGAGAAAGGAATGAAGGGTGGAAGACAATACAGAGTTGAATTGGTTCACCAAGTGGTCAAGTTAGGGAGGGAAAAGAGTATAGTCAGTAAAGGCATGATAACCTGGAGAAGAACTGAGGGATAGAGGGAAAGGAGGTCATGATGAAAATAAAGAATAGGGTTAGGGGTCATAAGACACAGAGAAATATGGAATGATAAAAGATGAAATTAAAATGAAAGCATTTCAGAGTTCATGGAAATGGAAAACTTGTGGATAATGGTAAGTCTCTGTGTATAGCTAAGATGAAGTGAAGTAGGTCATGGGAATTATGTAGTTAATAGGTATTGTAAATCAATAGTGCTAATATTTAAACATTCAAATAACCAAAATTGTATCACAGAAAATGTTTTTGACTTATATAAAAGGAAAATAACAGAAAAAACTTTTTTGAAAAATTCATAAATTATTTTCTCTATTGCATTCCTGTGGCACTCAGGTCTCCGATTAATTCTGAATAGAAAAAAATCTCTCTAGTGGGTACCTGAAGATGCAAAAGGTACTCCAAACAAATCTCAAATGAGCCCCAACAATGTGCCTGATCATAGTGTAGACCTCCATCTTGTTCTCTGAACTCACTCATTCATTCAATCTGCACTTACACTGGCAGGTCTAGGTTTCCTGGAGAGAGGTATGCTACATGCTACAACTCCAAACTCTCAGAGTCCTCACCCTAGGGAGTAAGCCTAGGGATATCCATCTATTCCTTGTCACCATAGCTCCTGAGCTCCTACCCATGTGATTTATTTCTACAAAATCAGTTGCCATGGCAATATTAATTCTTGAACATAAAACATTTACTAAATAATAAGACAAAAGTAATAGTAATCATAACATTTACTCAATAGAAAGCAAAATTAGGAATCATAGTGACTTAATATAAGGTAAAATATAATATATTATATTATATATTATATATAATATATATGTAATGTATGTATTATACCTTAATATATGGTAAAATCAAGAGCAATTATAAGCAGAAACCAGGGAAAGCATTTAAATATGAAAAATAAAGTATAGAGGGGATGTTCCTGGCATCCATTCAGAAAAAGGAATCAGTTTTTTGCATGTGTAACCGTAAACCCAGTTTAGCTCTCCAAACCAATACACAGAGTGTCTGTGTGGGAGAATGTACATACACTTAGAGAAACCTAGCAAGGAAGCACATGAGTGGGAAAACACATTTGCCTGGGGCAACTCACAACTCTAGACTGCAGGCCTTGATGACCTTCGTCACTTCAGGAACCATCTATATCAAATGAAGTCCTTCTCTGCTAACTGTTCTCCTTCTGGTCCTGTGACAACATAGCAGTTGTTGTGGGGTATAAGACCCAATAAGACCAGCAACAAGAGCTACTAACACAGGTTCTTTTGATCTGCTTTACTAAGGAAAGTAACTAAGGGGTTAACAATCGCACTTTAATCAAACATACATATATAACTTATTTAGTTCAGGAGGAAAAGCCAGCACCATGAACATCAAAACAAATACAAACAAATTACAAACATCAACAGACAGACCTTGTCTGATTCAAATCACAATTCATAGTTACCAGGGAAGCATCAACATCTGGGATTACAAGTTGGGGAGCTCTTAACAATGGCTGCCCAGAGTCTCAAGTCACACATCACTTTTCCAGTGAGTGAGAGCCCCAAAGGAAAAATGCCAACCTCTGAGTTTATATACCCTATTCAGGGTCAAAGGGTGTCACAACATGCAACTCAAACCCACATGACCTAAAAGCATCACAAACATGCGATTCAAACCCATGTGGCCTAAAAGTTTCTGGCATCACAAATATGTGACTCAAACCCATGTAAACTAGGCTTTCCCTTGAGGTAAAGAGGTTATCAAAGACTCCTGATTTAAAAGCACATAGGGGAAATACAAAGGTTAAAAGACACAAGGCACACTCTCTTTACTCACTGAACTCAAAATCAGAAACATTTGTTTTACAATTCTTTTTTTCCTATTTTCTCCTCCTTTCTGCTCTGGGATTCTCCCAAACCCAGGTCCCATTTATATGGGACTTTCTTTATTCATACCTTAAATAGCCTTTTCCTACCTGTTTTTAGGTACTTTTTGCATCACAGACAGCAAAAATGTGGAAAGTTCCTGTTAATATAGGATAGAGACACATTTAAACTACATTTTAATTGAGTAACTAAGGAATGAAAATGTATCTTTGCACATATTTAAAGTTTTATACTCACTCCCTCAGAGTAAACCATTGCCATGCTAGCTTGTTTCTTAAGGCTGGTACTTTCCCGTATACAATGCTCCCAAGTGCTGCAGGTGGTAAACCTACCTAGATCTTTGAAAGTTTCCTTCTTTGCAAGGGCCCGTGAAGAAGCAAGCAAGGGATTCTTCAAGGGTTTAGGTATGTCCATCTTCAGTGTGTGACTAATCTTTTTGATAAAAAACAAGAGAGCAATATGGAGGACAAAGACCAGAACTAGCCTGATGAGGAAGACTCTTGACAACCTTTCCCTTAGTGCCATCTTTTATGTACCTCCCCCAACTGACTCAACCCCTGTATTCAATTGAAGTAATCAGCAAGGACTGGGGGTCATCTTTAGGAGTGCTTCTGCAAAGATTGTGCCTTGGCAAGTCCTGCACTGTGACACTTAGGGAGTCACATGTCTCCTGTTCAAGAAAGTCAAAATAACTCAGGTTTTCTTGGGGTAGCATCAAGTTTTTAGAACATGGTGGGGCACCCTCTCAAGCACTACTGGACCAGCCAGGTATACCTTGCAGGGATTCAAGAAATCATATTAATCTAGTTGGGGGGGGGGGAGTGGAGAATAGGAAGGTTGCGGAAATCACCTCATGCTGATTGGTTAATACTTGTTTTTCCTTTGTCAGGAGAAGTAAATTGGAGGGTGCTTCTAGCAGAGATTATCATGTACAAACATCACACATGAAAATGGATAAAATTAGGGTGAAACAGGAATTTTCCTTCTCTTGCAGAAGGGGCTTTCAAGGACCCTTATGCTCCACAAGCACTTGTCTCCAACCTTTGGTAGAGGATAACCAAATAGAATTTGCCTCCTCCTCCCCCCAGGATATGTTTCAGGGAAATTATCTTAATTGACTTGTTCCTCTAATGGTATAATGAAAAGGGTATTGAACTAGTCAGGAAAACCTGAATTCAAGTCCTTCATAATTCTCACTAGTTATGTGACTATAGGCAATTCACAGCCTCTCTGAATATCAACTTCCTCATCTATAAAATGGGGGATAATAAAACTATAAGAAGGACCTAGCTTACAAGGTTATTGTCAGGATCACAGTCAGGGGACACTGTTGACCATGTGCCTGACCATGTTCAGTAATGGGTCTAGATTTCAATCAAATTGTCATCATCACCTGATATTCACAAATGTTAAAACTTGTTTTTACATGTAACTGTGGGAAATAAAATATTATTTTTTTAAAAAAGATGTCTGCTGGAGATAAAGTTTGAGATGTCTGAAAGGCAATTGGAGATGTAAGATTGGAGGTTGTCAGAGCATTTGGGACAAGATAGAGATTTGAGAACCATCAGCATAGACATGGTAATTGATCCATGGGAGCTGATGAGATCACTGAATGAAGTAGTATAGAAGTAAAAGAAAAGAGGATCCAGGACAGAACCCTAAGGGACACTACAGTTAGAGGGTGTGATCTGGAAGAGGATCCAGCAAAGGAGACAGAAGAGGAACTGTCAGATGTTTAGGAGGGAAACCAGGAGAAAGAAGTTTCCCAAAAACCTAAAGAGAAGAGAGTATCAAGGATCAACAGTGTAAAAGGCTGCAGAGAGGCCAATGAGAATGAAGTTAGAGAAAAGGTGATTGGATTTGGCAAAAAAAGAGATCTTTAGTAACTTTAGAGAGAGCAGTTTTAATGGAATGATAAGATCAGAAGCCAGATTATAAGGGTTAAGAATAAAATGGGAAGAGACAAAGTGGAGGCATCTATTGTAGGTAGCTTTTTGAAGTATAGCTACAAAGGGCAAAAGAGATATAAGGTATTAGTGGGAATGGAAGTACTAAGTGACAAATTTTTTAGGATGGGGAGACATGGTCATGTTTGTAGGAAGAAAGGAATGAACTAGTAGTTAGGGAGAGATGGAAAATAAGTGATACCACAGGGATAACAGAGGAAGTAATCTATTGGAGGAGATACGATAAAATGGGGTCACTCAAACCAGTAGAGGGGATAGCCTTGGCAAGAAGTAAGGCCGCTTCATTATGTGAGAAAGAGTAAATGATGAGATAGTGGTAGAAGGTATATGACTTACAGGTGACGAGGAAGAGGGAAGAAAGGGGAACTCATGATGACTGGCCTCAATTTTTTCTGTAAAATATGAGGCAAGGTTCTCAACTGAGAGAATGGGAAGAAAGGAAACCATGGGAAGTTTGAGGAGGGATAAAAAACTTTGAAAGCCACTGTGGAGAGTGGAATAGTGATTACATAATGATCAAATGATAGGTGTGTAAAGGATTTTGCAAGTCTTAAAATGACGTATAAATGTAATAATAAATAATAATATAGCATTTACATAGTGCCTACTATGTGTCAGGCACTAAGCACTTCACAAATATTATGTCTTTTGATCCTCACAGCAAACATGAGAGGGAGGTGTCATTATTGCATTCATTTTGCATTTGAGGAAACCAAGGCAAACAAAGATTAAGTAACTTGCCCAGGGTCGCACTGCTAGTAAATGTCTGAGGCTGGATTTAAACTCAAATCTTCCTCACTTTAGACCCAGCACTCTATTCAATGTTACTCAAATGAATCTGTGACCTTATCAGTGCATGTCCAGTCATGCTTGTCTGTCCTGTGACATTCTTGTCCAGGTCTTCCCATGAGGTAACTACAAAGAGTTCACCCAAAGCTTTATTCAAAGGCCTTATTCATTTTCTCTTGACATTGCAGGGATACCAGTGGAATGCAAGAGCTGCACTTTCATTATCCCACACTGTAACCATATCACCACAGCTTCTTTATGGAGTATACTTGTCATTGCAGAGTAGGGAAGACTCAGGAAAGTCTAGTGGTTCAGGTTCAGAATTGGAATAAAACTAGATATTTGTAGATAGTCTAACAAAAGGAAATTTACTTAGCCAAAGCATGGGAAAGGATATTCAGCAAAAATCCAGTGTAGATTCAATTGGGAACATCTTTTCTGCCTCTGCTTTTGCCATGGTAGCCTGCCATTATCAAAGAAATTGTTCCACTTTTTCTCAGGTGGCCTCAATTCATCCCCAACATGGACCCTAGGAAGTGGCATGCAACTTAGGTATTCAGAGGCATGATGCCAAAGCCCTTCTTTAGCAGAGCTAAATCTCTTATCCTAAGATGAAGAGAGAGAGAAGGCCAATTTTGTCAGCTGGAGACAGGTCAAGAAATTGCTACTGACTCTTTATTCACTGACATTTGTACTTGGATACCAGGAAGCTACATGAGTGGTTCAAGTTCAAGTTAAGCCTTGGTCGCCTGGACCAATTAATTCTCAAAGACAGCTTTGTGGTCTTTTAAGGAAATATAACTTAAGCTGTGCGGAGTAGAGCTTTAGAAAAAGTAGCACAGACTATTTGGTAGTGACCTTAGCAAATACAGCTCCTATCACAGCCTGCCCCTTGGTGACAAGTCTGTTGGATTTATTGTCTAGAAGATTTGAGTTCAAATACTATTTCAAATACTTACCAGTTGTAAAGACAAGGCATTTTGTCTCTATCAATTTCAATTTCCTCATCTAAAATAGGGAGAATAAAAGCATCTATTTCACAAAGTTAGTGAGAGGATCAAATGTTATAATATATGTAAAGTGTTTTACAAACCTCTAAGCAATGTATAAATGTTTTATTAATTATCACTGTCAAATCACTGTCAAAATTCTTCTAGAAGAATTCCCACCACTTTATGGTCCTAGGGCACCTACTGGACAATCCAGACCTTAGGGATGCAAAGAGCCTGGCATAGGCAGTACTGGAGGAGCAATGTCAGCTCTGAATCCAGACCACACATCAGTGAAGTTTTTCCTCCAGGGAGCAAAATATTGTAAAAGCAAGTAATTTTTTAAAACTTAAGAACTCTGATTACACAATTATCCACCATGATTCCAGAGGACCAACGAAGAAGAATGCTACCCTCCTCCTGATACAGAGGTGATGGACTAATATGCAGAATGAGAAACATATCATTGGATATGGACGATACAAGGATTTGTTTTACTTGACTATGTCTATTTGTTACAAAGGTTTTTACCATTTTGGGTGAGAAAGAGAGAAAAAATAAAAATTTATATTTAAAAGAAACAAACAAATATAAGTTCAGTTTCTGGCTCACAAAAAAAGTTTAATTGCTGGCTCACAGTCTTATCTCCACCTGGTAAAGGAAGGGAAGAGAAGGAAAGGCAAAAGCAGGTAATTTGGGGAACAATTCACAGTGGACTTCCCATGAAAGCAGTGATAATGATGAGCAGGATGCAGCATCAAGGACATCAGAACCACAATGACACTTCTGGCACAGTCACCAATTTTCATTACAGACAGGATCATCTATAGTGGGGGGTGGGACAGGAGGGAGGCATGCAAAGGGAGGTCTAGGGAACTCTGTGCCATGGACAGAATAAGTAAGGACTGGAGTGAGTTTTTTTTTAATTTTTTTTTATTATTTAATATATTTAGTTTTCACCATTGATTTTCACAGGAGTTTGAATTACAAATTTTCTCTCCATTTCTACCCTCCCCCCCAATCCAAGATGGCGTATATTCTGGTTGTCCTGTTCCCCAGTCAGCCCTCCCTTCTGTCACCCCACTACTCTCCCATCCCTTTTTCCCTTTCTTTCTTGTAGGGCAAGATAAATTTCTATGCCCCATTGCCTGTGTATCTTATTTTCTAGTTGCATGAAAA
>CM053623.1:164326996-164348576 GCA_028646595.1 Phalanger gymnotis | reverse complement strand
CCGTCTGGCTCCTGGTCTGGCTGGTCCATGCAGCCCACGCTGGGTTCTGCTCCGCTCCCAGCTCCATGCGGGATAGACCTTACCCCGAGACCATCCAGGCTGTCCTGGGCTGGAGCCCTGCTTCCCTCTGCTGTTTTGTGGGTTCTGCAGTTCTAGAATTGGTTCAGAGCCATTTTTTAAGGTTTTTGGAAGGACTTGGCGGGGAGCTCACGCTAGTCCCTACTTTCCAGCCGCCATCTTGGCTCTACCCCCACTCAGGATTCACATTAGTCATTTTGTAAAGAAGAATTAGAACCAATGGGAGGAACCATGAAAAAGAAGAAACAAAAGAAAACAAAAAAGAGAGAGGGCAAATAGTATGCTTCGATCTGCGTTCAGACTCCGTAATTCTTTCTCTGGATGTGGATAGCATTTTCCATCATAAGCCTTTTGGAGTTGTCTTAGATCTTTCCAGTTCTGAGAAGAGCAAACTATCAAAGTTAGTCATTGCACAATGCTGCTATAACTATGTACAGTGTTCTCCTAGTTTTGCTCCTCTCATTCAGCAGAAGTTCATATAAGTCTTTCCAGGTTTTTCTGAAGTCCTCCTGCTTAGTAGTGTTCCATTGCATTCATATACTACAACTTGTTCTGCCATTCCCCAACTGATGGATGTCCCCTAAATTTCCAATGGTTTGCCACTACAAAAATTGCTGCTGGAAATATTTTTGTACATGTGGATCCTTTTTTTCTTTTTCTTTGATCTCTTTGTGAAATAGACCTAGAAGTGGTACTTCTGAGTCAAAGGGTGTGCACATTGTTACAGCCTTTTGGGCATACTTTACATATATTTCCATTTGATCTTCAAAACATTCTTGTGAGGTAGATGCTATTATTATTCCCATTTACAGAGGAGGAAACTGAGGCAGAGAGAGGGTAATTGGTGTGCCCAGGGTCACATAGCTAGGACAGGATTTGAACTCCAGCCTTCTTGGCTCCAAATCTAACACACTGTCTACCATGTCATCTAGCATAGGAAATTGTAGGCTGTGTAGGGAAGATTTTAGGAAATATAAGAGTGTTTTCCAAGCATAGCCCTGGCCACAGCAGAGAGTCAGGAACAGGTAAAATATGCGTGTAGGATAGGAAAAGTAATGGACTGATTAATAGAGCATTTAAATCTTTCCTCTCAGGGGACAGCTATCTGCAACAGGACCACTAAGAGATGCCTGGAGATTAAAGAGGATGTCCCAGGTTCTTATATCCTCATTGTCCAGAAATGTACTGACTGGGCACGTGTGGAAGATCCAACACATTGTCAAAGCCTTGGCATGGGGGTGACACCAAGACCAAATCAACAACTTGACCCAAACGAGCTTGTGTAGTGGGACCAATAATCTAAGGCCTTGATCCATGCAAACCGCGTTAATTTTTTCCTTAAAAAGGATTGGAACTATCCTCAGGATATAATTGACTGAGGACTAGGGTTCTGGTCATTGACACAACTTCCTGGTCATCAAAGAATAAAGTTGGTTTGGACATTAAGAAACAGGAGCCGTTCCTCTAAGCTCCAAACCTTTGACCAGCAACATGACCAAGAGCAGCCCAAGGAAGCTGCCCTTAGCCAAATCAATTGTATCCTCAGTGAACATTCCTTTTCTGCTCTGAATGCCCTCTTGCTACAGAGAAAAAAACTTCACTCGGTTAACTATTAGATAAACTACAAGTGTCTCAATTTCATTTCAGTTCTAAAGCTAAGGTACCTGATGGGTCTGGTTATCTTTAGCCTATAACAGCTTGCATTTGGAATACTAACTCCAACATTTGAAAGATCTCCATCTTTGGTCCTGTCTGCATGGGATACGCATTATGACCTTAAATAGGAACAAAAAATCACAGACATAAAATCTTAGTGTTGGAAAGGGCCTCAGTGTCTGTCTAGTTAAACCAATGCCTGAAAAGAAATGCTCAGTCCAAATATTTGGCTAGTAAATGGTCATTCCACCTCTATTTAAAGACCTCTTCTTCCCTCTGAAGAGTGCAATTTTACTTTGGGATAGCTAGCTCTAATTGTTAGGTGGGTGGTTTTTTTTTTTTAAAGCCTAAATTTACCCTTTTCCAACTTCTACCCCTTGCTCCTGGTTCGATCCTTAAAAAAAGATTTAAATAGTGATGGAACAATTAGATGACTGCTCTAAACTTATAGAAAAAGAAGAAAAGCAACATGAATTTGAGTTTCTACCACTAGTCTGAAGTTTGAGACAACTAATTCAGGGGAATGAGGAAAAGGATCATTTTTCAATTTGACTTAGTATTGATGCAAATTAGATGTCTCTTGGTACAAGCAAGTGACACCAAAACAAATTTTTAAAAACCCTCTGAATTTGAATCTTAGGTGATTTAAGATCTAGGTACATTTTATTCATTATGTCAAGCCTAGGAGATACATTCTCACTGTACCTGTCTTGAAGGAGAGTCCGGTGGAAGGAGTACTAACTGTATAAATAGGAATGGAATAAGAGTGGGGATAGACTTTGGAATGGGAACCGTTATTCTCTGGATGGTTCCAGTCAAAGTGACCATGTGGAAGCTAGAGACTAGCCTATTCCTTGCCACAATGACATGGGGTTAGCGACGGGAAACGACGAAGAATCCTTCAATTGGCTGTTGAGGCCAGCAGAACTGATGACTTAGAGGTTGCTGAGCTGTAACTCTGGATATATAAAAGGGGGCGACCTGCCCCTTTATCCCCCTTTTTTTTTCCTTTGCAGCTGTGAAGACGTGGGATGACTTTGACCTGATCCTCTTATAGTTGGCTGGGAGGAAGAGTGGCTGTCTTGTTTCCTACCTAGCAATGGCATTCACGAGCACATGTCCTTTTCTGTCTCTTTGGGTTTATTCTTCATTGATGCTGAAAAGTGAATGTTCCAGGACTGATGAGTCCAAGAGACCTTGTGCGTTCAAGAGATCAGGAAGTCCTATCAGAGGTGATATTGGTGGCTGGAGCACGATGGCATCAGTCGCTGTGTCCACTAGAGTGGGAGTAGATGGCAAGTGAAAATGCCTATTATCAGCAGCAGAGAGACACCTGAATCTGGAGTGATAGTCACTTGAGGAAAGGCATTTCCAGGGCACACGATTCCTCATGGTGGAAAAAATGACAGCTAATGATTCTAAAGAGGCAAAGGAAGGAATAAGCATTTATATAGTATTTAGTATGTGCCAGGCACTGTGAGTTATTTATATTTATTATCTCATTTGATCCTCATAGCCATCCTGGGAAGTAGGTGCTATTATCTCCATTTTACTGTTGAGGAAACTAAAGCAGACAGAGGTTAAATGACGTCTCTATGGTCACACAGCTAGGAAGCATCTGAGGCCATATTTTAATTCAGGTCTTTCTGTGCCCAGCACTGTATCCAGTACTGCTTCACCCAGCTCCCTCAAAGAGAGAAAAGTATCATCAACGAAGTTGTCTTATTCGTTTACCACATATATTTTCTCTATGTAGCTTTCTCCCGTCACTCTCAAGTTTAAGCCTGCTTTTCCTCTTTTATAAATTATTTTTTTAATTAGCAAAAGTTCTTTCTCAAAAGACCACCCATCCCTTCATTCAAAAAAGAAAGAAAAACAAAGTGCTTCTTATAAACATGCATAGTCAAGCAAAACAAATTTCCACATTGGTCATGTTCCCCCTCCCCACCCAAAAGCCTCATTTTGTACTCTGAGTCTTTCACTTCTCTATCAGGAGGCAAGTAGCAGGTTTCAACATTAGTCCTCTGGAATTGTGATTGGTCATTATACCGATCAAAATTCCTAATTGTTTCAAAGTTGTTTGTCTTCATAGTACTGTTTTGTATAAATTGCTCTCCTGCTTATTTCACCCTGTATCAGCTCATATAGTTTTTCCCAGGTTTCTCTGAAACCATGTCCTTCATTATTTCTTACAGAACAATAGTATTTCATCCTGTTTGTATGTCATAACTTGTTTAGATGTTCCCTAATTGATGAGTACACCCTCCATGTTTCCAATTCTTTGCCATCTCACAAAAAGCTATGAATAGTTTTATATATACTGATTTGGAGTTTGTTTTTGCTTAGGAGTGAGCTTTCCTTTAATTTACCCTCCCTCTAATTCCCCCTTCTACTTTCTCCTCTTTCCTTCTTATTTCTCTGTTGAGTGAAATGTATTTCTGTAGCCAAATGAATACACATTCTTCCTTACTTTGACTAGTTCAGATGAAAATAAATTTCAAGGGTCAGTTGCTCCTTCCCATCCTTTCTCTTTGTTTGTATAGAATTATATTTATGCCCCTGACAAGGTGAGATCATTTCCCCAAACTTTTCTCTTCCTGTTCTCCCTTTCCTCCTCTAGTGTATTCTTCCTCTCCTTCCTTTTCATTTATCTTTTAAGGCCATCAAGACGGAACAGAACTGCACTCAGGCCTTCTGTATAATTAGACTCCCTCTATGACCCCTGATGATAATAGTGTTCAGAGGGGACAAATACATCATCTCCTCATGTTGGAATGTAAACACTTTATCCTTGTTTAGTCCCTTATGATTATTTGTTCCTGATTACCATTTCATTTTTCTCTTGACTCCTGTGTTTACACTTCAAAATTTCTATGCAGCTCTGGTTTTTTCATCAGAAATGCTTGGAAGTCCTTTTAAATTAAAGGGTCATTTCCCTCCTGTAGGATTATACTCAGTTTTTTTCTAGGTAAATTATTTTTGGTTGCTAGCCTTTATCTTTTGCCTTCTATGTTATTATATTCAAAGTTCTTTGATCCTTTAAAGTGGGAGCTGCTTAGTTTTAGCAATCGAACATGAACTGCATCTCTATTCCGCATATTGGATCAGTGTTCTTGCTTCACTCCATATGATTGGAATACCTTGGTTCCTTGTGATTTGATTTATTCCATTTACTTGAAATAGGCCTGTCTTATCATTTGAAAGCAGTACAAACACTATTGGAGTAAATTCGTTAGTATTTAGATCATGTACTATGCCCAAAGATTGATTGATTTTACTAGATTTCTAGTTATGTATGTATTTCTAGTTAGGTTACAAAAGATTGTAGAAGGTTTCTCCTACAAGGTTTTTGGGATTCTCTCTAACATAAACTGTGACTTTCATATAGAAATTGTGTGTGTGTGTGTGTGCGTGTGTGTGCGTGTGTGTGTGTGTGTTTGTGTCTGTGTCTGTGTCTGTGTGCATGTATCCTTATATAACTGCATTGGGTTTAAATATCTCATCTCCTTTTAATAGTTTTGTAGTACTCCTTTGAAGTAGAGTCATCCAATCAATCAGCCAATAAATCAGTAAGAATTTCCCAAATAATATGTGCCAGATAGCCATCAGACCTTTTGAAATCCCAAAAGTTGCTGCCAGTCATGGACATATCCATCACAGCATATTCATTCACACAAGACTATTGAAAGAACAAACACACACATATAGAGAGAGGGGGCCATTGTTCCTTGGGAAATAGGATAGCTGCCCCCTCCCCAGCCTGACTGTAGAGACTAGCTCAAAACGGTTCCCATATTTCACAACTGGAAAGCAAGTGACAGGTAGGATAGTGGGTCATCCCTTTTGTATTGTCATAAGATTTTAACAAAAGGATAAACTGAGGCAGCTCTGCAGGCAAAATAACATTTATCAACAGGGGCATGCTACCTGTCAATAAATAGGTCCATGGCTTGTCTTTATTAATGCCAAAGATCTTGGGCAAGAGGACAGTTTCCCTTATACAGGGTATGGGGGAGCACAGAATGAAAAACAGAGCAGGCTAATGATGTCATGGAATTAAGAACGACATGATTGGTTACAGAGCTGAGACATAGGGAGCAATGTGATTGGTTGGAGGTTTGGTAATGGGACTAGCAATGCCCCCACCCTACTCTCATGAGTCTAAGAAGTGCTCTTTGAGTCCAGGTGAGAGAGAGTGACCCAGACTTTTGGATGGCAAACTAGATATCGTTGAAGGATAGCTTGGTGGCATAAAGATATCAGGGCCAAACTCTCTTTCTGCTCACACACATTCTCCAAGATCAGTTAAATTCCTTGAGGCAAGAAAGTTGGATTTTTAAACTTAACCCATTACATGCCAGCTGAATTCTGAGCTAAGTCCAGAGACAAAGAACCATGACTTAAGCAGTTATAGAACAAAAACATTTACAGGACAAAATCAATTATTTGTAAATAGGATCAAAAATATGATACAGGATCAGTTTTAATCTTTTCAGTATATTCACCGAGTTCTGACTAAGCAGCCAATTAGGGCACCTTCCACAAGATTGCCAGGAATGGCAATTTGAAAATACTAGGTGGGCCTGGGCTGTTATACTGTTATAGGAGGAAAAACACTTGCTATAAAATTAGCGTGAAAACTGGTTTGCTAGTATTTTTCAGATCTCAAATTAAATTATCCTGATATAGTTATGACTGATCTGTTCTTTCCCACCAACACACGTTTGGAATAATATAAAAGGAAGTCTCCTTTCTCCAAAATGAATCCTCATTACGAAGCTATCAGATGAAAAACAAAATGACTTTTGTAGATGTACAGTGATCCCCTTGACCGATTGTACAGGGCACAATTCGATCTCGCCTTAGGACAGAGAATGCAGTGATCTCAGTAACAAAGCATGGAGAAACAACTGTTTCAGAAAAGCAATGAACCAGCACCATGAAAAAAACAAAGCACAAGTGAACTGAGCCTTCCACACTTCTCCCAGGCTCTTATAAAATATGATTTTAGGGGCTTAACATTGTTAACGGGAAAGTCCCTATCTCTCTTTCCCTTGATCTGTCCCTGCATTTCCTTTTGGGTGCCTGTCTTTGTCTATCTCTGTTTCTATCTCTGTCTCTCTCGATTCCTCTGCGTCTATCTCTATCCAATTATGTAAAGGAGATGTATAATCATCATATTTTCTGAACCTGTCAGAACTTGACCTGACAAAGGACATTCATTTTGCAAAGCCTTGTTAAAATAATACCTTCTTTCTTTGAAAGGAATCAAGTGGTTGTTGTAAGTTTAGTGTTTTCTGTGGTAGATAAAACAAGTTCAATCTAGTTCCAGTATTTTACCTCTAAGGGTGGGATTTAGTTCTCTGAGCAAGAACTTAAATCTCCACAATTGAGTACTCATAATTCTTTCAATTCCAGGAAGATGATAGAAAGGCAGAAAAAGAAATAAAAATGTGCTGTTTGATGAGGGAACTTCTGACTTTGCTTACAAATCTGTAAACTGAGCCACTGGAAGTGGAAGTAAATATTAAAATTTTTGTTCCTTCTTTCTCCCCCAATTAACTAGATTGTGATTCCAGAAAGTGTTAGGGAATTAATTTGCAGATGATGCCAGTTTTGAGAGGGCAAGGAACATGGGTTTCTAATCTGTAATCAATACACATGTGTCATCACTATGCTAGGTGCTGGGAGTATAATAAATGAGACTAATCCTTAGCCTTCAGGAGCTTACTTGGGGGTGTTGGGGGTACAACATATTCATAGAAGGATAAATACAGGTAGTAAAAAATACGCAATGATTGGGGAAAGGAATCAACAACTTGTGGCAGCTAGATGGCTCGGTGAATACAGTGCTGGGCCAGGAGTCAGGAAGATCTGAATTAAAATCCTGCCTCATACACTGACTAGCTGTGTGACTCTGGGCAAGTCGCTTAACCTGTTTTGCCTTAATCCACTACAGAACAAAATGGCAAACCATTCTGGTATCTTTGCCAAGAAAACTCCATGGACAGTATGGTCCATGGGTTCACAAAGAGTCAGACACATCTGAACAACAACAAACCCTGGAAAGGTGACCCTTGAACTGAGCCTCATAAAGAGATAAGAGTTCCAAGAGGTGGAGGTAAGGGCAGGGCAGGTAGGTAGGGTGTGGACCAGCCCACTCAAGAGGAAGAGTAAAGATAGACGTGGGAGATATAAGGGACATGGAATGATACATTGGGGGAGTGGCAAAGAGTTCAGTTTAGCTATAGAGGGTGTGTGCATAATGAACAATAGCTTGTAATCAGCCTGGAGAAGTGAGATGAAATTGGACTGTGAAGGGCTTTACATGACAGAGGAGTTTGTATTTTACCTTGAAGTCAGTACAGTCACCCAAGCTGCAGCTGACCTATTGCTGAAGCTAGAGAAGGGCTCTTTTTATGATGTTCAAAACCCCTAACCATGATAACTTAGTACTTGGCTCTTCCAGATTCTACACATCCTCTCCACCACAACTCCTAACTTATTTAGGTTTAGAACGATCCACTTTTCTGACCATTGACAGAGAGTCATTGACTGGCCTCGTATGTGCAGAGACCACTGAGGGTACCAGCCTGCAGAGAGTTGCATAGAATAGAGTCAAAGGCCATTGTTGCATTTGGTTCAGGGTCAGATTGTGGAAGACCTTGCATGGCAACTAAAGAATTAATTTAATTTAGGCAATGAGGAACTATTAAAATCAAGTGAAGTAAATAAATGTTGAAATCACTTGTAGGGTTTTTTAAATGAAATGTTTGTAAGAGCCTTTTGTTGATGATATTAAGAAATTTGGCCACTTGACCAAATTCATACAGTAAGTTTGATGTATGGTTGGAGGTCTGGTAAGGCGGGTGAGGACTAGGACAGTAAGTAATCTAAATGTCCTCGCCTCAAATCTGGGTTTCTTTCTTTCAGATCACATTGTCTTTTCACAGCTAGGTGAAGGGGAAGATGTAGAGTTCAGTGGAATAAGTGAATCAACGCAGTTTCCCTTAAGCATGTCCTTTACTAACTCCATTCCATCTTGACCCTCCTGGGAGTCAAAAGGATCTTCAGGATTAAGAATTATATTTACGTGGTGAATGAGCTATATAGAGGCAAGGTTGGTGGATTCAGAATGGAGAAAATTTTGAATAACCCAAGAGGAAAATTCAGTTTGATATACACTTACTAAACATTTACTATGTATAAAGAAACATAGCATGGGTATTTACTATGTGTACTTACTAAAATAAGTGCAAAGTGCTGGGGACAGAAATGTAGCCCCTGGTTAACATTATCCCTAATTCTCAGTGTGGGACCCCCAGCGATGGCTACTCAGGATCAAGGTATTCTGTAGACCTATAGCCCTAAAATCATAGTTTATGAGCCCCCACATATACATCAATCAAGTCAATTAACAATCAACCAGAGAACATGATTAGTTAAGATCAAAGACTTTAAATGAAGTAACATAAGAAAAGTAGCAACAAGATAGTTCCCCATAAGCCTGAAGGGATAGTATTCTCTCCTGAATGCATACAGAATCTCTGGGAAGAGTGAACTCATAGGTTAGAAAATAAAAATGGAGAAGTGCATACAGAAAAAACATTTATGCAAGGAAACATGTGGCCAGGATGCATGCATCATGCGCCTTCAACCCTACAGCGTCATCCATGTTGTCTGGTGATGGATGCTATTACATTGTTAATGATAGTTCTGCTTACTGGTGGTTTCATAGTCTCTGTCGGACATGTTTCATATTCTTTACTGCATGGTTTTTGGTCAGACGTAGTCTCTATTGGTTATTACTCCGTTGTATTCTCTACTCGTCGCTAGTCCAATGTAATATCATCCATTGCCTCTAGCTCCTTGATCATCTGAAATCCTTGGCTATCTCTTCTTTGAAGAACTATGTGTATTGCCATATTTTCTTAGTTTAGAGCCTAAAGATTTTCCTTAACTTTTTGATATGAAGCAGAAAATCCTGGCTCTAGCATCAGCAAAAAACCTCACTTGTCCTATTCCCTCAGAGACTTGGTTATTCATGCCACTCCAGTGGAAGATTCTCAACTTCGGGTGCCAAGCTCTTTAGAACAGTGAATAGCATCCTCCCAACTAGAATAGAGTAGCGTTTTGTTTCTCCAAAAATGGTCCTTCTTCAGAGAATCACCAAGTTGAAGGGGCTTGCACTCTGAGTGGGTGGGTCTTTTATTCCCTCAGGTGAACAGGAAATTGTGTTAAAGGAGACAGGGGCCAGTCAAGTCTCATGGAAAATTTTGTTGACTTTTAGGGAAAACTAATCTTTACTGGGAGAAAACAGGGGAATCCTGGTTCACATGGAGAAAGACAAAAGTATCATTCCTGCCTTCAACCAATTGATGTTCAAATCGTGGAGACAACATTTAAATAACTAGATATATCCAAGCCATATACAGAGCAGATGCAAAGTAATCTCTGAAAAAAAGGCAACTAGGTGATGCATTGGATAAAATGCTGGGAAGTCAAGACTTATCTTCCTGGGTTCAAATCTGGCCTCCGATACTCAGCTGGATGACCCTAGGTATGTCGCTTAACCCTGTTTGCCTCAGTTTCCTCATCTTTAAAACGATCTGGAGAGGGAAATATGGCAAACTACTCCAGTGTCTTTTCTAAGAAAACCCCAAGAGGAGTCACAAAGAGTCAGACTCGACTGAAAAAATGACTTCAATAACAATAACAATCTCTGAAGGCTTTAGGGGAAAGAAATTGAGTTTGGTTTTAGACATGTTGAGTTTACGATGTCTCCGGGACAGCCAGTTTGAAATATCCAATGGGCAACTGGAGATTCAGCACTAAAGCTCAGTGGAGTGGTTGGGGTTGGACATATACATCTGGGAGCCTTCTGCAAAGAGATGATAGTTAAACCTTTGCAAGCTAATGATATTTCCAAGAAATAGTATATAGAGGGAGAAGAGAAGGCCCAGGGCAGAATTTTGACATGGATATGATCTAAATGATGAGCGAGCAAAGAACTAGAATATAAGGGGGATTGCCTGGGGAATGGCTGAACAAATTGTGGTATATGAACGTAATGGAATATTACTTTCCTGAAAGAAATAATGAAAGAAGCTATTTCAGGGAATCCTGAGTAATATGAATAGATGTAGAGGCAAGTGAGCAGAATTGTTTGTACAAGGATAAGAACATTGTAAACGAACGAACAAAAAAACACCTCTGAAAGATTTAAGAACTCTTATCAATGCAATGAGAAATCATGTCTCTAGAGGACTTGTGATGAAGCATGTTACCCAAAACAGAGAGAAAAAGAACTTAAGGTGCGGAAAAAGATTGAAATTTTGGATACGACCATATTTTGCCTGGCTATATTTGTGTGTTATGAGATAGTTTTTTAAAAAAAAAATTCTTTTGCTCTTTTTAATAGAGGGAGTGTTAGGGTAGGGCAGAAGAGAGGGAGAATTATTAATAGTGATGCCAAAAAAACAGTCATTGAAACATTAAAAAATATGCAGAAGAGAAAAAAGGGAGTTCAGAAAGAAGCACAGATAAGTACATGGTTTTGAAAGTAACATGTTGAATTTATTATATATGTGTATATATATACACATATATATACACATATATATATGGCATGTGGCATGAAATGGAGAGTCATACTTCCATATATAATCCTTTTGTGTTTTGTTGCATAAAATAATAATAAAAATAACAATTAAGTATTATGTAGTGACTACTATGTGCCAGGAACTGTGCAAAATACTTTACAAATTTGATCTCATTTGATCCTAACAGAAACCCTGGGAGGGAGTTGCTATTATTATCACCCCCATTTTATAAATAAGGAAATGGAATAAAACAGAGATCAGATGACTTGCTCAAGGTTGAATAGCTAGTATGAATCTGAAACAAGATTTTAATTCAGGTATTTCTGACTCCAGGCCCAGTACTCTGTCTAATGTAACACCTAGTGGCCTTTATGTATACTAAAATGTTCTTGGGGGGCAGGGTGCTGGGAGTGTCTTTAATTTGTTTTTAATTTAATTTGTCAGATTTTTAACAATTTAGAATGACTGAAACCAAAAAAAAGAAGAGATGGATAAAGTACTTTCAGTTGAAAAGGGGGAATTGAGGCAGGTCATGTAAGTTTTATTTACCACATTTGGTAGATAAGTAATTGAGGCTCAGAGAGGTTAATTGAGGACTGCCCATGGTCACACAGTCAGTATCAGAGCCAGAACTTAAAACTGTCTCTGAAAAAAGAGACAAAGATTTACAAATGAATGTTCTAAACTTAAAACAAATATAAAAAATTAAGTTTGAGCCAGTGTTTTTAAGGCTAGAGCAATTATTAATTCTGTTTATCAAGGAGGCCTAGGAAAACTGTCTGCCAGCTATGTGCTCAAGATGTGAAATTCAGTGATCTTGACCTAGCAATGTCTGGGAAAAATTTATTAAAACAAAAACAAAAACAAACCGAACTATCTCTTTCCTCCAACATATTCTCAAAGTAAAATAAAAGGAAGCCTCCCTCCCTTACCTAAGGTGAAACCTCATAATTAAACCATCAGCTTACTAGGGGTTTTTACCCTTGTGTGTGGGCATGTGCTCGTGTGTGTGTGTGTGTGTGTGTGTGTGTGTGTGTGTGTGTGTGTGTCTGTGTGTGTCTGAGAGAGAGAGAGAGAGAGAGATTGAGAGAGAGAGAGAGAGATGGACTCTTTATTGGCTGGGGAAGCCTGTGGAGTCCTTCGCAGAATAATGTTTTTAAGTGCAGATGATTAAACACATTGTATAATTTTTAATTATATCAAAAAACAGTTATAAAATAAGCACATAGATCTCAGTTCAAGAACTCCTGCTGCAGAGTCACACAGATCTTCACGTTGTATAACGCACCATTTGCTCTCCCTCTGAGAACATGTAATCCCACAATGGGAACAAAGCGAGCAGTATCCTCAGTGAAAAAACATTAAGAAGCTGCTCTTTTTTCAGAAAAGCAGTGAACCAGCGAGGGCCATGAGAAATGCAAACCAGTCAGACCTTCAGTATCCTTCCCCATCATGTCTCCTAATCTTGACCCATAAAATTATTTCTGGAATCTACTGAAATCCTATATTCTTTCCACTAAGGGCATCCGGAGCTACTGAGCACTGTCTTTGTTGCCACCTTCCCCAGAGGAGCATTCTTCCCAGCCTTTGGCCCCTAGGAAGAAAAGAAGGAAAGCAGAGAATGGAAAAAGATTGAACTTAGTTTACAAATTGATAACCTGGGTTGCTTCTGGAAGCAAATATTTGTGTGTGTGTGTGTGTGTGTGCGTGTGTGTGTGTGTAGTTTCCCACAGGAATCCTACCTAAATTGCTTGGACTGTGTTTCTAGAAATCTCAGTTTGCACAAGAATGCCATTCCAGGAGGGCAGCAAAATTGACTTTTGAATTGACTGTGGAAAGTCCTGGGCAACCAATAAATCAGTTTTTTGCTTGGAGTCAATAAGAACGTTGCCTTGAGGTAGTTCAAAACAAAACAAAACAAGAAAACGGGAGATGATTCATTTTTGCTTTGGTTGTCCAGCGTTTTAGCACTTGTTCTGGGCTGCTGCCAAGCTTCTCTCAGGGTAGGGTAATAGACACTTCTGCCCCTCGTACTTGTATTCAGGTGTCCCTGAATAGCCAGAAAAAGAAAAAGGGAAAGTGAGGACAGCAGATAGATCAGGTACATTATTTTTTGGGTAGACGGGGAGATTGGGGGTAGATCAGGGGGAGATCAAGTAGGTCAGGAACACTTTTGAGGGGCGGGGGGGCAAGAGGAAAAGGACACACCAATTGTGCTAGACCAGAGGAGGATTTTGAATACAAGGCAATAGAATTGGTCATGTAGGTGATAATGTGGAGCCTTTGATATAATGAACGATAAGAGGTTTTGTGACTAACCCTTAGTATGGGAATGCTAAGTGTGAGGCAAGAGGAGGTACGGGGGAGAGTAGGTCGCACTTGTGATTGGCACCTCAAATGGAGGATGATTCCCTCTATTAGCTCCTACTGCTCTTCCACGATTGGGTAATGAAATGGTGAAGCTTAAGAATATGTTGTAGAGGAACAATTTAATTACTGTGATCTTCTGCCAGTTTGTCCTTTAGCTGGTCATCCTGTATTCATCCCCATTGACTGCAGGTAGGAGAGATCCTGAGGAATGGGACACATGTGCCTGTCATCTCCCTGAGGGATTCGACAAGGGGAGTTCTTTTTCTAGACCCTTTTTTTCCCTCTAGTTCCTCCCCCAATGTCCCCTCACCACTGTATCTACAATACCCACACCTACACTGCCATGTATTCCTCATTAGAAGAATTAAGAAAACTTCAACTAACTAACCGTGAAGCTTTTCCTTTGGATGTATATTAATTTATTTCCCAAAGGCCTGCAAGTTTTAATTGGCTGGCTCATAAGTGTTTGAGAATCTGTCCTAGCATTATCCTAAAACCTTAGCACTGCCCATAGGAAAAGCTGAACTGTATCAGACAACTCTCTGAACAGGAAACATTTGTCTCCTTGGGGCATCATAGTGCTGTACCTGATAAGTCAAGATCATTGTGGAAACTTCCCTGGGGATGATCCTCATCTCTTTCTGAACCCTCCCCAAAGGACCATAAAACTGAACGAGTAGGGAGCAGATGGATAAAAGATGGTGCTGAGAATAAGGTTCCCAAGGACTTTCTCCAAAAGGCTAGTTCTGGTCTTGGCCATCCAAATTGTTGTGGTCATTTTTATCAAGGGAATCCTCCACAAAGCAAAGGTAAAAGGACAACATGGAGAGCAGAATGCCTTGTCTCCTTCCTTACAGGATGATACAACAAATTGGTCTTTCAGGAAGACGACTGGGGAGGAGGTGACTGTTTATGATCTAGGTAAGATTACGCACAGACTCTTTGGAATCATAATATGTGGGGAAGGGCTTCTGAAGCCAAATTCTGGAACTGGGATGGGGAACTTTCCACATGCACACAAAGATGTGTATCTATGCTTCAGTTATGTAATAAAAATCATTTTCAAATGTCCCTAAGCCTGATGGAGAGGTCAGGATCCTTATCTAACTGGTGACCACGTGCCCATCCAAAGTCTGTCAGTCTATATCATGTGTACACAACAAATCTCCTTCACAAGTTGAAAGGCAAGGGAATGGATGAAGAAAGTTGCTAGAATGGTCAGGAGAGGGTGTTGGAGCTTTCATTCAAGCCACTTAAAAACGGCACCTGAGATTGGGAGAGTAACTCAAATTTGGTGTAGCAGAGAGCAGAAAAAAAATCCTCATTAAAAATAAAGTGTGCAGCGAATGGTCAGGTCACCACTAGTAGTTCTGGTGACTACTAGACCATGAGCTCCATATGGGCAGGGTGGTGCCTTATTTAATTTTTGTATCTTCCCCAACATTCAGCATAGCAATCTACACGTAATGGGGACTTATTTAATTTTTGATGAGGTTGTTTAAGAAATATGAGGAAAATGGGAGATAGCGATATGAAGACGATAGGTAATGTGTTCTAAAATATAGATAGCTGGCATTGCAGTCAGGAAGACCTGAATTCAAGTCCTGCCTTGAGCACATTGTGTGGCCCTGTACAAGGTATTCAACTTCTCTGTTCCCTAGGAAACTCTTGAAAAATCTACATTCTAGATGTATTTCTTCCCTGGCACCATTCCTCATACCGGTGAAATGTCAGGCCTAGTTCAAACATACATGAAAACGAAGTGGAATATCTGTCCATTCTGTGGTAGTAGGGAGGAGGGAAACCCTGAGCATAGGAGAGTAGTTAGCAGAACTGGTACGTCGGCGGTGGGGCCAGTATAGGAGACAACAGGATAGCGGCAATGTCAGCAAAAACAGAAGCAAAGTAAAACATTAAGACACAAAGCAAAACAAAAACAGGAGTAGGAGTCAATGGTTTTTTTTATAGATAAGGTTCTATTTTGATAGAATGTAAACTCCTTTAGGTGAGACACTTGTACTCTGTCTTTGTATGGCCAAATTGCATTATGGTGACTAGAACACAGCGAGTGCTTGATGGATGTTTATTGACCGATTATAAAAACACAGGATTCCAGAGCTGGAAGGACCTAAGATTTAGCCTGATGCGCTCTTTTCCCTTCTGCTTGCGCTCTTCCCAGGTGGTCCATCTCTTGGTGACGCTCCGGAGTTGCTTTGTCTCCTGGAGCTGTCATCTAACTTTGGGAATAGGCCACTTAGATAAGGTGCAGAATGGGACCAATATAAGAGGCTGAGTCAAACTCATTTCTCTAATGCTCTCATTGAATACTTTTCCCAGTAGGTCTAATAGACAGGTACGGTCCCTGAAAAAGTTCTCCACAAATGTTTTCCCCAATGGTCTGACCCAATGCCAGAATTTCCAGCATTATGCATTTATTTCTTGGGGTTAAACCATGTTATCATCGGAATTTCCCCTTAAAATTCAAACATCTCTGGGTATGGAAAACATATTGAGTCTTCTGCTGGCACTAACAACTTAGTGTGAATTTGATAAACCGGTCAGAACTAATCAGGTACACAAGTTCTGAAATTATGGGACACCTGACAAATAATGTTTAATGGAGGCAGTGGGAATAGTGCCTCTAAAGCATGGAGGCTGCATAGCAGGTACCTTAGAGCAGGGCTATCCAAAATATGGCCTTCGGGCTGCATGCAGTGTGATTTTATGTGGCCTGCCTGTGGGTTTTAATTTTCACAAGCGATAAAGTAAAATGATAATTTGCATGTAATGCGTATTAGATATTTTAATTCCATCACTAATAAATAATCTCATCGATGTTAATTTTCTTTGGTGTTTTTAAGCAGTATTACGGACAGAACATATCACATGGAATTTTCAGTTGATCTGTGGGATGCGTTCTGTCTGTGCGATGCAGACTAGTCAGTATGCAACTACCTTTATACTGTTGTGTTGTTGCTTTGTGCCTTCGCCTGTCGTATTGATGACGCGCGTTCCCTGACTTTCTACTAGTGTACTGTATTTTTTATTCTCGGTGTGGCCCTTGAATAATTATTTTATTTTAATGAGGCCCTAAGATAACCTCAGGTTGGACAGCCCTGTCTTAGAGGGTCTATTTTAGTCTATTCTCCTATACTATTTCTCTGAGACCAAGACTTCAGAATCCCAGAAGTGAGAGAGTCTTTGAGAAATTGGGTTGGATAGACAGAGTGTACAGATGTTTGGAGTTTGCCAGAAATATTCTCTTTGCATTTCCTTACATTTAGATAATTTTACAAGACACTCCATGACACAACAGGAAATGGAGCAAGCAGAAACTATCACGAGGCAATTGGAACCTGGGGCTGGAAAGAAGGCACAAATCAAAGTCCTGAGTGAACTCTACCCAGACTCGGCGCTTTTCCTTAACTGGGGTGAAGGCCTGTCAGAGTCCCAGCAGACTGAAGCTCAGAGCCTCTTCATGAAGTTTGGTTACAACGTTTACCTGAGTGACCAGTTGTCTCTCAATCGCTCTTTCAAAGATGGTCGCAATCCCAGGTGAAGTTGGATTTACACTAGTCTATTCATCCTGAAAGAGCTCCCATTTAAAGTTATGCAGTATTGAGAGTTTAGAGTTGGGGGGATGGATAGGGAGAAAACGATATAAAGAATGAATTGAAGGAAGTCAAGGCTGGAAGGAAGGGATTATAGCAGCATAATGAAATCTAGAAGGAGAAGTAGCATTTTCCTCTTTATTTTACACATGAACAAAATGATCCTTGGAGGGATCGAATGGCCATGAAAATGCAGAGTAAGTTGACACTGGATAGAGAATTCATAGACCTATAAGATTATTAGAATTGGAATGGACCTTAGGTGTTATCTATTCCAACCCCTTTATTTTACACATGAGGAAACAGAAGTATAGATTGTTAAGTGAATTGCCTGAAGTAACACAGTATCTTGATAATCTAACAGGCTACTCAAATTTCTCAAATTCCTCAAATTCTTTTTCCAGGTCCCCTTCGACATATGACCAAATTTAAAGAATGTTCTTTTCTTTCCTCTCCTTCATTTACCTTTCAGAATTCCTCTGTCCTGTCCACATTTTTTCCCTGTAAATAATTATTGAGCGTTCTTTTATGTGCCCAGCTCTACAAGACGCTATGGAAAATACAGAAGAAGATCTTACAGTCAAAGTAGAGAAATAGTAAAAGAAATAACTGCATAAACTTTAAAATACATGATTTACAATTTGTTTTAAAAGTTGTAGTCATTAACTTTAGTGAAATAACAAAACACTTTATTTCCTTCTGTATTCTCTTCTTCGTCTCTGTATCTTCTCAGATTTTCTCATTTTTTCAAAAAATTTTTTTACGTAGTTGTAAATTGTTCTAATATACTTTCTGCATAGGCATGATTTCCTGTCCTCCTTTATTTCTAAGTATTCTTCATAGGGGCAGCTAGGTGGTACAATGGCTAGACTGCTGGACCTGTTGTCTGGAAGACCAGAGTTCAAATATGGCCTCAGACAGTTACTAGCTGTGTAAATTTAAGCAAGTCACTTAACCTCTCTTTGCATCAGTGTCCTTATCTGTAAAATAGGAAAAATAATAGTACCTACCTCCCAGGGCTGTTGTGAGGGATCACTCAAGATCATAATTATACAGTGCATAGCACAGTGCCTGGCAAGCAAATAAGTGCTATATAGATATTGGCTATCGTTAGTCACTTTTTTGTGGTACAGTTGTATTCCATTGTGCTTATAGTCCATAATTTGTTCAGCTGTTTCCTAAATATTGATCACATTCTCTGTTTGGAGTGCTGGAGAATAAGGTTAATGGATGGTCAGGAAAACTGTGGGAGCCAGGAAAAAGAAAGTCAGCACATTCACAACATTGCATCAGATGCTTGAAATGCATTTTTTTTTTAAAAAAATTCATTACTCTTTTTTATTGTTAAAGTTGAGAAGATATCTATTTTATCTCCTGTGATCCTTTCTATTTCTTTTTTGGTGAAGAATTCTTCTTCCCCTGTCTGATAGGCCTTCATCCCAGTTTTAGAAATGAATTAAATCTGAATAAAATTTGCTTAGGAAGTTGAATATCCCTTCTTTCCAGGCCTGGAAAGGTGTCTCTATCCCTCCTTCTCTAACTTGTTTGTGATATGACCTTTTACATCTAGGTGACATTTCCATTTGGAGCTTTGGAGAAAGCTAATTTCTCTGTCAGACTGGTTTCCAGTTTCTCACCAGTTTTGATCAAATAGCATTTGTTCTTTTCCAGATAGTTGGAATCCTTGGTTTTATTGAACACTATGTTTTCTACGTTTGATTGTTTCAGGGTCTCAGGTAGTTTGGGCTTGGGCACTGTCTCAAGCTTCAGGCTTTTTCCAGCTGCTGTTTTCAGAGCTAATTCTTGGAGTATGCAAGTTCTTGGTGCTTCCAAGGTGTATGATTTAGGGAGAGGGTAGTCACTGCTGTTCTGGTCTGACTCTGGACTTTACCCAGGAAGGGCCCCTGATCTTCTGTAGCTGCAAGTGCTAATTCTCCTCCCTTCCTTGGAACTGTGATCAGGTCCCCTACTCCCTAGTAACTGACCACAGGTGCTCCTCTCCTCTGGGTAACTGTGACCCAGAATTGCGTATGAGCAATAGAGTTACTAATCAGAGTTAGCTGTGCCCAGTACCAGCAAACAGACCCCTGTAATCTCTTTCAGGACATTGCCCGACACTTTTACTGTCTCTGGGTAATGAATGAAAAGTCGTTTACTAAATGCTTATTATTTGCAAAACACTGTGCTAAGTACAAAGGATACAACAAACAAAAATACAAAACAATTCCTTCTCCCCAAAAGCTGACCTTCTCACGGTGGAAGACAACACATAAAGATTTCAGCTGTTAGATGGAAAGGTCCAATGGTTTGTGTGAATGTGTGTGTGTGTGTGTGTGTGTGTGTGTGTGTGTGTGTATGCATGTGCACACATCTGTCTATCTAGCTATCTATCTAGAAAAGCTCTATAGGTGGGCACATGTCATAATGTGCATAATAAACATTTTTCATCCGCTTTACCTGTATGAATGGTCAGGCTAAAATATTTCAAGTGGTATCATCAATGTTCTGGGATTTGATGCAAATATTATAGTATCCTTCACCAATGGGAGATCTAAACTAGCCTGATATTTAAGAGGTTTGCTGAATGAAGTTATATAAATTTGCTATACCTCTCAAGGAATCTTGAATAATTTTGGATAGAAGACACTTTGTTGGAAGAGAACTTTTAAAGCAGCATTTTGCTATATTGAATAAAATGCTTTTTAAAAAATGATCAACAACTATTGGGCATGGGAAGTTCTTGAATTTTGTATCTTTGGGACCCAGACCTCCACATCACTTCCCCACTGTCTTTTCGCTGTGGCTCAACTCCGTCATTATCTCCATTCCACAAAAACACTTAGACTCTAGCGCTGGGTTCTTCAGCTCATGAGAAAAAAGAAGCAAAACCAAAAAAGAAGAGAAAAAAAGAGAGAACAAGTAGTTTGCCTCAATCTGCATTCAGATTCCATAATTCTTTCTTTGGATACAGATAGCTCTTTCCATCATGAGTCCTTTGGAGCTGTCTTTGAACCTTGTATTGTTGAGAAGAGCCAAGTTTATCAAAGTTAGCCAACACTTCTGTGTGTTGTGTATAGCGTTCTCCTGGTTCTGCTCCCCTCACTCAGCATCACATCGTGTAGGTCTTTCCAGGTTATTATAAAGTCTGTATGTTCCCCATTTCTTATAGCATAATAGTATTCCATTACATTCATATACCACTCCCCAATTGATGGGCATCCCCTTGATTTCCAATTCTTTGCTACCACAAAAAAAGCTGCTACAAATATTTTTGTACATGTGGCTCCCTTTCCTACTTGTGCGATCTCTTTGGGATACAGCCCTAGCAGTGGTATTGCTGGGGTCAAAGGGCATGCACATTTTTATAGCCTTTTGGGCATAGTTCCAAATTACTCTCCAGAATGGCTGGATATGTTCACAATTCTACCAACAATGTAACAGTGTTCCAATTTTCCCACATTCTGTGTAGCATTTATCACTTTCCTGTTTCGTCATGTTATCCAATCTGACAGGAGAGATGTGGTACCTAAAATTTGTTTTGATTTGCATTTCTCTAAGCAATAGTGATTTAGAACATTTTTTTTCATATGCCTATAGATATCTTTAATTTCTTCCTCTGAAAACTGCTTGTTCATATCCTTTGATCATTTCTCAATTGGATAATGACTTGTATTCTTATAAATTTGGCTCAGTTCCCTGCATATTTTAGATATGAGGCCTTTATCAGAGACACTGGTTGTAAAGATTTTCTCTCAATTTTCTGCTTCACTCCTAATCTTTGTTGCATTGGCTTTGTTTATATAAAAACTTTTCTTTTTAACATAATCAAAATTATCCATTTTGCATTTTGTAATGCTTTCTGTCTGTTGTTGGGTCATGAATTCTTCCCTTTCCCATAAATCTGACAGTATTCCTTGCTCTCCCAAATTGCTTATGGTGTCAGCCTTTATTCCTAAATCATGAACCCATTTTGACTTTATTTTGGTATGCAGTGTAAGATATTGGTCTATGCCCAGTTTCTGCCATACTATTTTCCCAGCAGTTTTTGTGAAATAGTGAATTCTTTTTTTTTTTAATTTTTTTTTAATTTATTTTTGACATGTTTGGTTTTCAGCATTGATTTTCACAGGCGTTTGAATTACAAATTTTCTCCCCATTTCCTCCCCCCCCCCCACTCCAAGATGGCATACATTCTGGTTGCCCTGTTCCCCAGTCTTCCCTCCCCTCCGTCGCCCCATTCCCCTCCCCTCCCCCTTTCCCTTC
>CM053623.1:164274114-164326496 GCA_028646595.1 Phalanger gymnotis | reverse complement strand
GCCCCCGAAATAGTGAATTCTTAACCCAGAAGCTGGATTCTTTGGGTTTATCAAAGAGTAGATTGCTATAGTTGTTGACTACTGTGTCTTATGTACCTAACCTATTCCACTGATCCACCACTCTGTTTCTTAGCCAGTATCAAGTAGTTTTGATGACTGCTGCTTTATAGTACAGTTTAATATCTGATATGGCTAGGCTACTTTCCGTAGCATTTCTTTTCATTAATTCCCTTGATATTCTGGACCTTTTGTTCCTCCAGATGAATTTTGTCATTATTTTATCCAGTTCTGTAAAATAATTTTTTGTTAGTTTGATTGGCATGGCACTGAATAAGTAAATTAATTTAGGTAAAATTGTCATTTTTATTATATTAGCTTGGCATAACCATGAGCAACTGATGTTTTTCCATTTATTTAGATCCGACTTTATTTCAAATTTATTATTCTATTTTCCTCTAGTTTTTAAAGTGGTTTTTAAAAAATATGTGTATGTAACTGATTGAGTGACCATAGAATATGAAATAGAGGAACAAGTCAGACATGACTCTAGATTTTCCTATCATTTGTGGGAATTGGAGAATGGTAGAGCCACCGATTGAAATAAGGACATTGCAAAGGGTAGCTCGTGTATAGGCTGAAGAAAAGGAATTTATTTAGGGATAGATATAATGAATTTGAGAAGATAGAATGACATTCAGATCGAAATGTCCACTGAAGGCTAAACCAAAGGATGCTGATATTAACTCCAGCAAGGAGTTTAGACACATTGAAGCTTGCCTTGGCTGTTTTTCGGACAAGTGCTAGAATTTGTTCTTCTAAATAACTAGAGCTACAATTGTTGGTTATCTGTCAGAGATGATTAAGGCATTCCAGACTGAGGGATGGGATAAGTGAGTTTGGGGGATATGCCCTAAGCCATACAATGATAATGCTCTGAGCATCATTATTTATGGTTTGTTCTCATAAAGGTGTCTCGAGAAGACGTATCCCTATCAACTTCCAACTGTCAGTGTCATTCTAACAATTATGAATGAAGCCATGTCAGTCATACAACGGGCCATCAACAGCATCATCCACCAGACCCCTGCCCATCTGCTGAAGGAACTCATCCTGGTAGATGACTTTAGCTCAAATGGTGAGTTGAATACTGGGAAGGGATTTTGTTTCTGGTTTGAAAGTTATACAAGTCTTACAGATGAATTTACTAATTTTTTTGATCTAAACTGTTTGATTTACATAGAGAAACTGGAGAGGGTATGGAAAAGAGCCACATATATGAGAAAGGGATTAGAGTAATGACTTATGAGGAAAGAGTCAAGGGACAAAGGAAATACAGCCTGGAGAATAAAAAGGCTTTAAGGTCGATAAGAATTTTTACCCAGGAATCCAGTGACAATTTTCAAAGATTCTGACTCAGAGGATAATCTGTGCAGTTCTCCAGCTCCACTGGGGACAAAACAAACTGCAGCAATAACGATTTAGGCCAGGTATAAGGATTTTCTGGCAGGGAGAGATGTTAAACACTGGGATGTATGTGTGGGGGAGGCCATACAATCTGAGATTACCTAATCCCATTTCCAGCCAGTTCCCCTAATATCCTAAGGATGTTTTTATAATTGGCCATCAGAATGTTGAGAATAGAGAATGATGAGTTGTTGCTAAAGGAGGTAGTATGACACAGAAGCTCCTACTTGACCAATCAGTCTCTGTGACTAGGGATCAGTGCTCCTTGCAAAAGACAAGGCGCTCTAAATTTCTTTAGTGGACCCCTGCAAAACCATTGAGCAATTCAAATGGAAGTCTAAATCCCCCCAAAATAGGATGAATAAGCTAGCTTTAAAAGAAATTGAACAAACTCAGACGAACTTCAAACACAAAAGGGGATTAAAAAATTGGGATTGAGTTTAATTGGAACCAAGCCCTAAGGTCCCAGTCAAGCCCTTCAGATAACATATAAAGTCTTGGGGAAGCTCCCTTTAGGCTCTGACTCAGGTTCAAGTGGAGGCCAGATTCATCATAGGGGCAACATTACCCCAAAGAAGGAAACTGGGCAATCTCTGTGTCTCTGTCTCTCTCTCTCTCTCTCTGTGTGTCTCTGTTGCTGTCTCCCCATAAACCCCCATCTCTCTGTCTCTATCTGTCTTACTGTCTGTCTCTCACTCTCTTTTTCTCTCTCATTTTTACTCATAACAAGGAAACATTTCTAAAACAAAGCTTAGGTGTGACATATGTCTAAAGTATCCCCTAAAAGGGATTAAAAAATTTTCTTCTAGAAAATAATGTACAAAGTCAATAACAGGGATAGGATAGCTATTTCTTTCTTCCACCACAAATGTAATATTTAAAATACAAAAGACTCCTAAGCATACCTTAATACATAAAAGATAAAATAATAACCCATCATATGTATTATAATCTCCTGGGAGATAAAGACAACTTTGGGGACAGCTGGACAGATATTTCACAACCATATCAGATCTATACTATCTGAGCAATTTATAAATCCAGATCTTCTGGGTAGCCAGGAATAGCTCTTTAATCCCTTCAAGTTTTGCCTGATCCTAATAGGGTTTTGTTTCATTTTTCCTGAAAGAAGCAGTGTGGTTGTCAGAATCATCTCCTGTTAGTCAGATGTCACCAATGCAGGGACTCTTGAACTCATGTAATACCTGCCAAGGCTAGACACAACTATTTCTCAGGATCATTGTTCAGTGATTTGTACTCAGAGTAAAAAAAAAAAACAACAAATAAACATAAGAGGAAGCCAAGGACTTGTTGCAGGCTCATCTGGGCAAGATGTTCTCGTTTCCATGCCTGCTGGGGGTGGGAAGGGTAGATAAATCTTTTCTCCTCCCTTTAGAAGCCCAAGGAGCAACTGGAAAAGTCCTAAGTAATACATTGAAAAAGAATCACCCTTCCCCTTCTCTTTCTCTTGATCCTTTTATAGACTACTGAGAAGGCTACTCTTCCTTTCTCAGGGACCAATAGTCTTTTTTTCTTTTTTAAAAAAATTAGAATAATATTGTATTTTTCCCAATTACATGTGAAAACAATTTTTAACATTCATTTTTAAAAATTTTGAGTACTAAATTTTCTCCCTCCCTTTCTTTCCTTTCCCTGAGACAGTAAGCAAATTGATATAGATTGTACATGTGTAATCATGCAAGACATATTTCCATATTAGTCAAATTGTGAAAGAAGACACAGATCAAAAAAGAACCCACAAAAATAGAATGAAAAATAGGATACTTGATCTGCATTCAGACTCCATCAGTTCTTTCTCTGGAGGTGGATAACAGTTTGTATCATGAGTCCTTCAGAATTGTCTTGGATCATTATATTCCTGAGAGTAGCCAAGTCATTCACAGTTGATCATCGTACAATATTGCTGTTACTATGTACAATGGTCCCTGGTTCTGCTCACTTCACTTTGCATCAGTTCGTGTAAGTCTTTCTAGGTTTTTCTCAAGCTATCCTGCTCATCATTTCTTATAGCACAATAGTATTCAATTACAATCATAAACCACAACTTGTTCAACCATTCCCTGATTGTTACACATCCCCTCAATTTCCAATTCTTTGTCAGTGGCCAATAATCTTCAACACAAATACCATATCATGCATATCCTTTAGCAAGGTCCATGGGCTTGCTTTTATAAATAAAGATAGTAAAGCTACAGATTTGGGAATCATCCATAGAGATACTAGTTGAAGCTATACTAATGAATAATATCATCAAGGGAGAACCCATACAGATGAAAGGGAAGAAGGCTAAGATCAGAAAGTTGAGTGATTCTTACATGGAGAAGAGGGGCCAGAGAAAGAGACAGTGAAAGTCTGGTCAGAGAGGTGGGAGGATAATCATGAGCGTGCAGCGTTATCAAAGCAAAGGGAGGAGATGGCATTAAGCGACTGTTGTCAGTAGTGTATGTTGCAGAGAGATCAAAGTGAATGAAAAATGAGTCAAGACCTTTGGATTTAGCAATTGGAGATTATTAGATTCAGTAGAGTGGTGGGAATGAGAACCAGATAGCAAAGGGTTAAGAAGTGAGTAGGTGATGAGTAAAATAAGATCATGAGAACCGACTGATCTACGGAAGCAAAGGAGAATAGAAAATGGAATAGTAGCTCCAAGGCGCAAGCTTAAGAGAAGGTGGCAGAACAATAAAGTGGATGTGTAAATGGGGAATTAGAAGTGTGCTGACTCCTATTCTCGGCCATGGGAGCAGTGGAATGTGGAAGAAGAAATAGCCACAGTTGAAGAGATTCTCCAAGACTGGGTATTATCAGGGTAAAAGTAGATTTTCATTAGTTTGTAAAATTGTTGTATTAATGATTTTTAAATAATTCAGTTACTTCACAACATTCATACCTAGAACTCTCATAATAAAGAAATACAGTTAAGCAACACAAATGTATATATTGACTTTTCATGATGTGTTCTTCATTTCCTATCTGTAATTCATCTTAGTCCTCTGTAATTAAGTCTGGTCATTGTATGGCAAGAATTAATTTCATTTGGAGAATGTGAAACAAGTGTAAAGGGAGTTAATCAAGGTTGAAAGGAAACTATTTATCTAAGTATGAGAATTCCAGAGAACACAGTGGAAGAACTTAGTAGAGGGGAACTTGCTTCGGTGAAAGTGGATTTGGGAAATTCAAGGGCTGAGCTAGAAAGAGATGAAGTGGCTATCAAAGCAGAGAGTTTGGTGCCCAAATCAGATTAAGGATAACAGAGATTAGGAGAAAAGAAGATTCACAAATTGGAAGACTATGTTAACCATAGCAGCAGGTTGGTGCCGAATACACAGAATTAGCAAATGGAGGCCAGGAGGCTGGGTAGGTAGAACAACAAAGAGAAGGAACAATGATATGATGGTCATGTTTCCACAGCCTAGGCTCTCTCTCAAATTGAATTCCCTGGCCTGGACCCTACTCAAGTGATTGTATAGTGCATAGTGTTTGTGTTGGTGTCTCACCTCTACACTGGGCTCTCCCTGAGACTTAACATATTTGGACAAAAGAATGCAAATTATTTGTGCTATCATATCAAAAATTATTTCCCAAAACTTTGAGAATCTGTAACGGGCATAGGTATTCCCTCAACCAATGCATATCGCAATCCCACTGTAAAATAGTAAATGGTCTTCAAGAGCTGCTGTGGTTGAAAAACCTCTGTACTGATGATTCTCAACATCGATTTATTCAGCCCTAACTTTTCTTCTGACCTCCAGTTTTTAATCTCCAGCTGCCTATTTGACATCTCAAACTTGAGATATCCTGTAGACATCTTAAACTCAACATGTTTGAAAGTGAATTCATTATCTTCTGTCCCAAGCTCCACCCCACCCCGCCCCTTCCAAACTTCCTTACTATTGTCAAGGACACCACAACCCTTTCAGTTACACAGGCTTGAAATCTAGGTGCCAACCTCAACTTCTCACTCTTTCTCACCCCCACCATCCAGTCGATTCTACCTTTGTAACTTCTCTCATATATGCTCCTTTCTCTTCTCTGACACTGCCACCGCCCTGGCTCAGTCCCTTATCACCTCACACCTGGGCTATCACTTTATGGTTAGTCTCTCTGCCTGGTTGTCCCCACTCCAGTTCATCCTCCTCTCAGCTGTCAAGTTGATCTCCCTAAAGTGCAGATCTGACCATGTCACACACACCCCTTGATAAATTCTGTTGGTTCCCTGTATCCTCTAAGATCAAATATAAAATCCTCTGTTTGGCATTCAAAGCCTTTCATAACCACACTCCACTCCCACCTTACCAGTCTTCTTTTACCTTACACCACCCTGTGTACTCTTTAATCCAGTGACATTGGCCTCTTTTCTGTTCCAGGAACAGGACACCCCATCTCTATGTATTGACTTCACAGTTAATATATGTCATAGGTGGGACTTGAACCCAAGGCTCCCTGGCTTAAAGGCCATTTCTATAACCCAGCCCTTGCCTTTCCCAAATCCAGTCTCATCTAAGAGAAGTCCCTTCTACTAGGTTCTTTCACTGTGCCCTCTGGAATTCGCATTCTTATATAAATATTTCACTTTCAACCTTGATATATTTCCTTTGACAAATTATTTCTATCCATTATGCATATTGGCAGAAGGAATAAGAGAGTCCCTTTCTTCCATGACAGGTGCCCTTCA
Organism: Phalanger gymnotis; assembly: GCA_028646595.1. Taxonomy (NCBI): domain Eukaryota; kingdom Metazoa; phylum Chordata; class Mammalia; order Diprotodontia; family Phalangeridae; genus Phalanger; species Phalanger gymnotis. The sequence continues at coordinate 164,320,339 of CM053623.1, read as the reverse complement.
GGTGTTATAAACAAAGGTGTATCCTCTATAATCTCATAGAATTCATTGTGGGGCTCGTCAGATTGATGAGTCTCTCCCGATCAACTCCTCTCACAATGGTGTTGTTTCAACAGCTATCCCTTAGGCTGAATTCACTGACTACCATGCGTGGATCTGTCCTACTTCTGAAATATAAACCAGAAAACAATGCTTTCAGATATACATAAGCACAAATGGACCAAATAGAAGGAGGTGGGTTATATATATATACATAGCTTTGGAAGAATCTAGCCGTATCTATCCTGGAGGACAATGGTGCCTGTGCCCCTTTGTTAAGGTAGAAGTGGGGGTAGAAACTGCAGCAGGGGATATTCACCTTACGACTTAATATCCTGGGAATTTATTGAACATTCAATAAGGATATCTCTACCCATACTTACAAAATACATATTAATTGTTGTTGTTCAGTCATTTCTCAGTGGTGCCCAACTCTTCATGACCCCATTTGGGGTTTTCTTGGCAAAGATACTGGAAGGTTTTGCCATTTCCTTCTCCAGATCATTTTACAGATAAGGAACTGAAGCAATCAGTGTTAAGTGACTTGTCCAGAGTCACACAGCTAGTAAGTGTCTGAGGCCAGAGTTGAATTCAGGAACATGAGTCTTTCTGACTCCAGGCCCAGCACTCCATCCACTGCACCACCTAGCTGTTACACCATATTGAATACCATATAAATAAAGATTGTGCTTTTTTCTAGATGAACTAAAGGAAAATTTGGGTAAACAGATCCAGCTTTACAACCTCAGGTATCCCAAGCTGCTGAAGCTGATCCGTCACACCAAGAGGAAGGGGCTCACTCAGGCCCGTATCTCCGGCTGCAAAGCTGCTAAAGCGGACGTGGTCATTGTCTTAGATGCTCATGTTGAAGTGAATGTTGGTTGGTGAGATATCATGGACTGGCTCTGGGAAAGGGGAATAAGAAAATGATGCATTTTTTCATGGGTCCCCAGAGGGATAGGGCAAAGGCAGCACCAAATCTTAGATGAGGGGAAGCCCCAAAGGAAGAACATCCTCTTATCTCTGGGAGTAGAATAGTGTAGTGCAAAGGCCTTCCTAATATTTCTAGTATAGACCCCCTTCTTTCTTTTGATTCTACCACCACAGGCCCTCACCACCTCACTCCTAGACTATTGCAATAGCCTTCTGGTTGGTTATCGTGCTTTAAATTCCTCCCTACTCCAGTCCATCTTCCACTCAGCTGTTAATTTACCTAAAGCGATCATGTGATTTCCACCCCACCCCCAACATTATTCAATAAACGTCGGTGACTCCCTGTCACCTAGGATTCAAATATAGCCTCTTCTGACCAATTTGAGCTGTATATATATCCAAATTATACATAGCTGTCTTTGTGTTATCTTCCCACATTAGTCTGTGAGCTCCTTGAGAGCGAGACTGGCTTTTGTCTTTCTTTGTATCACTAGGACTTAGCGCAGTGCCTAGTACAGAGTAGGCACTGAATAAATATTTATCGAATGACTACGTAGAATATTCTAATACTTCAGATTGAAATAGAGGGGAAAAAGACAAAACTCACGCCACAAAACTTGAGATTTACTAAAGGCAGCTAGGTGGCCTAGTGAACTTGGATCACTGAACTCGGAAGTCTTGAATTCAAATCCCACTTTGGACACTTACTAGCCATGTGACCATGGGCAACTCACTTAACTTCTATTAGCATCAGTTTCTTTCTCTGTAAAATGAGGGTGACAAAGGCAACTACCTCACAGAATAGGTATCTGATTTTGTTTCTACCACCCTAGTTCAGGCCCTATCCCTTCTCCCCTGGACTGTTGCAATTTTTAAAAATTATTCTCCTTGCTTCAAGGTTTTCTCCACTCAAAATCTGTCCTCATTAGCTTCTGAAATGATTTTCCTAAATTACAGGTCTACTCAGTAAAATCCAGGATCAAACTCTAGGATCTAACTAAACTCAGGAGGAGTCCTGTCCTTTATTATTTTTCTTTTCATACACTTCTCCATTTGACCTTTCTAGTCTTATTATACATTCGCACTTTCTATGGTCCAACCAAACTGGTCTTCTTACTGTCCTTTATCCACACCACTCCTCTCCTGTTTCCATTCTCTGGCTGTACCCCTTAATTAGAACATACTCCATCCTCATCTCTCTCTCTTAGAATCCGTAGCTTTCTAAAAGACCCAGCTTAAGTGCCACCTTCCACACAAAACCTTTCCTGATCCCCCCAAATCTGTTAATATCTTTCTGCAATTGATATTGCATATATCATATTGCTACTTCCCCAACTTTTACTCAAATTGGTGGGCCAGGTCCCCTGAGAGCGATGACTACTTCTCACTTCAGGATACTATGATCAAGTAACTCTGAAGATTGTTGGGGCTTCTAATGCTATCACTCATGAGCCTACACTGGTGTGCTCCTAATTTATTATCAGCCATAGTGAATTAAATTTTAGAAATGTTATTCACCAAGAAAGTATAGAAGGAACAGGTACAAAAAGAATCCTCCCCAAACTCTGGAGCACACTCTTCTACAGACACACACACACACACACACATCATCATCATCATCATCACCATCACCATCATCATCAAAATAACAACAACAATAACAATAATGATGATGATGATGATAGCTATTGCGTTTATATATCACTCTAAGGTTGCAAAATGCTTTAGAAATATTATCTCATTTTTCTTCCCAGCAACCCTAGGAGGTAGGGACTATAATTGCCCCCATTTTACAGATGAGGAAACTGAAGAAGATAGAAGTTAAGTGACTTGCCTAGGGTCACACAGCTAATAAAAGTACGAGGCTGAATTTAAACTGAGGTCTTTTAACCCTAGTGCTCTACTCACTGTCCCACCAAACTGCCCCAAATGCAAAGAGTGGTCACAAGCCTAATGTACAATGATACTGAGGCATAGTGTAGAGAATATATGTGTGGCCAGAGGATAAATGCATAATTAAGGATTACAGGAAGTCCCTTTCAGAGTTCTCAGATGGTCTTCTTTTCAAATGCAAGGGGGTATTTCTCTTGTCTTCAGTAAATCTGTCTCTGCTCCTGGCTAGATGCATTATTTGTTACTGGTCCAGTTTCTGATGACATGGTCATGGGAGGCATGTTACCCCAGGCTATCAAATGGAGATGGTCTTAACATTATTAATTAACATTCTTATATTCCTAGGACTGAATTAAACTAGAACCTTTCACCCAAGAGTGACTCATAGCTCTGGGTTATCCTTAAATCAATCTGCCTTTTTGATCCCCTGCAACAGAATCTGATTTTTGAGGGAAGCTTAATGTTGGGGTAAAGAGATTTCCAACTACAAACTGGTCTTGATATGAATCCATCATTCTGCCCTAGTCACTCTGGGGGTTCCAAAGTCACTTTAACCTTTCAACTGTTGTGTTTCACCATCCAGTAGAATTGTAACTAGCAATTTTGGTACCCTAGGCCTAACCTCAAAGAAAATTGGTAAGCTTAGCTGGGTGAGAGACCCTGAGAAATATAGCTTGTTGATATGGAAAGATAGTAACATATCATGAATTTGTTGCTGGAAAAGACACCACTGTGTTTGAGGGAAACAGAGGTCAAGCTGGGGAGAAATTCTCTTTGGATATGGTTGCTGGAAGGAGGAATTATGTTATCTGACAGCTTCTCATTTTAACTGGTTAGTCTTGCTAAGAAGGTGCTTAGCTCATTTGTTTCTATGCTGCTGAAGTAGTGTGAGCTCTGTTTGCACCCTCTAAATTTTGGTGCATTGGGCTAATGCCCCAGTCATCTCATCCTAAGTGGGAAAAAGTAGAAAAGTTGGTGGTAAAGGGGAATATTGATATAGATTACCCTGGATCTCACTGGCATTGCTTTAACATAGTCTGGAATTCTTATGCCATCTTTCTAGGGCAGAGCCCATCTTAGCAAGGATCCAGGAAGATCGCACTGTGATTGTGTCTCCCATGTTTGGCAAAATTCGTTTTGACACCTTGGAAGTGGAACATTATCCCTTGGCCTCTATTGGATTTGACTGGGCCCTCTGGTGCCTCTATGACCCTGTACCAAAAAGCTGGTTTAAACTGAAGGATGATACTGCACCAGTGAAGTAAGTCTGGAGAACTTGCAACTATCATTTATAGTCCCAGAGACATTGATTTATTTAAACTTGGAAACAAATGAGACTATTTCTAAGTTGTAAAAATCAGCTGAGACTTTTCTTCTGCATCAGATAAAAGTTGCTGGATTTACACAATATGGGACACAGTATAAATTTTGGCAATCTGTATAAAAAGCAAAAACATCACAGGATACAAAGAGCCATCAAAGGCCAACTAGAGTTCATCTCCCTGTCTCTGGGGAAAACTGACCCTAAATTGATGTATTCCTCTTTGAACGTCTTGGTGAAGACCTTTAAACTGAGAGGACATCTTTAAGACAAATGGTCCTTCACTCTTGCCCTCATCCATTCCTGGTCCCCTGTTATTTTGCTTTTTTTCAGTTAATCGACATTTGTATACTGTCCCTTGTATATTGCTCTCCCCCAATGGAAAAAAAAGGAAAACATACCCCTGGAACAAATAAGCAGGGACAAAAGTTCCTATATTAACCATGTCAAAACCACAAACAAATAAAAAAAAACATGTTCCATTCTGCATTCTGAGTCCATTGTTCCTCCATAATGACTTTTGAAGCATAGATAAAAAATGCCAGCATGGCATTATTGGGTCTACCTTTTTTCTCATCCTCTTTCTTCTCCTTTTCCTCCTCCTCCTCCTCCTCCTTCTCCTCTTTTTCCTCCTCCTTTTCCTTCTCTTCCTCCTCCTTTTCTTTCTCTCTTTTCTCCTTCTCTTCTCCCCCTTCTACATCCAGACCTCACCTCTACTCCTTGCATCCCCATATCCATGCTCCAGCATTTCCCACTTTCTGCTGTGTGTTTCTACAGGAGTCCTTCCATCATGGGCATCTTTGCTGCAGACAGACAGTTCTTGAAAGAGATTGGGTCCCTCGATAAAGGAATGCAAGTCTATGGAGGAGAAAATGTGGAACTAGGCCTGAGGGTAAATTTCTGATCTTTCCCTGTCCAAGTCATGAGTGGAAACAGGTGGGACAGTTTTGGAATAATTGTGCACTGTTGGATCTCTTTTACTTAAGGCTAAAAAGGTAAATGCTCAAATTGTCAGGTGGCTGAGAAGAGCTTTGGGAAGGAGTAGGAGACAGAGCTGCTTGGGTAGGGTTTTCATAGAATATAAGCACTGGGTGTGAGGTAATGACCGAAGTGAAACTCAACAAGTGGTTGCCATTTTGTTCCCCTACCTTTCTCCCACCAAGAAAAGTATAGAATCCATAAGATACACTGAGAATTTTCCAAAAAAGACCTGAGATTTGCCACCAATTAAACCCGGAAGACCCAAAGTAATGACACTTGATGATGCTGAAGCCTACTTAGAGAGAAAAAAGTTGAAGTAAAGAGGACCCAGGAAGACAAAAAAAAAAAGATTGGTTACATTTTAATTATATATAATCGTTGATTTGTATCTTATTATTCTAGTTGTAAATAAATTTTATTGATGTCTAACATAGTATGGAAAATTCCCAAGGATGGGAGTCAAGGGATCAGATTTTTAGTACTTGACTTCTACACTAACTAGCTATATTACAATGACATTTCCCCACCAAAGGGTGGTTTCTGTTCTTCCACCTTGTGCATGACCCTGTAGCATATAGTCAGTTCAAGAGCATACAGTGAAGTGATTTTTATGAAGCACAAACTTGGGGTACATACAGTTTGGATAAAACCCAATATCTCAATTGCTCAGGTGTTCCACCATTTTAAGGCATTGAGAATTACTCTAGTATGTTTCTTTTGTTAATTCCATTTTCAAGTTCATAGGTATCTTTTCTAAATCATAACCCTTGGGATTTTGGTTCTTGCTAATCCACACTGGTTCCACATTCCAATTTACACTCAAACTATTGCTTTTAATATGCCACAGAAAAAAGAGCACCAGACAGGAAAATACTGGCTTTGTTATGATTTTGGTTTGTGAAATGTCAAGACAACCCCTTATATATAAAATAAAGGACTTGGACTACGTGATTTCTAAGGTTCCTTTCAGGTCAAATATTCTGTGATGTTTTATATTTTCAGTGAAACTATCTTTCACCTCCCCTGTAGTCTCTTGAAGAACAAGGTCTTGTCCTATCTGGTGCCCACATTCAGCCCATTTGGCATCAGATGGAAAATAGTCTTTTGGCAGTCTTTTGCCCTCCCCAGATTAGAGTCCACACACTTAACATTTTAATTTATAAATACACCATAGTCCTTTGTTGGATATTCCTCTCAATTCATAATAAAAGTATTGGGAAAGAGGTATTTCTTCCATAGTGGATTTACTCTTTCCTAGGGAGTTCATTGATGGCTTGTTCAATTTCTTTTTCTGAGATGGGGTTATTTAAATATTTTACTTCCTCTTCTGTTAATCTGGGCAATTTATATTTTTGTAAATATTTACCCATTTCACTAAGATTGTCAAATTTATGAGCATGCAGTTGAGTAACTTACTCTTTCCTGATCTATGAAATGGGAGAGTCATACTTGATCTTCCTCTCTAACAAGGGCATATGAAAATAAAACAAGAAATTTCTTTTTAAGTGAACTCCAAATGTTATCATTACTATTGCATGAGGAAGACTAGTCTCAGTTTTGTGAATTGGTGATTTTCTTTAGGCTAGGAAAGGGAGAAGAAATGATCACAGCATCACAAGACAAGTTATCAATATTACATATTTCAAGGAATCTTTAATCATTTTGACACCTACAGGAGAACCACTTGATTGAAGGAGATGCATTAAAGTGGCATTTTGCTCTACCAAATCAGAAATTATTTGTAGTCAACAAGGAACACAGTAGGATCTTATTATATCTTCTCTATCTTTCAATTAGTTTTGTGATTGTGAATATGGAACGTTGCTTAAGAAAGTCTACCTCTTTACTTCTGATACTCTTATTAAGGATACCCTCAATGTGTGTATAGATTATTCAATTCTTATACAAATTTTAAATATAAGGGAAGGTAGGCATATGAGTCAGTAGTTAATGACATTCTCTTAGTTGTCTTTTTTGTTTTTAGCAAAACAGAACTATGTGTTTTTGCTTACCATTTATAAAGAAAATGTAAAAAAAATCAGGAGAGTATAGATGAAATTCAGAAGATGCTAAATACACTAAATTGTATTTCATAAAGTAGAGAGCATTTGTCTTTCTGAATAGTTTTATTCACTTTTTAGTAGCCTTCAGAGTATAATAAACCAGATGATCAATATTTGCCATTTTATGTCCCACATAGACACAAAGCTAAAATTAATTTTGTGGATATGATATAGACTTCACCACTTTTAACATTAAAAAGTAAAATAATTAAAAAATAAAAACTGATGAGAAATGTTTTTGCAAAGTGCAAAATATGTTAATTTATGACTGCAACCTGGATTCCAGTTGTTGATAATGATTGAGAGGGTGTATTCTTAAAAATGGTCACGAAGCCCATTGGTTTTTTTAAGTTTTACCCAACTTTTAAGTTTTACCCATCTAGATGCAAGAAATGATTTTCTCAAAACTTAACACCATTACTATGAAGCAAGGAGTTATTTATAGTACAGGTCTTTATCTGTTAGCTGTGCTTAAATAAATACTTTAAGGAAAAAAATCTTTATTACTTATTAAAAAGACATCTACATCAATCAAGACTGCTCTGTTTTTAAAGGATTACCTCAATACAAGACTGTTAGAATTCAAGAATAATTTTCAAAAAATTAACGTGACTCAAAAGTAATTTTCAAAAAAATAATTTAGTAACAGTTGTCTCTTTTTTGGCAGTAAAAGGTCATAGATTTTTTTCTACATCATCTGTATCTTACCTCCTGTAGATGTCTCACAAACTGATCTTTCAACATCCTCAGAATTACATTGGTTCCAGGATAGAACTCTGCTATGTACACTTGATCTAGTTAAATTACTTTTTTCTATTCTTATTCTTTTCGTTGTTATTTTCCCATTGACTTATAAGCATATCTAGGGATGTGACATTAGAATCTAAAGGTGTTGGCTTTTGTTGATGTTTGGTCATTTGTCAGTCATGTCCAATTCTTTGTGACCCTATTTGAGGTTTTGTTGGCAGAGATGCTGGCGTGGTTTGCTACACTTACCTTAATGGTAAAAAGTTTGGTACAAAAATCATTATATATCTTTCTTTTGCCTATTTGTTGCCTCTTACTAGTCTTATTCTTAAATACCCCTCGAATAATGTGGCTGAGTTTGGTCTCTTGCCAAGCTTTCTTTATACTGATTTTTCTTCCATGGCTTCTTCCATTAAATAAGGACATACATACAACGTACTATAATAGTAATAAAATCAAGATGGTTTTTGGAGAAAGACACTAAGTAGCTAAGGTGATCAGAAAAGGCTTCAAACGCGATGTAGTTTTTGAGCTGAATTTTGAAGGCTGCTAGGAATTCAAAAAAGCAGATCTGAATAGGGAGTTTCAGGTTTGGGGTCCAGTCTTTGTAAAAGTATGCACTCAATGCAGCTGCTGAAGGTAGGCCGCAACAAAGTATCAATCGATTCTTTGCTGCTTGTGCTAATTTCAGCCTTACAATTAACACCAAAAAAAAAAAAACCACAGAGGCTCCATCAGCCACCACCACACATACGGAGCCATTGGTTACAGCAAATGGAGAAGTTTTGAATGCTGTGATAAGTTCACTTACCTTGGTACTGTACTTTCTAGGGATGTCCACATTGATAATGAGGTTGGCGCACACATTGCCAGGGCTAGCTCAGTGCTTGTGAGGCTCTGAAGGAAAATATGAGAGAGAAGAGGTATTAGACTGGCTACCAAACTGAAGGTCTACAGAGCCGTTGTGCTGACCTCATTGTTGTATGCCTGTGAAACCTGGACAGTCTACCAGTGCCACGCCAGAGAACTGAATCGCTTCCATTTGAATTATCTTAGGAAGACTCTGAAGTTCACCTGGCAGGATGAGATAGCAGACACTGAAGTCCTTTCTCGAACTAAGCAGCTAAGCATTCAATCTCTGCTTCAGAGAGCATAACTCTGATGGGCTAGCCACGTTGTTCGAGTGCAAAACGTACCCTTGCCAAAATACTATTTTACGGAGAACTCACACAGGGTGTGAGTTCATGTGGTGATAAGAAGAAGAAAAGCAAGGACACTCTAAGGTCTCTCTTAAGAACTTTGGAATTGATTTTCATCATGGGAGACACTGGCACAGGACTGCTCAGCATGGCATGCCCATGTCAGAGAAGGTGCTGTGTTCTATGAGCAAAGCAGAATTGAAATAGCTCGAAGGAAACATAGGATGCACAAGTTTGGAGTATCCATCCCAAATAGTCACATGTACTATCTGGGCCTGACCTGTAGTAGAACGTTCTGAGCTCATATTGGTCTGACCAGCCACAGTCAGGTACGCTGAAACTTGACTTTAGCATCATGATGTCATTTTGGTTGTCTTTGAGAGCTAAGGACAACAACCTTGGAGATGAGAGATGGAGTAGTGCGAATGAGAAAACATAAGAAGGCTAATTTGGATTGATTAGGGAGTGTATTAAGAGGAATAATGCAAAATAAGACTGGAAAGGCAGGTTGGAGCCAGGTTGTGGAGGACTTTAGATGTCAGAAAAATTTCCATTTTATCTTAAAGGTAATAGAAAATCACTGGAATTGCCTGAGTAGGGAAGGGTAATTGGCAGTACCTTGCTTCAGGAATGCAATTTTGGCAGTGAGGTGAATGGGTTAAAGATGAGACAGACTTGAGGTACAAAGAATACTTAGGAGGCTATTGAAATAATAGTCCAGGAAAGAGTTGATGAGGACCTACGTTAGAATGGTGGCCATGAAAGTAGAGAGACAGGGACAGATGTGAGAGTTGTGTTGGAAGTGGAATCTACATAATTTCCCAACCAATTGGGTAAGTTGAGCAAGAGAGAGTGAGTAGTCAAGGATGGCTATGAAGTTGTGAACCTGGATGACTACAAAGATTGAGATGCTCACAACAGAAAGAAGAAAGTTCAAAAAAGGGGTGGGTTTCTGGGAAAGGAAATAAATTTTGTTTGGACCATGTTGAATGTGAGATGTGTATGGAGCAATTGATTTGCAATGTCCAATGATGAAGGAGAAAGATTAGGGCTTTGGGCATATAAGTCTGTGAGTTATCTGCATCGTGTTTAATCAACCCTGGGAGTTGAGAGAGTTATGAAGTGAGAGAGTACAGATAAATAAGGGGGAATGGAACAGAGCCTTGGGGGACACCCAAAGTTAGGCAGCATGCTATGGATAATAATAATTCTAATGATAATGACTATAATAATAATAACTAATATAGAGCATTTTTAGGTTTACAAAGTATTTTATTCTATTTACTCCCATTTCATAGATGGAAAAAGCTGAGGCCAAGAAAGGTAAAGGGAGATATATCCAGGTTCACACACCTAGTAAGTATCTGAGGCAATATTTAAGTTCAGATCTTCATGACTCCTGCTCTAGCACTCTACTACATTCCCTAGTTGTCTGAACAAGCAAAAGAAACAGAGGAGTAGTCAAACGGGTAGAACCAAGAAAGAATGGTGTAATGTACAAAGTGAAGTGAATAGAACCAGGAGAACATTGTACACATTAACAAATGACTTCACTATTCTCAGCAATACGATGATCCAAGACAATCCCAAAGGACTCATGATGAAAAAATGCTACCTGCCTCCAGAGAAACAACTGATGTTGTCTGAATACAGACTGAAGCTTCCTTCCTTCCTTCCTTCCTTCCTTCCTTCCTTCCTTCCTTCCTTCCTTCCTTCCTTCCTTCCTTCCTTCCTTCCTTCCTTTCTTCCTTTCTTTCTTTCTTTCTTTCTTCCTTCTTTCCTCTCTCTCTCTCTCTTTTTCCTCTCTCTTCTTTCTTTCCTTCTTCCCTCCTTTCTTTCTTTCTCATCATAAGGAGAAGGAAGGGGAGAGGAAGGGGTAGAATTTGGAGCTCAGAACTTAAACAAATGTTAAAAATGTTTTTACAAGTAATTGGGGGAAAATAAAACATTTTAAAAATGGTATCATGAAAACACAGTAGGAAGAGATACTATAGAGAAGTAGATGGTTGTCAACAGTGTCAGATGCTGCAGAGGTCAAGGATGAAGATGAAAGTAAGACCATGGTGGGGGGGGGGAGAGAGAGAGAGAGCACTAAATATTAGAAATTTGCATCAGTTCTGTGGTTCACTTCTTTCAACGAATCCTTATATAACATGGTTTTGAGTTCCCACACTATCCTGGTTTGCCCTCCTCTGGATACATGTCAAGTTTTCAGTTTCCTTCCTAAAATATTCCACCCTAAGCTGGCTTAAGGCCCAGTGGAGCTTTCACATCTTTCAATCTGGACTCTATTTCAGTGATGCAAAATTATACTAACTTTTGGGTTGCCACATTATACTAGGTATATACTAGGCAGGTAGGTGGTGCAGTGGATAGAGCAGTGGGCCTGGAGTTAAGAAGACTTGAGCTCAAGTCCAGCCTCAGACACTTATACTAGCTGTGTGACTGGGCAAATCACTTAACTTCTGTTTGCCTCAGCTGCCCCATCTGTAAAATGGGGATAATAATAGCATATACCTCCCTGGGTTGTTGTGAGGCTCAAATGAGATTATAATTGTAAAGTGCTTAGCATAGTGCCTGGCACAGAGTAAATGCTATATAAATATTAGCTATTATTCCACTATTGATTCACATTCATTTCAAAGTTCCCTTGGTAATTCTCGGTCTTCCCCTCCACATACATAAACTGCTTTCTAGCCATGTTTCATTTATTCTGGACTTGGATAAGTGATCTTTAAAACCAAGTAGCGGATTTTATCTCGATTCCTCACACAGGTGACAAAAACTTTCTACTTACACCTTTGACTTCTTTCATGATGAAATCATCTTAGTGGGAACCATCTGAGATAGAAAATTTAAGAAATCATCATTTTTTCACATTCTAATTAAAACACTGGGGCTGATATATTCTATAGATGTTTTCCATTCACAGCCTCTGCCTGGAAGGGTAAAAATCTCTTTCCCTCTGTTCTTTTTCCCATCTACTTCCTCAGAGAGCATAGAGCAACCTGAATCTGAATGGGAATCTTTATTATAATATCCCTGCTAAGACAATCTCAGCCTTTTCTTGGAGACTTTTATTGAAGGAGAATTCATTATGCCCAAAGTAACCCATCCCAATGTTTGATAGCTCTAATGGCAAGGATGGTTTTCCTTTTATCTTTTTTTAATTTCTCTTCAGTTACTTAAGTCATTTTCATGCTCTAACAGCCCTTTGAATACTTCAACATGGCACTTATGTTCCCTCGATGTCCACCTAAACATTCCTAGTTTTTTCAAACATTCTTTGTATGGCATGATCTTAAAGCTCCTTATTTTTCATAAGGGCCATTCCTCTAGATGTACTATGGTTTGTAAATTTCCTTCCTAAAATTTGGCATTCAGAACTATAGAAAATCATCCTGATCTGGGCTTGCTGGGAGATTTTTAACTCTTGTTCTGTACACTCTATGTCTCTTAATATAAGGGGATTTTTTTGGCTGTCATTATATTTATTGATGTATCGAGCTGGCCCCCATCTTACACTGGCGAAGTTGATTTTTTTAATCAAAGTGGAGGAATTTATATTTTAAAAATGTAATCTTATTAAATTTAGCTCATTGCTCAAGTCCAATGAAATATTTTTGATCTTGACTTTGTCAGCCAGTGTATTCCGTATGATAAGTTTTTAATCATCTGCAAATTTTAAAAGCATGCCATTAGCATGTGCAAAGCACTTTGTAAACCTTAAATATGTTCATTAAATATGTTGTTCATTAATTATTATCACTCACAAAAATAATTGATCAAAATGATGTGACAAAGGACAGATTCCTGTGAGAGTGCCTTCAGCCTCTCAGCTGAGACCCCTGACTCATATTTTATAGAAAAAAATTGAAGCTATTTTCAGAGTTCCTTCTTGTTCCCTCCTCTTAGAGGCATAACTGCCTCTAACTGCCTAACGGTTAAAGCACTAGGACTGGAACCAGGAAGACCCGAATTCAAATCTAGCCTCAGCCACTAACTAGTTGTGTGACCTGGGTCATGTCACTTGACCTCTGTCTGCCTCAGTTTCCTTGTCTATAAAACAAGGAAAATAATAACATCTATCTCCCAGGATTGTAGTGAGTATCAAATGAGGTAATATCTGTAAAATCTTTAGCATAGTACCTGACACACAGTAGGCTCCTTAATACACATTTATGTTCTTCCTCCTTCCCCCTCTTATATCACTCAGGTATTCTTCTGTTCTTCACCCCTTCTTATATGAAGAAATGGCCCTTTTCCTCGCCAAGCCTAACCCTTCTGCATGGACAAGTGATACCATTGCATCCCATCTTCTCCAGCAGATTGCCCCCTCTGTCATTCCTACTTTCTCATTAATCTTTGATCTCTTCCTATCTATGTACTGCTTTCCTACTGCCTACAGACTCTACCATCCTCAAAAAAAATCTCAATTGATACCTCTATTCCTGCTATCTAACCTTTTTGTATGTAAACTCCTTGAGAAAACCATTTATAATTGGTGCCTCTACTTCCTTTCCTCTTATTCTTTTCTTATTTCTCTGCAGTCTGCTTTCTGACTTCATCATTCAACTGAAACTGCTCTCTTCAAAGCTATGAACCTGGCACATAAGAGCTACTTGTTGACTGACTCCATGATAGCCATTCTTCCAAGTTGATGTTGACTCATTAATGACTGCTTTTGAGGACTAGTCATTCAACCAGTTCTCAAAATCTACCTTAATGTACTGCTACCTAGCTCCTACCTCACTACCTTGTTCCTATGGACCGCAGGCAAGAGACTTTCCCAAAAGCTATGCTGAAATTTTAAGCCATGTCTCCATAATTCCCTTAATCTACCCTTAATCCACTAGGTTACCCTAGTAATCCTGTCAATAAAGGAAATGAGGTTAGGCAGTTCAGTAGACTTCAGTGATGGACATCAGAGCAAGATGGAGGAATTCATGTTTTTTTAAAAAATGATGACTCATTATGAGACAAACTTTTATAGCCTGATGGCTATATGTACATATAATATATATACATATATAATATATGCATATACATATATACACACACTACATATATAGCTAGCTAAATATAGATACAAATTGATATAGATATCTAAATTTATCTCTGTATCTATGTTCATCCATCCATCTATCTATCTATCTATCTATCTATCTATCTATCTATCTATCTATCTATCTATCTATGGATTTTTCTTTAATGCAGGTGTGGCAGTGTGGAGGAAAGATTGAGATCCTTCCCTGTTCCCGGATTGTTCACTTGGAGAGAGCCTTCAAACCCTATGCTTGGAATCTGGGGCAATTCATGAGACGCAATGCTCTTCGTGTGGCTGAAGTCTGGTTGGATAATTACAAATCCATGGTTTACTATTATTGGAATCTGCCTGTGAAGGTTTGTCACAAACTGCAAGGTAGAAAAGGAAAAGAGAAGGGTGGGTAGTAGAAGGAAAAAGATAAAAATGTAGCAACTCAGTTCCGGGTCAAACTCACTTCCCCATAGATCCCCAAATCTCCAGCCTTGACCAATAACCCCGTGGGGGAAGTCAGGGATTCTTTACTCTGAGCAAATGAAGATATGGCATGTAGAGAAACTCAAAAGACAATGGGCATTGTTCATCCTTAATATGTCCTGTATCCCTAAAATAATATACCTTGAAAGGCACAACCAAAAAAAACCCCAAAATTAGGCATTAAAGATAATAGCAATGAAAAACTATTCAGGTTTGCTGCAAGCCAGATATTAAAAGGAAACGCATTCTACATTGAGACCCCATCCACAATATCAACCTGCTGTTAGCATGTGGACTTGAAACTAGTATCACCAGGAATGACTTTGGCGTAACCACAGATGTCATATTCAATGACAATAGAATTTTGGAGCAATCCTAGACTGGAGAAGATGGAAGTGTGTGTAGATAGGGAGATAGAAATCAGACTAAGTAGCTGGGAAACTGTGGGGAGTTAGTGTGTCCATGTAAGCATGTGTATGTATGTGTAATGGTGATGGTGATAGTGATAAAATCTTCAGAAAGAATTTGGCTTTCTTTCAGATTTAAAGTCATCAAATGGAATTCTTTTCCTTACTAGCTTAAGGTTTTGTAAATATGTAATAATTAGCACATGTTGTTAGCAATTTATAGCAATTAAGGTTTTCAGTAGCACCAAGACACAATGGGAGAAGAAATCCTCATTTCCTCCAGAAGCCATTTATTTGGCTTAGTGTTTTTGCTTTGTTCTGCTTTCTTTGCAGGGCCAAAGTAAAATGAAATGGCTAGATAATGAAACCAGATAAATTCACTTCCTCTGGAACTTTGCACACCATGAACTCTAATCTTGTCCTACAATGACCATTTCTTTCCCATGACCTGTGGGAAAGCAGGCTTTATAATCAGCAAAGGGTTATGGTCTTTCATGAAAGGTGGAATAACAGCATAGAATAACATCTGTTAAGGAGACCTGACAAATGACCATGATGTTGGTTGTCTAGGCATTTGTTCAGGTTGGGGGACTCAGAGCACTGCTACTCACTCCTCTCAAGAAAACCAAAGAATATGAAGGTTACCCATAGGACACCGTGTGCTTATTCACTTGTCACGTGAGCCATCTTAGGTTGGAGACAAGGGAGTTACACATTTTGAGACTGGATGTTCTGAAAGAAAAGATGATTCCTTTGCAGAACCATGGCATAGACTATGGAGACGTGTCTTCCAGAAGGGAACTCAGGAAGAAACTAAATTGTCGAAGTTTTGACTGGTACCTCAAAAATGTTTATCCATCTCTGAGGCCGATTAGAAACATTTTCGGTTATGGAACAGTAAGTACCATATTTATGGATGCTCTGAGACACATTAAAACAAGCTTGGTTCTCCCTCCAAGGGGCCTATATCAGTCAGTTCACTTTTTCTGAAATTCCTTATGTCCAGGATTTCTATTTGCTATCCAATGCTACTCAGCTGATTTCCATTTCTGGATTTCCCAGGTTTGAGACAGATGAATGGTGAAATGGACTCGGAGACAGGATGAACTGAGTTTAAATTTTGTCTAAGTAGTGAGACCCTGGGCAAGTCACTCACCTCTCTCAGGTTCTGTTTCTTCATCTGCAAAATAGGAATAATAATAGTACCAACCTCCAAGGGTGGCATAGGTAAAATGTTTTGCCAACCTTTAAAGTACTACGTAAATCTTTATTTCCCCTTTAATTCTGCATGCCTCTTGATCTACAGTCATTGTTTTCTTTCCTTTATAAGGTAGCTAAGTTCCTTCATTTTCCTTTGTGTTTCCCAGCCCATTACCAGATTTCTAGAACCAGTGCTATCAGTCTCAGCTAACTTAAGAAAGTGGCTTCAAGCACACACACTTTCCGAGAAGCTACGTTAGGGTCCTTGAGGAGGCAAGTGGGTATCTCCAGAAGATTACAGCTGTCTTGCCCTCTGGAATACTTGGCTCATTCCCAGTGCTTAGAAAATAATTGGCAGGCCCCAAATCTTTTCTTCCTTTCGGCTGAAGCATGGTGTCAGTACTGAATATAGAGTCTAAGGAACAACTTTGCTGTTTACCAACCTGTGTGATATTAAGGCAAGTCACACAACTTCTCCAGGCCTCTGTACAATGAAGCTATAGCACAAGATAATCTGTCAAGTCTCTTCCAGGGCTAAATCTATCATCCTTTAAGAAGAGAATGCATATTAACACTTAGAAGATGAATTATGGTCAGGTATAGAGGATGGACCTACTTTTCTCGGTCTCCCTTTACCAGAAGTATTGTGTATGTTTGCTCCTCCAGATGAAAAATGCTATGGATGAGATGATTTGCATTGATCAGGGACCTGTCTCAGGAAAAACTCCAATCTTGCATATTTGCCATGGGTATGAATCACAGGTATGGTCCCAAAGTAGACATTTCCACCCTGCCACTTCCCACCTCTCATATCCAAAATAAACCTTGGCTTGGTCCCTTTTAACTTTTGTTAGGTTTTTGGATTCAAGATCTGATGGACACCTGGGAGAAGCTGGGCAGAGGGAAGGAGGGAAATGTGTTAGAGTTTAAGCCAACACCAGAACTTGGAACAAATCCCTTCCTTACTTTTACTCTGGACCTGGTTATTGAAGGTTCTTTTTCTGATTCACAGCATAAAGAGTTGAGACACTTGGGGTAAGGAATAGGATTGTGTGGGAGGGAGATTAGAGATTCAGGGAGTAATATTGAGACAAGCTCAAGATGCCACATAGACCAGCTCCATAGCCAGATGTCTGCCAGTCATCCAGTTGCCTCCAAACTGAAATCTGTAGAACATTTGTTAAGGTCCACCACCACTAAACTTGTG
The DNA here is from genome assembly GCA_028646595.1 of Phalanger gymnotis. Taxonomy (NCBI): domain Eukaryota; kingdom Metazoa; phylum Chordata; class Mammalia; order Diprotodontia; family Phalangeridae; genus Phalanger; species Phalanger gymnotis. Next base: position 164,302,831 of record CM053623.1, on the reverse strand, counting down.
TTCATTTTATAGAAATTGTGCAGCATTGTGGCTAGACAGTGGAACAGAACATGTAATAGAAAGAAGCCCGGAAGACTTGGATTCAAGTCCTGTCTCAGATTCATGTTGGCTGTGTGACCCTGGGTGGGTTACTTAACCTTTCTGTGATTTAGGCAATTCTTTGAGGTTCTAATTGCATATTTGCATTGGTGGAGGCAGTTTCCTCATGCCAAATTTTCCCTAGAACAATGAAGTCACAGGCCCTTTGCCATTTTCCCCCTTATAGTAGAGAGAGGATATGTTTTCATTAATACAATTGCTGTCTGTTCTCAAAGAGGACCAAAAAACATCACTATGTTGGGGTCAAGATACAGTGTGTCTGCCTGTGGCTAATCAGAATAGTATGAGCTTAGAAAGCTCTACCACAGGTCAGGCACGAATAGTCCCTATGACATTCATTGATATAGGCAACTCCTGGAAGAAGAAATTCCTCTTACCAGAGCAAGCCGGTATCTTCTCTTTAACTTACAGAGTTGCCCAAAGCAATGAAAGATTAAATGATTCTCCCATGGTCCCACAGCAAGTAAGAGTCAAAGGCAGGACTTGAACATGGTTCCTCCTGGTTCCAAGGTCAGCACAGAAATGCCTCTCTATATTAGTTATGACTTTCATATAGTCTATACATGTTCCACACCCCCTCTCCACTCCCACAAATGTAAGTTCCTTGAAGGCAGTTACTAATTCATTTTTTCTTTTAATATCTTCAGTGCCTAGGATGTGCTTGACACATAGTAGATACTTAATAAATGTTTGTTGACTGATTTGAATGATTGATAGAAGGCCCCATGGTAGAGACAAAGGAGAGCTAGGCAAAGTGAGGAGGAAGAATTGGCATTAATATTAGACCTTGCAGGAGGGAAGGACTTCATGAAATGGAAACAGATGAACCTATTCCAAGGAGGCAGGAAAGAGTGAGCAAAGGTGTGGAGATGAAAATAGAAGAGTGAGAACATGAGACTTAATGTCTACAAAATTAACTGTGATCTTGCCATCAACCAAATCAGATAACTATTTCTCAGTCATCATCCTTTTTGTGCTCTCTGGAGCTTTTAACATGATATCCTCCTGGATAGTCTCTCCTCTCTGGGGTTTTTTGGATGGTGCTTTCTTGGTTCTTCTCCTACTGTTTCAATCCCCTTTGTTAGTTCATCAGCTATTATAGTAGGTCACCTAACTGTAGGTGTCCCCCAAGATTCCATACTTGACCCCCCTTCTCTTCTCTTTCTATACTCTCTTAGTGACCTCCTCAGCTGCCATGAATCTAATTACCATCTCTATGCAGATAACTCTTCATTCTATGTACTTAGCCCTGGTTTCTCTCCTGATCTCTAGTCTTGCATCAGCAGCTTCCTATTGGACATTTCAGAATTGCATGCCTTTAGTCATTTCGGACTCAATATGTCCAAAACCAAATCCATTGTCTCTCTCCCCATAACCACATCTTTCTTCCTAAGCTCTCTGTTTCTGTGGAGGTCTACTTCATCCTTCTAGGACCCAGGTTGACAACCTCAGAGTCATCTTTGGTTCCTTACTCTACTTTATTGAACATATCCAATCAATTAGGAACAAATAAATGAAAAAAGCATTTTTAAAGACTTAATATGTGCCAAGCATTCTGATAAGTGCCAGGGGTACAAATTAAAAAGCAAGATGGTCCCCGCTCTTAGGTACTTTACATTCAATGAAGGAGACAACACATATAGGAGAATGGTCACCAGGAAGAGTGAAGTCGTAAGGATGGTGTGTAGCCATAAGACATTTGATCGTTGCTGCTCCATTACAGAAATAACTGTAGTCTTTTCCCCTTTTAAAAAATATTTGATTTTTTCCCCAGTTAAACATTTAAACAATTTTTAATATTTGTTTTTTGTTCTTGTTGTTTTGAGTTCCAAATTCTGCCCCTCCCTTCCTTCCCTCCTCTCTCTCTGAGAAAGTGAGCAATGTGACATAGGTTATAACATATGCAATCATGTAAAATAAGAAATAATGTTGGTCTTGAAGAAGTCTTTTCAATTCTACTTTTGTACAACATCTCTCATTTATTCCTTTCTCTGTAATCAGTCGTCACTCTAAGTCAAGCCCTTATCACCTCTTGCCTAAATTATTACCATCACCTCCTAATTTATCTCCCTGCCTCAAGTCTCTTTCTTCTTTGATCCATCTGCCTCACAGTTGCCAGTGATTTTCCTAAAGCACAAGTTTGACACACAATAAAAAATAAAATCTACTGGTTCCCTTGTTACCTCTAGGATAAAATATAAATATAAATTCTTCTGTGTGTCACCTAAAGTCCAGGAGATTTTTATTTTAATAGAAGAGTGATATGATCATAGCAATATATTACAAATATCTTTCAGGGAATGGTATGGAGGATGGAATGGAAAGAGTATAAACTGATGGTAGGAGAAGTAGCTAAGAGTCTTATATAGATAAGAAGCAAGGACCTGAACTAGGGAGATGCAGGGCTAATGGAAAAGAGGGGCATGTACTCTAATCAAGACAATACCCAAGACGCCCAGGATGAAAAATGCTACCTACCTCCAGAGAGAGAACTGATGAACTCTGAGTGAAGATTGAAGCATACTTTTTCACTTTCTTTGGTTTTCTTGCTTTTTTTGCAATATGGCTAATATGGAAATATATTTTATACTACTTCACATGTAAAACTGATATCATATTGCTTGCCTTCTCAAGGGGTAGGGGAAAGGTGGGAGGTAAGGAGAGAATTTGGAACTCAAGATTTTTTTTAAAATGTATGTCAAAAATAAATAAGTTAATTAGAGGAGAAGAAAGCAAAGAGGGGCAAGATTTGAGAGAGATATTCCAGAGGTGGAAATGACAGGCCTTGAGTGTCTAGGGGTTAGAAGAGGATGATCTTGGGTGTCATAAGAAATGAAGAAGATTATGGAGGACAGTTTTAAGTGGGGAGGATGAGTTTGTTTTTACTTAAGTGCCTTCCCTCTTTTGATTATTTCCTATTTATCCTCTATATAGCGTGTTTATTCATATTTGCTTTCCCCATCATATTGTAAGCTCCTTAAGAACAAGGGCTGTCTTTTGCCTCTTTTCTGTATCTGCTTAGCACAAGGCTTGGCCCATTGGAAGTGCTGGTATAATACCCATGGAGAAATATCCAACAGGCAATTGGAAATCTAGAGAAGGTTGAGAATGAAGATTCAAACTTCCACCTTCTCTACATAGAGATGATAACTAAAGATTATTGGAACAGAGGAGATCATCAAAGAAGAGAGTTTAGAGAAAAGAGAGCTTAGGACAAAATCTTAAGGAATGTTACCAAGATTTCTCTTTTTCAGGCTGAACATTCCCAGTATATATCTGATCCTTATATAGCAGGATCTCAAGGCCCCTCACCGTCCTCTAGACTCTCTTCAGATGATCAATGTACCTCCTAAAATGTGGCATTCAGAAGTAAACATGACTTACCAGAAGAAGCCTGACCAGGAAAAAGTACAGGCGAATGATTTATCTCTCTCATTTTGGACAGTTTTCTTCCTAATTCAGTCTAAGATTCCAACGGCTTTTTTTTTTTTTTTACCAAGCTTAATATGAGACTTTTGGTTCATATTGAGCCTGTTGTCAACTAAACTCTCCAGGTCTTTTCCCAATGAATTGTCCAGTCAGATTTCTCTCATATTTTTAAAAAACAAATGCAAGTGTAAATCCTGTTAAGTTCCATCTTTTTCCATTTAACCCAACTTTTTAGCTTATAGAGATGTTTGGATCCTGACTATGCTCCAAAGTGGTATTTCTCCCTCTTAACTTGTTGCATCCACACATTTGATAAGTGTGTTAAGTACACCTTTATTCAAGCCATTGATTAACATGATAAATATCCCAGGATCAGGCAGAAATTCTTAGAACCCTCCACCAGAGACTTCTTTGCAATTTGATATAAAATCTCCAGTATCTCTCCCTAGGGTCACCCCTGGAATCAAATATAAAATCCATTTGGCATTCAAAATCCTTTACAACCTGGCCTTTCCTACCTTTCCAGGCTTCTTATACTTACGCTTACACACCCATACCCACATCCACATCCACATCCACCCCCCTCCCCCATAGATCTCCCCTTCCCCTGCCAAGTGCTCTGTGTTTGAGAGCTATTTTCACTGACTTCCCCATGCCTGGAATGTTCTCTGTCTTTACTTTCATCACCTGGTTTCCCTCAAATTCCTGCTAAAATTGTGTCTTCTACATGAAGTCTTTCCTGATTTCCTCTTGTTTCTAGTGCTTTCTCTCTATTGATTCTGTCTGATTTATCCTGCATATTAGATGCCGCTAAGTGGATAGAGTGCTGGGTCTAGAGTCAAAAAGATCAGAGTTCATAATCTAGCCCCAGAAATTTACTAGCTGTGTGACCCTGGGCAAGTCACTTAACCGTGTTTGCCTACATTTCCCCAGTTGTAAAAGAGGGATAATAAAATAGAACTTACCTTCCAGGGTTGTTGTGAAATAATTGTAAAGCACTTAGGATGGTATCTGGAATATAGTAGACACTATATAAATGCTACTGATTATTATTAAGTTTTTTTATAGTTATTTGCATCATGTCTCCTCCATTAGATTGTGAGATCCTTGAGGGCAGCGACTACCTTTTGTCTGTGTATCCCCATTGCTTAGATATTGTGCCTGGCAAATACTAAGTACTTAAAAATGGTTACTGACTCACTGACTGACTAGGTTCCCTTCTTGCTATGTTACTGCCGAAGCGCAGACGGTGAAGAAAACAATGTGGAACCCCTTCCTTGGAGATACTCTTCTCCGTGAGTGTCAGCTGAGATTTAGTTGAGCAAGAGTGAATAAGGTTCCCAGAAATCAGATGAGCAAACGTAGCAATTTCCCCACGCCCTGAGAGCAACCTGTTGGCTTTGCTGGAGTTAGGTGTTTACCCTCAATGACTGTATCCCTCACAGGCTACTTTGTTCCTTTTTAGGTTGTATTCTACTTTCTGACCGGAGAGCTGTACCTGGGACTATTACACGATGATTGGCTCTCCAAAAATCAGTGCCTTGTGGATCCCGGCCAAGGGCCCGAGCCAGAACTAGCAACCTGCTCTAATGTGACCTACAAAAGAATGCATAGACATTGGGATTTTAAGCAGGCAAGTTAATGAGGCTTTTAGATTCTTGACTCGAATGCCAGGAACCATGCTAAGCTATTTTTATAAATATTATCTCATTTGATCCTCACAACAACCCTAAGAGGTAGATGCTATTGTTATAATCCCCATTTTGCAGTTGAGAAACTGAGGCAAAGAGAGGTTAAGTGACTTGCCCAGGATCACACAAGTATCTGAGGCTGGATTAGAACTCAGGTCTTTTTGACTCTAGGCCCAATGCTTTACTCACTGTATCACCTAGGTACCCCAGAAAACATGCTGGGCATGGTGCTGCAGGGCCATAGAGGCAACTGCTGGTACAGTGTATAGAGAGCTGGGCCTGGAGTCAGGAAGAGCTGAGTTCAAATGTGGCCTCAGACACTTGGCAGTTGTGTGAACCTGGGCAAGTCACTTAACCTCTCTTTGCCTCAGTTTCCTTAACTGTAAAAGAAGATAATAACAGCATCTGCCTTCCGGGGTTGTCGTGAGGATCAAATGACAATATTTATAAAATGAGCTTAGTTTAGTGCCTAGTCCATAGTAGGGACTATATAAATGCTTATTCCTCACACCCCTCCCCCGCCCCCCCCACCAGCCTTCTTTCAGAGCAGGCTGAGACTAGCAGCTCAAGAGTTCTGAACTCCAGTAAGGCTGAAGAGGATAGATAAGGTGTCTGCACTGTCTGGCACCAGTATGGCGATCTTCCAGGAGCTAAAGGCCACCACCTGCCTAAGGAGGACGGACTAATCGCCTCTAGGCAGGAAGAGCAAATTTACCTTGCACCACCCTTAGTTATTGGGCAGTTTCAAGGAGCACCTGACAACTGCTGCTCCGTCCCCACACACCAAAAAAGTATAGGAAGTCTAGGTTACCCCGTAAGGTATGGGATAGATTGCCTATTGTTCAATGGCATTTCTCATACCAGGGGTCAGCGTCCAGCGGGGTACATGGGAATCAGTTAAGAATGAGAGGTAGGTGACTTTGATTCTGGAAGGATCAAGGGCAGTTAATAACTTACCTGGTATTTATGAGCCAGGAAGGCCTGAAACATGTAGTGTCAGTTTTTCTTGCTCCTGCTTCCACCGTTTCAATTAACCACATCAACCAACCAATTAATCAAGAAGCCTTCATTAAGTAGCAACTATGTGGCATATACAGAGCTAAGCTCTGTGGATACACAATCCAAAATCAAACAGTCTCTGACCTCCAGGAGCTTCCATTCTACCAGGGGAAACAACATGTACACGTGACTAAATCTTGGCACTCTGGTTCATATGTTTTTTTTTTAATCCCACTTTCCTTGTAAGTGGGGATTGGAGATTTCTTCACATAAGACTGGCCACAGCAGACAGCAAAGATTGAGTAGGGAGATTGGGGGTGTGGGACAGGAAGAAGACTGGTCTGAGGATATTTCATCGAAATCACTCCCTGCTCTTTTCCCATTTAGGGGGCAGCTATCATCAACAGGGACACCAAAAGGTGCCTGGAAATCCAGCCAGATGCCACAAGATCCTATATTCTGATCCTCCAGGAGTGTACAGGGCAAGCGTGGAACATCCAACATATTGTCAGAGATTGGGAGAACTCTTACTACTGAGGTTAGCAAGTGTCTTGACCCAAGAGAGCTTAAATTGGTAGTACTAGCCCTTGCAGTGAGGGACTATGCCACGTCCTGACAGTGTTCAGAGTGGGGTGCTCATCATGACTACAAACAAGGACAATTTTTGAACATCCAAGTGATAGGAGATGAATGTCATAAATTTAAATAGGTTATACATGCAACTTGGAAGATCCAATTTAGGAAGAAGTGGGGTTTTTCAAGGGACAGGGGAAAGAATACGATGACAAGCTATTTCCACTTTCTCCCAGCTTTCTCTCTCCTGACCTTGCAGGTATCATTGTTAGAAACTTCTTAAATTAAACACAATTTGGGTGTAAGGTATTTTTCTCTGTTGGTGGAAGTGAAAGGGTAAGGGTGACAATAAAGACATTTATGTTTGGGTCCTACCAATGTTGTTTAGCCAACAATTTCTGTACCTGCCTTATTTATTCCTTTCCTCCATAACTTCCCTTTCTTAACTTCTTAGAAGGTTATCCACTCCACTTGGTGTTTTTCTGTCCCATTTAAGAAATTCTTGGGAAATCAAAGGAGCTTTGTAAAAAAAAAGCAGGGGTAGCAAGTCTGATCTCAGACAAAACAAAAGCAAAAATAAACCTAATTAAAAGAGAGAAGGAAGGAAACTATATCTTGTTAAAAGATACCATAGACAATGAAGTAATATCAGTATTAAACATATATACACCACGTAGCAATTCTTAGAGAAGTTAGGTGGTTGCTGTGTGCCAGGCACTATGCCATATGCTCGGGATAAAAAAAGGAAAAACTAATAGTCCCTGCCTTCAAAGAACACACTTTCTAATGAAGGAAATAATATGTAAATAACTGGGAAGTATTTGAAATCTATTAAGATTTTTTTTCCTAATTAAAGGGGCTATCCCTTGACTCACTTCTTAAAGAGGCCTATTCACTGAATGAGTGTTTCCTTACTCAAAATGAGAACCCAAAAAAGGGCTTAACTTAAAAGGGCCAGGGTTTCCCATTGCATCCTGGCATCTCCAGTCATTGTGATGAATATCTGGCCACTGGACCCAGAAAGTTCTGGAGGAGAAAGTGAGACTGGTGACCTTGCACAGCCCTACCTCACTCAAATCAAAGACAACTGCAAGTCATGTCATCATTTCCCTGATGTCATGGTCCTCTTTGAAAATGAAGGATAAACACAACCTGAGAAATTCAATTACCATACAGTCAGGAGAAAGTGTATTTAGGTGACACCTCTAAGTAAAATACTCAAAATGATTTTCTCTGGACAACAAAGATTCTCTTCCATTTCCTCCTTTTTTTGTATTTGAAATTGTTGTAGATAGAAGTATGCCACTTAGATTTTTCTTTAGAATAGAAGGACTTTGAAAGGATCATTCAGTTCATCCTCTCTGTCCAAGGTGGAATACTTAATGCATACCATACAGGTGAATATCAGCATGTACAACTCAGGTCTTCTAATCACCACTTCACCTCTATTCACACTCTTTTCTAATCACTCTCTGGTAAATGCAAAGACATAATGGCACTGTGGATTGAGTATTAGACAGAAAGACAAGAAGATCTAGGTTGAGTACTAGCTTTCTTTAATTGTTATGCACCTTAAGCTAGGGCTTATCCATTAAGTGATAGGTTGACCTGAAATCGGTGTTGTTGAAGAATGTTCTCACATAAGGAATTGCCCAGCATAATGAAACTACAGATGTATTGAGTATTTTTATTGTCTGGTTGGAGTGTGGAGATATATTTTACCTTTGTATCTCTGGTGACTAGCACAGTGCCTGGCACATAGAAGGCACTTAACAAATGTTTTGTGGTTCAATTGTTTTATTGACTAATGGGTAATTGCTAAAAATGTGGGTAACTATGGCAGAGGGTGTGTTGACTAATATATCTATATGTTTACTACCCTGTACCCTTTGGGAACAGGAAGTAGTTTCTGTTGTTGAACCTCAAAGCCATTTCCAAGAGGTCTTTTGTACTCTTCAGCTGCCGCCAGCATCTCTAAATTTGACCCACAAACCAGCCCAAATCTGAACATCATCTTGACTTTCTAAGTAAGGTGCCTGGGAGATCTTAATTACCTTAATTCAACTCCACATAAAGTTAAGGATTTAAAGTTTTGTTAAGGAATTAAGGGAAGACAAATTGAAGTATAAAAGATGGAAGCAAAAATAAATAGAAAGGCCACAGAAGCACTGACCTGAATAAAAGAACTGTCAGCCTGCATTAGCCCTGGTATATCAACACACTGAAGTTAAAGATGGCTGTTGGGTAACCCTGAAGAAATGAGCCCAGATGCTGGTGGCAGGGAGAATACCCATACTATGAGACCAGTGGAGCAATTCAGCAAAGACAACAATGCCCAGCAGTCACCAGGAGGAATGATCAAGATACTCTCTAAGACTAGGAGTCACCTTCAGACCTTACCTTTTGTTTTGGCTCAAATACATTTGCATGCTAAGCCAGAGAAGATTTTGGGAATGGCTGATTCTTAAGTTAGGTAGCTAGTTGTCTATAACAGAGGGCTATGATTTCTCCCTGGATATAAGAGGTATAGTGGAGACATTTAGAGTCATAACATACTCAGTGGTTACATCATACCCAAAGGTTGCAGGCCATCCTGTTTGCCTCAGTGTCCTCCACTATAAAATAAGGACAATAATAGCACCTATCTCCCAAAGGTATTGTAAGGATCAAATGAGACAGTATTTATGAAGTGCTTAACACAGTGCCTGGCTCATAGAAAGCACTATATAAATGCTAATTATTATTCTATTGTTAATGTCGTTATATGTATGCCCATTCTCCTGATGGATAGTATGTGAATTTCTAAAAGAACATCCCCAAGGTTAATGGAAGAATTGTTCATTGTGACTTTTTAATTCTATTTTATTGCATCTTTATTTTGAATTAATTGTGTACTCTGACTGCATAGAAAAAAAATAAACATAATAGAGCTTGCAAGCTATGGTTTTGAATGTGTGCGAACCCATAAAATGCCTTGAATCTGAGTTAATTTTTTTGGGGGGGGTCAATATGACAGTGCAGATGCTCTAGATGCCACATTGTCATACACAGACTTAGTTTAGCTTTGCTGCAATTTTCTAAAAGTCATCCGGTTTGTTTTCCCTTTCTCTTCAACTATACGCCTAGTTTGTTGTCAATCTGTATGTCCGCTTCAGATATACATAATGTTGGGCAAATTCTCTATAAAATGTCTATTTGGATCCATATTGAATTTGGGCAATAGACAGCGATCTATTGTCTCCTCCCGTGTAGATGAATAGAATCGTCCCTTTCCACTATCACCCTCAAAAGAAATAAATTAAGTTTTATTTATTTTTAATATACAGAGGGACACTGATGCCTTCACTCTGTCTTTATGTCATGACACATATCCTGTCAGGAATTCTACAGTATGGAAGGATCGATGTGATGTTCTTACTCATTTGATCATTTTCAGGGTATTGTCAAGAATCACGATTTATGTGTGTCCAATTAAGTAGCTTTACAGACTTATTGTCTCATTTGAAAAGAAGTAACCATCACAAAATAAGCAAGAGGCTTAAAAAAGATTCCTGTTAAGAAGCCATGTATTACAAATAACTTTAATAATTCAAGCACAAAGCTAGCCAGAAAATGGCAATGTTTATAATTCTTCTATTTCCAGCATAAGCTCTGTCAGCCACATTACAGGGTACTATGAAAACTAATAACAATTCAATTGGATACGAAAAAGGTCAGCCAAAAAGATGGAAAATTGTCAAAATTATTTTTTGAAATAAGATTTATATTCAGCATCTTTAATAATGAACTTGACTCTAACTGTATACTGCGTCTTAAGGTCATTGCCAATGAGAGCAAAACATTTAAAAATTCAGCTTTTGTTTCTGAAGTGACCCACCTCCAAAAGTTGCTGTGAGGTTAAATTGATATTTTTAAAGTGCTTTGCAAACCTTAAGGAATTATATAAATTATATAAATGCTAGCTATTATTAGAATATTAGATAATGATCCATGCAATGTGTTAGAGGTCTTCCTCTAGGAACGTATGTTTCTTGGGTAGGGTTCCAGTGGAACAACTCTTGTGTATGTTTATCCTTCACTCCCCCCACTTTCAGTTCATTCCAGCAAGACTTCATTAGGTAACTATTGTAAACAATGTTCTGTCCTAGGTGCTGAAAATACAAAGACAAAATACATTATGGTCCTTCCCGTCAATGAACCTACATTCTCCTGGAGGAGACAACATGGATACAAGTAGATCGATACAAATCATATACAAATGCTATCCTACAACATTTTCCTATCTTATATTTCTTCAGTGATGCCCCTTTGAATTTTATTTGAGTAGTAGGAAACTTTTTGCATTCCTTATTTTTAAAAAAAAGTTATGTCAAAGCATAATGAAGCACATGAGTTATATGAATAGCCTTCATTCTTGAAAATCTTGATTTAACACTTTGTGATGCAGTCATTTTAAGGTCTGGTTCTAAGTTCAATTTATTTAAATACCTGATTGTGATGACCATTGTAGCTTGAAGAGATATGTAATAAAGATAGATATCCAAAGGGAAGAAGTATATTATTGGCTTCAATTATTAAAAAATATTAAAAATTAACTTTTAAATCCTAACCACCAATTATGGAAAGGTTTGTTTTTTAATTTGGCTAGTAAATGTCCAAATTTCCTGACGTCAATTGATTTTCTTTGCAAATTCTTCAGAAGTCATTGCAATTTTATATTTTTAAGAAATGGATTCAAAACCCACTGAAACACCTCATTTGGAAGATCTTTGAGCAGATTCCAAGCAGTACTTGAACAACTCTATGATTTCCTTAATATCGTAGTGGGAAGAAATGCCCTCCATCAGTACAGATTGCAACCCATCCAAAGCTCCTTACTGTCATCCCACATATACAACCATTTGCCAAATCTTGCCACTCCTACCTCCACAATGTTCCCCTCTACCTCTAAAGTCACACATATACTACTTTAATTCATGGCCTTATCACTTTTTAATTAATCTATTGCAATGACTTAATCATCCTCACAGTCTCTTCCCGCTCCAATCTATTTCTCCAGGGAGTTGCCAAAATGATTTTCCTTAAACACAGATCTGACCATCACTCTCTATTACCAGTGGCTCCCTATTACCATTAGGACCAAATATAAATTCCTCTGTAGCCTTATAATCTGGCTCCAAACTCTTTTCAGCCTGAATACATTACTTCTTTCCCCACACTTTATGGTGTAACCAAACTGGTCTTCTCACTGTTCCTCATATGTGGCACTTCACCGATCTGTCTCCCTGCTTTTTTACTGGCTGGCCCTTCTGCCTGGAATGTGCTCCCCTTGGCAGATCTGCCTTAGAGAATCTCTTACTTCCCTCATGACTCAGCTCAAGCGTCATCTTGTACACGAAGACCTTCCTAAGCTTCCCAACTGCCAGCTCCCGTCCTTTATTTCCAGCTACCTTGTATTTATTTTGTATTTATTTAGTATCTCCTTACTAGTGTTCTACTGTTCCCTGTTAGAGGGGCAGCTAGGTGGCACAGTGAGCAGAGCACTGGCCCTGGAGTCAGGTAGTACCTGAGTTCAAATCTGGCCTCAGACACTTGACACATTTACTAGCTGTGTGACCTTGGGCAAGTCACTTAATCTCAATTGCCCTGACTTCCCCCCTGCAAAAGAATAATATGTTTATTGAGAGTGGAGACTATTTTTTTAGGGATCTCCCGAATTGCTAGTACTCTTCCCCCCAAATCACCTTGTATTTCCTTATGTATGTATTTAAAGCCAGGTAGAATATAAGATCATTGAAGTCAAGAATTATTTTAATTTTTTATGTTTGCATCAAAAGCCCAATTCTGAGCTTTGAGCCTAGTCTGTATTTAATATATGTATGCTGAACTGAATCGAATGTTGGTATATTCCAGGTTAGATGCTGTTTTAACATCAGAGAACATAAGAAGTAGCTCTAGGTGGAGTTGGGGCCTGAGAAAGCTGCTTGTCTGGGTAAATATCAGCTGTATTTTTTTTGGACTACAAAACCACTCAAGTACAGAGAACCGTCCTTTCCATGTCTACCTGGTCATGGTGGAAAAATCCCAGTGTGAAGAACTTGGAGAAATGCCAGTGGTTGTTCTGATCTTCAGTGCTCAGATTCACAGACATGGTACTACATCCCAAACCCATGCTGTGAGAAACTGGGGCAGAAGTAATGGCACAGTCAGGCTTGGTGTATGGTAGATGGTTCAAGGAACACAAGTCCCTGAGAACATAATGCTTCACAAAGACAGGTTTATTCCATAGGTGTTCAAGCTGAGGGGAAAAGGAAGGGAAAAGAAGGAAAAATCTAGAGCAACCCAAATGGTGAAAGTTATCCAGAAGTGTGGGTTTGGTATGTTCATACCTGGCTAATAGAGGAAGTAAAGACAAAATCAAGAGTTCTAAATTGTGGAAAGACATGGGTCCTAAGCATTAGGATAATGGAGAATGAAGTGTGGCTCCCAACATTCAGCCCTTCGTCAGACAGCAATGGTCACTGGCTCATTTTTCATCTAAGTTGGGGGGGCGGGGAGGGGCACTACTTGCAATGTGTACCTTGTTTTGGGACATTTATATAAAATAGAAAAGAAATCAATATCAAAAATATTCTCTCTCATTTTGCTCAGGACCCTCGGTGCTGGATGAAGTCCAGAAAATTTTAAATAAACAGAGGGTCAGAACCACTGTTTCTTTCTCTTCACATTGCCTTCCTGCCACGGTCCTTCACTGTTTAAATACTCTGTTCACAAATAGTGAAAGATGCAAACTGAAACATTTATGATCCATCACTTTTTTATCTAGTTGGCATCTGAACTAGTTAAGCATAAATGTAAATAAGTTTTTTAAAAATAGATAAGCTTTGGATTTAGTGTATGCTTTTCTGGTGAAATGAATTGAAGTACATGTCAAAAAAAATCCCCACTGTATCAGTTCAATCCAACAGACAATTAAGCATTAATTGGACCTGTCTCTCACTCTCGCTTCAGAGGTCCCTTCTTGCTGTGTTCTATCTGTGCTGGCAATGGTGGAGTCATCATTTTCAACCCCCTACCTCCCGTGTCTAATCTGTCTCTCCAGCCTTTATTCTGTTCCTTGCTTTTTCTTGCACAATGCCCATATAAATCAGTGGAAAGAGCACCAGTTTTGGAGACAGGACACCCCTGTTTGAATCCTGCCTCTGTTACTACCACCGTGACCTTGGGCAAGCCAATTAACTTCTTTGGCTTCAGTTATTTGTATGCAAAATTAGAGGCTTAGATTAGATGATCTCTGATGTTCTTTTCAGCTCTAAGACCTTTACTGTATAATGCTATTAATGCTTCTGTGCTCTCCAGATTATCAAAGAGAATAATATTGTTGAGGAATGTAAATGCTTCTAGTAATAAAAATATGAAAAAAATATGAACAGAAAGAAGGGAAATATTTGTGTTTGGAGATTGGGAGATAAAAGAAGGGAAAGGAAAAAAGAAAGATCCGTGATCATTTATAGGTTCAGGTTATTGCTGGGTTGTAACCTGTCATCTCCGGAAATCATGGAGAACAGGACAGGCACTGTACTGGAGAAGGGCAAATTTGTTATGGTTTTCAAAAAAAAGCAACAAGAGATAGTGCTTTGAGATCTTTGGGTAAAATGGTGACTGTAAATGTTGCCCATCTTGCATGAACTGGAAGACAATTTCTTAAAGGAAATAAGGTGATTTGATCAGAGGGGAAAAGAAAGGGGAAATTGAAATGGTAGTTGTAGGAGATGTGAGCTTTATAGCTCACATTGATAAAACCCATAGGAATACTTTGTTTTCCTTTACCAATACAATCGTCCTGTGGCCATACAATATTTTTTATTTTAAAGAGTTTCTAACAATGATCCCTGGAATGAAATTCCTCTTCCTAGAGCAAGATGAGATGGGTTATCATTATAGCTTATTTTCTCTTCTCTGCAGTTCTCTATCCTCCATCCCTTTACAAAGGCTACCTCCCCATACAGACATTTAGATATCTGGTGTGATTCAATGATGTTTATTTTCCATGATCTGGTTGTCATAAAATTGTCTTTATAGCCAAAAGGGTCAGGTCTCATGGTCCCTGACCTTGATGGCACTGGTAAACTCAAGTCCAAGTTCTTTTAGCTCAAGAAAAGAACATAATTTAGTGGGAAAGACTTTGGATATGGAGTCAGAAGACATGGGGTTCAGATCCTGGCTCTGAAATTCACTATCAGTGGGCATGTGCTCAAATTACTTCACTCCTCTAAGCCTCAATTTTCTACTCTTTAAACTAAACGGATTGTGCTAGATGATTTCTAAGGCCCCCTGGAATATCAGCATTTTATGATCCTGTAAGTCATTTGCTAGACTTAATGTTAACCAAAGGTTTCTGGGATCCCTGAGTTTCTGACAAAATGTTGAATGTTCCATGATTGCCCAGTGCACTCCTGGAAGACTAGGATATAGGATTCTGAAGGGCCCTTCTTGAGCTCCATACACCTCTTGGTGTTTCTGTTGATGATAGCTTCCCCCTGAACAGAAAAAGAGCATAGGTATTATGATTAAAATACCCTGCCTGTCCAGTCTTCTTCCTGCTCCACTCCCTATCTTTCATGCTCCATAGTTGATTTTTCTGCTCTTCCTTATGCAGAAGTCCATTTAAATTTGGCTAAAAGGAGATCACGATGATCTTCCAGAGAAATTTCAGTAGGGTGCTGGGGAAAAGAAGGGAGGTGAACAGGTTGCTGATTATTAGGATATAGAGGAAGTGGGCTAAGTTATTCATTTGAGAAGTTTGTCAATGAAAGGAAGGACTTGGTCATTGGAAAGGGTGGCTAATAGAGACTGAAGAGGAGTCAGAAGAGAGGGAATGATTGAAGATGTTAGAGGAGAGAATGAATCTGAAAGGCACATTCTTCAGAAGTCAGGATAAGATGAGACTGAGAGCACAGAGGGAGACAGCTTTTGAAAGTACATCTCTTTCTCTAAGAATGCAGAGGGAAGTGAAGAGTTGGGTTTGAACATGGCTTTTTGAGAATCATAAATAAGACTAAGGCCAATAATCTCATTCCCTCCCCAGCTTTACCCCATTAAAACATGACTGGGACTGTGGGGATACTATCAGGATCATTTGCCTTTGGGTGCTTCTTTGATCTGCTGATCCAAATGAAATCCCTTCTTCCCTTTATATCTGACCAACTGATTTGGACTCATCTCTTTGGATTTTGGATCTCTGGCTAGCAATCTAGCTTGGTGGGATTCTCCCTTCAAAATATTTCTCCTCATCATTCCGTTCTTCCTATTTTTCCCAAAATCCTTTAATATTTGGAAAGTGATTAACATATATTATGCCACTTGAGTTGACCTTGCGAGGTAGATATTATCCCCTGCTTTGTCAACTTATCCCTATTTTACAGATAAGTAAACTGAGATCCAGAAGTGCTAGGTTATCTGTTCGTGGCCATATAGGCATGAACATTTAAAGCAAGTTTAGCCAAACCTTCCTGACTTCAAGCAAGTCCACTTGCTGACAATTTCACTATTTTCACTGACAGAAAGTCTAGGGTGTATTTTAAAGATGATGATTTTGGAATCAGAAGACCTAAGTTCAAATCTTAGTTCTGCCCCTTGTGAGCCATGTGATCTTGGATAAGTTACATGACCTCTTCGAGCCTCAGATTCCATATCTACAAAATGGAGACAATCACACTTTCTCTATCACTCTCACAGGGTTATTGTGAAGAAAATACTTTGTAAACCTGAAAGGGTTTTTACATACGTGAGCTACAATTGCCACTTTGTGGCTAGATAATTTCCTTCTGATTGTCTGTGCTTTCCAATGCGTATTTCATATCACCACCACTAAAATCTTCCTAGAATACCACTTTCAATATGTCTCTTCCCTGGTCAGAAACTATCAATGCTTTGGCAAAAGGGGAGTTTAGTCTTATCACCCTAAGTCTAAACTCCTAAACCTGACATTCACAAAAACTAACCAGAAAAAAAACTCAATAGTTGTTACTCACCTGTTTAAAATCCCAAAATATGTGTGTCCCATTTTCAGCTGCTTCAGAGCATGACAGTAATTTTGGTCTCTCCCCTTCTCCAAGGTCTGCCAGGCATCGGAAATACGCTCGCCATTTATCATACAACTTCCCCAGATACAGCTGTCCGGTCAGAGAGTAAAATAAAATCTAAATAGGAGCAGAAGAACCTGTCAGAGATAAGAGTTCTTAATGACACAATTCTAGCCAGACAAAGCCAGCAGGCTGTTTATCTGTCAGAGCTCCAACCTTATTTTTCTCTCTCCACTGTGTCAAAATTGCTAAATACCAGTATGAGTTGAGAATTTCTGAATGTGCAGGATAATCAACAAAGCATGCTGAGACATGCCACAAAAGTCCTATTCTACTTTCTCATTGTGGCATAGAATTCTTTTTTTAAAAAATGTTTTATTTCTGTGTTTTGTTTTCATATTACAATGATTTCTCTTTTTCCAATTTATTTATTTATTTTTAGTTTTCAACATTCACTTACTTAAGATTTTGAGTTCCAAATTTTCTCCCCTCATCTCCCCTACCCCAGGACAGCATGAATTCTGACTACCCCTTCCCCCAATCTGCCCTCTCTTCTATCACCCCCCTTCTCTTATTCCCTTCCCTTTCTATTTTCCTGTAGGGCAAGATAGATTTCTATATTCCACTGCCTGTGTATCTTATTTCCAGTTGCAATTTTTAACATTTGTTTTTAAAACTTTGAGTTCCAAATTATCTCTCTTCCTCCCTCCCCACCCACCCTCATTGAGAGGGCAAGCAATTTGAGATAGATTATACATGTGTAGTTATGCAAAATGTTTCCATAATGTATTTCCCTCCATCCTATCCCACCCATCTATTCTCTCATTTGACCTTGTGCCTCCTCAAAAGTGTTTGCTTCTGATAACCCCATCCCCTAATCTGTCTTCCCTTCTATTACCCCATCCTCTCTCTTATCCCCTTCCCCACTACTTTTCCTGCAGGGTGGTATAGATTTCCATATCCAATTGGATGTGTATGTTATTCCCTCCTCAAGCCAAATCCAATGACAGTAAGGTTCACTCATTCTCTCTCCCCTCTTCCCCTCTACTGTAAATGCTTTTTCTTGACTCTTTTATGTGAGATAATTTACCCAATTCTAGCTCTCCCTTTCTTCTTCTCCCATTACATTCCTCTCTTATCCCTTAATTTATTTTATATCATCCTTTCATATTCAACTCACCCTGTGTCCTCTATCTATATATATTCCCTCCAACTACCCTAATACTGAAAAAGATCTCATGAATTACAAATATCATCTTTCCTTATAGGAATGTAAACAGTTCAACTTGAATAAGTCCCTTATGATTTCTCTTTCCTGTTTACCTTTTCATACTTCTCTTGAGTCTTGTATTTGAAAGTCAATTTTTTCTGTTTAGCTCTGGCTTCTCAAGAATTTATTAAATTCCTCTACATCATTGAATATCAATTTTCCCCCTCATTGATTACACTCAGTTTTTCTTGGTAGGTGATTCTTGGTTTTAATCCTAGTTTCGTTGACTTCTGGAATATCATATTTCAAACCTTTCTGTTCCCTTAATGTAGAAGTTGCTAAATTTTGTGTTATCCTGATAGTGTTTTCCACAATACTTGAATTGTTTCTTTCTGGCTGCTTGTAATATTTTCTCCTTGACCTGGGGACTCCGAATTTGGCTATAATATTCCTGGGAGTTTTCCTTTCCTTCCTTTCCTTAGAATCTCTTTCAGTAGGTAATCAGTGGATTCTTTCAATTTCTATTTTACCCTCTGGTTCTAGAATATCAGGGCAGTTTTCCTTGATAATTTCTTGAAAGATGATGTCTAAGCTCTTTTTTTGATCATGGCTTTCAGGTAGTCCATTTTTAAATTTTAAATTTTCTCTCCTGGATCTATTTTCCAGGTTGGTTATTTTTCCAATGAGATATTTCACATTTTCTTCTGTCTTTTCATTCTTTGGGTTTTGTTTTATAATTTCTTGATTTCTCATAGAGTCATTAGCTTCCATTTGCTCCATTCTAATTTTTAAGTAATTATTTTCTTTGGTGAGCTTTTGGACTTCCTTTTTCATTTGGCTAATTCTGCCTTTCGAGGCATTCTCTTCATTGGCTTTTTGGACCTCTTTTACCATTTGGGTTAGTCTATTTTTAAGGTGTTATTTTCTTCTGCATTTTTGAGTCTCCTTTAGCGAGCTGTTGACTCATTTTTCATGGTTTTCTTGCATTGCTTTAATTTCTCTACCCATTTTCCCCTCTACTTCTCTTACTTGATTTTCATCTTCCATGGCCTGAGGCCAATTTATATTTTTCTTGGAGATTTTGGATGTAGGAGCTTTGACTTTATTGTCTTCGTCAAATTGTATGTTTTGATTTTCCTTGTCACAAAAATAAGATTCTATAGTCTGACTTTTTCCACTGTTTGCTCATTTTCCCAGCCAATTACTTGACTTTTTAACTACTTGTTAAGATAGGGTTCTGCTTCCAGTGTGGAGGGCATACTGTTCCAAGCTTCAGGGGGTTTATGAAGCTATTTTCAGAGGTACTTCTAGGGACCTGTAATTTTTCAGTTCTTCCTAGGTTGTATGATCTAAGGAGAGGTGTCTACTCCTCTCCTGGACTGTGCTCTGGGCAATGAGTGACCACAAGCACTCCTTTCTACCCTGGAATTGTGAGGAGGGTTCTTTCTCTACTGCCGTAATAGCAATTTAGATTTGAAGATCTTTCTCACCCATTAATAAGCCATGTGACCTGCTTATGTCACAGGAAGCCTAGGTCGCATGTGGTGAGAGGAGCTGCCTGACAGGAAAAGGAAGTTATGTCACAGGAAGTTGAGAGAGAGAGAGAGAGAGAGAGAGAGAGAGACAGACAGACAGACAGACAGACAGAGAGACAGAGAGAGGCAGAGATAGAGAAAGTGAGAGCGCAAGCAGTTGTTGCTGCTAATGGCTGCTGATGGCCGCCCTCATGATTGTTAGAACTGAACAAGCTGACTTAGCTGAACTGTGAGTTTGTTTTTGGGAAGACTGCAGCAAGTGGATCAGAGAGGTTTTGGGATGGCGAGGCTCCATGTTGTGATATTGTGTTTTAAGTTCCTTGCTGAAGTGGGCTAACTGGCTGTGGGAGCTGAACATCTGATTATAGGATATGGTTCTCTGGTATCTGAATAAATGGTTTACTTCTTCTACCTTCTATGTGGAAAATTTCATATACTTTGTGATACAGAACTACATAGGCATTTTAACAATTATCATCTACATTGTTATTATTGCCTTACTGATACAACTGCTGCCACAAGCTTTGCTATGGCAATGCTCCTCCTTGCAACCCAGATTCAAGTATGGGCAAAGCAACACTGTGCCTCAGTGTTAGCAAAGAGATTGCTTTAATCCTTTTGATCAGTTGTTTGATCCCCTTACTGTCTGTGGGCTGAGAGCTCTGGAAGCAGCCACTGCAGTTACCACTACCACTGCCACTGCCCCAGGACTGGACTGGGCTCCTCTCTCATCCAGATCCACCAGACCTTTCCCACTGACCTTCTAAGTTGTCTTTGGCCTTTGTGGGTTGATAAGTCTGGAAATCACCACAGCTGCCAGTGATTAAGTGCCCTGAAGCCTGCTTCAGCCCTGTGTGTGTCAGCGCTGCCCACACTAGACTGTACTCCTCTCCCAGCCTGGTGCAACAGACTTTTCCCTTTGACCTTCCAGGTTGTCTTGGGCTAGAAATTTGTTTCACTCTCTCTTTTTGTGGGTTCTGCTGCTCTAGAATTTGTTTGGAGTCATTTTTACACGTATTTGGAGGGGTTTGGGGGAGAGATCAAGGGAGTCCTTGCTTTTACTCTGCTGTCTTGGCTCTACTCCAACTGTGGCATAGAAGGCTATGACAACAGAGCACAACCTCCAGAAGATTGTATCACAATTTTACCTACAGTCGCAGCAAGATGGTCCTATAGTCTGAGAACCACTGCAGTAGCACCATGGAGAGGTGCCTCATTGATAGGCTTGTTGCTAGATGATAAATTCTTTGGTTCTGACAACCCAAGAAACAAAGGAGCTCATTTCCCCTTCATAATGATAATATCAGAGTGGCAAGGAAGGGGCACAGTGTTTTAGACCTTTTATGAACATTAATTTATCAATTAGCATTCTGTATGTGAGCTCTTTGTCCAGTGACCAATAAGCTACTACTCTACTAAAGCAGCTGAACCATATCAATAAAGACATCCTTGCCATGACTGAAGCCAGAAGAAATAAAGAATTTGATGGAACTCTTGGTCATCTCCTCTTGCAGAACTCATGATGGAACACATTCAAAACACTCATGCTAGGGAAATAAGTGCAGTTTACACATGCCCAGAATAACTTAACAAGATGCTCTAAAATAAATCATTATATACATTGATATTGTCTTCAGTACAGAGGTGGGCAAAGGGGAGAGTGGTGGAAAGTTTATGTTGGAAAATAAATGTAACACATAAGCTCTGGGCTAAGCTCTCAACCCCTACTTGAACTAGCAAGGCAGATCCTAAAGACAGACTACTACTTCTCCTTGCAAGGATAATCTTGAGGGGATGAGGTTTTTTTCTAATACTCTCACTACTAAGTCCCCATCAGGTATGTTCCCCTCCAATATCAAACAACCAGTTAACATCTCCCCAATATCAATTAGCTTTTATGAAGGGTTGTTTAATTATATGGCAAGAATTAAAGTACAAAGACCTTCCAAACTGGGAGCACTGTCCCTTCTTCACATTTTCCATTCTCAAAGTCCCCACCAAGTTCCTTCTAAGTGTGGTGCAGTTGAGAGAAGTATCACTCCCTTGTTTTCAGAACATGGTGTTTTAGCTGCTGGGTCAACTCACTGCTGGGCTGTGTGAATTGAGGAACTCCTCAGGAATAGCACCTCACCAAGTTTGATAACTACCAACAGATTCTGTAACTAACTTCTATTACTTTGCCACTGATAGTTTTCTGACCTTTCAAAGCTTTCAAGTTAGTAACTTGGTTCCATTTATGGTACTCAGCCCCCTTAGATCGGGAAAGAAGAAACACACAGAGATGGAAGAAACAGTAGTGTTATGTATTCATGGCCACATGATGACCCCTCTTCCTACCTAGTTGCTTACATCAATTCTTGCCCAGGTCACCACCAAGGAAGAGGGAAATTTTGTTTATTCCAGACTTTTGTATGCCCTCTCAGATACAGCTCGGTAACCAATTAAAAGACTTTCCCCCCATTATACAGCAAATCAGGAAACAGTAATTACCTGCACATGCTCTGAATCAAGAAAGGAAAGGGATCCTCAGTCATGTATTTTCAGAAGCAGTCTCACTCAGCTTCCATCTGAATTGGTAATAGATGGAGCATGTTCTAAAGATTATGTGCTCATTGGCTTATCCCCTTGTTACATTAAGAATCAGAAATAAATAGAAGACATGCAAAGATTGTACATTTCTCAGAAATCTCAGGACAATATATCATGAATGCATTTTTCAAGAAGAGGGTCAGAGAACAAATGAAAATAGTAAGCATGGGATTTCATGCTAAAAAAAATGGAATTTTTCTATCTTTAATTGATGTTTCTTTTTTGTTTTTAACACACCAGTCATGTTTTTCTGAGATATAACAAGTTTTAGATTGTCTCAATGAAGTCTAGTTTTAAGGTTGATAGCATTTTAAAAATAGAAGTTGCAAGTGTCCTTCAAATTTCACTGGGTTTCAAAAAAAATTTTGCTCTAATAATTTCTTTTTGCATTGCTGCAATTCTGTATTGTTTCTGCCATTATCTTTTTCATAGCATCTACTGCTTTATTAAAATTCTTCACTTTCTGTTCTAAGCCATGAATTTACTTCTTAAATCTTTAAGAGCTTCAATTTCAATTATATCTTTCTTTATTAAACTTCTCAAGTACTTTCAGTTTTGTTTTATTTTGTTTTTTGGCCAGACTTTTGATTTCATAAGTATAAGGAAATTCTGCTGAGGAAATGCCTTTCACTAATGCAAGTTGACATTTGCAATGAAACTTACAATCTTAATGAGTTGCCCAAGCATTGGAAGGTGAAAAAATTTCTTCAGAATCACATGGACAGCTTGTGTTAGACATAATGCTTGAACCCAGGTTTTCTTCATTTGGAGGCTGACAGTCTAGCTGCCATGTTTCTGGGCTGCTTGCTGTTGTTCCTGTCTCATTTCTGGGAATGCAATTGTAGTTGCTGCAGTATTTTTAGCTTCTGGAAATTTCTTCTTTGATTCTTTTAAGTCATAGTAGTTCTTCCTATTTTTTGGGGGGGGCAGGATAGGATGCTGATTTGATCAGATTTATGGCTAATTTTTCTTCAGGAGTTTTTGTTCTAGTGATGCTTTCTTTTTACCTCTTCTGTTGTACTTTTGCTTTATTTAGAACAAATTTTGCTGTTTTTATGTGATGATTGGGAGCTGGACTTAGACACAACTACTCAGTCAGCCATCTTCCTAAATCTACATCTTAATTAACCATACAGGATGTCTCAAGAGCCTTAGTGCTGTTTTAAGTATTTAAAATAACACTAAGACTTTTGGGACACCCTGTGTATCTTAGATACTGGTTATCAATGTGGGAGTAATTTCAGAATCAGCTGTTTGTGTGCAGTCAAGCCATCATTTGTAAAATCAATGCTCAAAATCACTACCAAAGTAGAAAGACAAAATAAGATGATATTAAGTGTAATTAAAGTAATTCCTATTCTAACTATTTATTATTCAAAAATGTATTAGTGCTGTAAAATGGAAATATAAAGAGAAAAGGTATTGACATCATCACCATTTTTATTACAAATGGTTTAACTGATTTAGCAGTTCTCATAGGAAGAAGGTTGCAAAACTCTCAGAATTCACATCAGTTAGCAAACACTTGACTCTTCTTCCACCCCTGATAAGCAGAGAAACACAGTGATGAAGAACAGCAATGTATAACATAAACTGAGCAGCAATGGGACTGGATTTTCCATAGACATCTTAAATTCACTGTGTCCAAAACTACGCTCATAATCTTTCCTCCCATATGTTTCCTCCTTCCAAACTTTCCTCTTACTACTGAGAGCACTATTATCCTCCCAATCCCATACATCAGAAGGAGAAGAACAGACCAAGTACACACACAATAGTTGTGTTCTGGAGAAGATACATTTCCGACATCACTAAGAAATTAACTTATAAGATACCTAAAAGAGAAAATAACACACAACTGGAGAAATTATGGAAATCGTTATCAAAATAAGGCAATTGGAAGGGCACATGATCTCCATAAAGTTTTAGGAGAATGAGATGTAGATGCATCTTGGGTGTCTGATGAAAACATGAGAAGGGAACAGGTTTTTCAGAAGACATTTTCTACAGCAGATTTCATTTTTGGTTACTCAACTGGTCGAAAAGTATGAAGAATACCTGACCCTAGATTAATTAATAACCTGTTACTTGTTGATTATAAACAAGTACTTCACTTTGTGGAGCAAAACAGAGCCTGGAGAGTCTCCTATAACAAATGACTACCATGAATAACATGAGAGTCAAAAGATTGCTTGATAGGGGCAACTATAGAGAGAATTTTGTTCAATGATTATCTGATGATTAATATCAAGTGAAGCACAACACAGTTTACTATCTTGTACAGTTTGGGTAGAAACATTCCCTATGGTTAAGGCCTGCAGATGCTCCTGGTTGGGATAATATAATTGTGGATGCATAGATTAATCAATAAACACCCATTAAGAATATATGTACCAAATAGTCAATGTTGGAGGGATTGTGGGAAGATGCATTTTTGGTGGAGCACAGCCATTTTGGAAAGTAACTTGGAATGATGCAAATAAAGTGACTAAAATGTCTAAACCTTTTGCTCTAGAGATTCCATTAGTTGGTTATTCTCCAAAGAGGTCACTGATGAGAAGAAAGTCCCCAAATGTACTAAAATATTTATAGCTGCATTGTTTTATGATACTGTTAGAAATAAAATAGATGCCCATCAATTAGGGAATGGTTAAAAAAGTGTGTTACATGAGTGTAATGGAACGTGTAAGAAATGGTGAATGTCACGCATTGAGGCAAACATGGAAAAATCTAGATGAAATAATACAGGGGGCAGTTAAGCAGAGAAAAGAAAAAAATATACGTAATAACTAACAGTGCAAAAGGAAAGAACTACAAAAAAAATAAAAAATGAATGTTGTCAAATTGTAAAAAAAAAAATAATAAGCGTGACTCATAAGAAAAGCCAGAAGAAGATATTCCCAATTTACCCCTTTGTAGAGATGGGAGGTCCACAAACACCTCCAGACTTTTTCAATACATTGTTCACTTATGCAGATTTTTCCTCTTCTTTTTCTCTTTTTTATTTAGTCTCTAGAAATACTATTTGTTATATGGGATGGTTTTCTGTAGGTTGGGGAGGATTACTGAGAGAAACTTTGATGATATAAAAAATAAAAGACATAAATAAAATATTTTTTAAAAAGAAGTATATATCAGGCACTATATTAGGGTGCAGAAATGTAAAATGAGACAATCCTTGACTTAAGGATCTTACATTCTACTAAAGAGAGGTCAAGCAATCAACAAGCATTTATTAAGTGCCTACTAGATACTGTGCCAAGCACTACAGATGTAAGGGATACAATATGTACCCTAAATAGGATCATTGATTTAGAGCTGGAAGTGACTTTAGAGAATACTGAGTCTACTCCCTTATTTTACAGATGAGAAAACTGAGGTTCAGCTTAAGCAATTTGCCCAGTATAGCACAAGTAAGTGTCTGATAAACTTAGGTTTCCCCTACTCCTGTGTTATGCTGTTGTCCTGAAAAAAGACATTAAACCAGACAATCTGCATGAAAATGGGTGAAAAAATGACCATTGTCCTGGTTGAGCTATGCAAGTAGATATATTGACTGTAGAGTGTATGGGGTGTTCAGAGACAACCAGCACCTCTGGTGTGATGGTTGCCGAGCCCTTTTCAGGGCTGCTCATCCACCTTTGCTGTCTGCTTGTCACCTAACTCTCACCTGTGGCTCCAAGAAGCTGTAGTAGGCACAGTGGCTATACCCTGATAAAATCTCAGCATATGGGCTAAACCAGGTTGAGAGTAACCCACAGGCCTCAAACCCATCAGTGAGTTAAGGCGGGAGAGGGACAGCTACCCAAGCATGTGAAGACTTTCCCCAGCAGAATGGGCAGATGAGAACAATTTGTTCCAACAGCCATGAAGGCAGCTAAGGCAGGTGGTGTGGAGTGCTTAGAGTTTAGTCAGACATTGAGGGCACCGAGGTCATCTACTGCATCCTGGGCCATCGCCAGGTGTCCTGACTTTTGTCTTGCCACTGGATTTCAATGACTCAGGAAGTAAGTGAGGCTGACAACTTTGTGCAATTCTGCCTCACTTAAATCCCATTCACACACAAGTCAAGACATCACCCTATGATGTCATTGATCCTCTCCAAAAACAAAGGACAAATGATATCTGACTATAGAGTTCACAGACACTGCAGGTGAACAATGAAAAGGAGCCCAAAGTGAGTATAGAGGAGAGAGGAGGCAAGATTATAGTTGGGAGGTTGCATGGGATTTTCAGTGATCCCAAGCTGTTCCTGACTAGTCTTTTTAGCACTCATATTATTCTCTTGTTATATGACAGAAAATCATTGAAAAGCACAATATTTGAAGGATTCATATTGAGAGTGGCCCAAAATGCCAATAGGTTACAACATATAGATTGCAGATAGCTTGAGATATATTTCCAAGGATGACATACTCCAAAGTGGTATAAAAATTATGATCCAGGAAATGCATGTTTGGAAAATGAGGACCTGTTATCCCTCTCAAGAGATAGGGATATCAGAGGGCTAGCCTGACTATTGAACTGATAGCTAGAAAATCTAGAAGAAAGGTTCTAGTATGTTGACAGGTAGCCTATGGTGGATTTGCGGGAGGGCAAAGACAAATATCTCACTGGATGAAAAGGCATAGTTGGGTTGTCAATCTGTACATAGATCCATTGAATGTTCAGATGTATTTTGGGGAACAGAAAATATAGTAAGGGTAGGACCTACTGCTTGGGCTAGAAAGAACGATAGTAATACATGCTGGAAAGAATATAGGTGGTATAATATAATGGAAAGATCATTGCATTTGACATAAGGAAATAGGTTGAAATGCCCCCTCAGACATTTACTGGATGCCTTCCCAAGGACAAATGACTTGTCAGACATACAGTCTTTTCATCTGCTAAATGGAGAAAACAGCACCTGTGGTATGTAACTTGCTGTGTTAATTGGACCATAGATTTAGTCCTAGAAGCTATGCTTTGTAAATCTTGTAGTGCTGTGCAAATATGATTTAAAAAAAAAACAACAAAATTGCTCGGCTCCAATTTTGCTTACCAACAGGGAAATAAAACTCAAGGTAAATAATGAGATAGAAAGATAGAACCTAGTTATCGTTAATGAATTCAAGGCACCCATGCTAGACAAGTTCTCTCAGCTCCTCTCATGTACTCTCCCCACGTAGCTGATCTACTGCCAAATCTTTTCATTTTTTATCTTTCTCCCCTTCTCCCCACTCATACAGCCACCGCCCTATTACAGGCTTTCATCACCTGGATTATTGAACTTTTTAATCAGTGTCTCTGGCTCTATTTTCAGCATAACTGTCTAGTCTTTCAGCATAAGTGATCAGTGTATTGAAAAAAATCTGAAAGTATACGGAAAGTACAGCACGTGGGGACTTCCCACCTCTGTGAGGGGTAGATTGGGAGTATTTTCTCTCATTTCTTCTTTCGAGTTCTGCTTGCTCTTTACAATTTCAAATTCACTTTTGATTTTTTCTACTTGTTCTTTCCATTGGCATTGTTAGTCATTATTTCTACGATTTTCTTTTCTCTGCCTAACTGTACACTCCAAACCATTTTCCATAGTACTACCAAAGTGATTTTTCTGAAGTGCAAATCTGATGATACTAGTCAATAGAATGATAGCAGCTCCCTATGCACCCAAATAGGATTTCATATTCATCTCCCCATATTAATTTCTATTCTTGTGTTTTCTAATGTATATAATTACTAGTATAATAGTTTCTTATTTAATTATTCAGTCATGTGTGACTCTTCATGATTCCATGAACCATAGCGTTCCAATGCTATCCATGGTTCAACAGGCAGCTCTCATGGCTTGTCTTGATCCCACTCCTTGGCTTCTCTAATCTTTGAGTCACTCTCCTACTCACACCTCTTTTTCCTCTTGCTCTATTGTGAATGTGAAAGGGAACCCACCAGCCATGGCTGGTTCCTGAGTTTCGCTGAGAAGGGGCTTTGTAAAGGCATTGGCTTCACCCTGAAGATCTCTTCTTGGTTCCACAATTGCCCAGCTTCTCCTTTGCGGGAATGAGAATCAAGGTTACAAGAGATGGAGGTAGAACAGGCTTTGTCTTTTAAGAATATATCTACCCAACAAGGATACCTGTGTTTCATATCCATGGCAGTAATACATGACTGGATTGCCATCTTGGGGAGGTCCTTGGTCAACGCAGAGCTTCTCATCCAAAGAATTTCGCAGCTATTATAGTAAAACAAATAGCACTTCTCGTTAAAGGAGACCATGAAAGGAAGAGAAATTATTTCTACCCAAAGTTTGTCTTCTTATACTGGTAAACATAATATGGGTGCCAGCTAAAAAGAAAGAAATTTGGTTTCCTGGGTAGCAGTTATTTAATTATATGTGGAAACTTCATGATGCTGCTGCTGAGAATTTCCTATATCTTGGTAAAACAATACTGCCATAAGCTCTAGACCCTAAAATTGATTCTGGGAAGACGTGGGGGTTTAAGTTTTCTTGCATAGCCTGGTGAG
>CM053623.1:164260475-164274014 GCA_028646595.1 Phalanger gymnotis | reverse complement strand
AATTATATGTGGAAACTTCATGATGCTGCTGCTGAGAATTTCCTATATCTTGGTAAAACAATACTGCCATAAGCTCTAGACCCTAAAATTGATTCTGGGAAGACGTGGGGGTTTAAGTTTTCTTGCATAGCCTGGTGAGCTGAGATGTATGTGGTAGAGAGGGTGAGAAAGGAAGAGGAATTTTTAAAAGCATCTACAGATCATGTGTGGGGAAGGACACTTGGGATACTGAGGCAAGAAAGAGATGAAAGTTAAGGGAACATTGTGGAAAAGGGGCCTGGGAAATGATATCCCATGTCAGAACAGAATCCTGGCTGGAAAGAATTTCATGTATATCAAAGGTAAATCATGCATGTTCCTTGGACATGCAACACTATGACACCACAGAGTCTGCTTTCTTTTCATGTCAGCAATGAGGATGGTACATACCAGTCCATAGGCAACAATGTTGGGAACAGGATTCAGAGACGGGTAAACATTTTTGAGGTACCAGTCAAAATTTTTGCATTTAAGTTTCTTTCGAAGCTTTTTTCTGGAAGACACGTCTCCATAGTCGACTCCATGGTTCTGGAAAAAAGCCAGATTTTCTTTCAGACGCAGACACCTCAGAATCTATAATTTCCTTGTCTGGTGACAAGTTGGGTCACTTGGGAAGGCAACTGGGTATGTGTCTCATGCCTTCTGGGTAATCTTTACAGTTTGCAATTTTCCTGGAAGAGGCAGATTAATAAGCTAGTCTTTAACCCTGGAATCTATACCCACCGATTTAGCATAGCAGACATGCATCAGGCATGGAGGTCACACAGTCCTAACTCTTCTTTAAACTCGACAGTTTCTAGGCTTAGACAAACTGAGACCTGGGAAAGACTTTAGCTTAAAAAAGCCAAGGTCTCCCACTGCATCCAGGGCCATCTCCAGTTGTCCTGATGTGTATCTGACCACTGGATCCAGATGGTTCCAGAGGAGAAAGTGAGGCTGGTGACTTTGCATAGCCCTCCCTTACTTAAATCCAATTCATTTGCATGTCATGCCATCACCTCCCTGATGTCATGGTCCTCTTTGAGAATGAAGCACAAACAACAATCCTCAACTGATGGCAAAGACTGTTTCTCAACAGGTCACAGAGAAAAAATGGGAAAAATTAAATGAGATTAAAACCTATGTTGTCCAAACACTTTAAAAATCCTAAGATATTTATCCAGCAACATTACCAAGCCAATTCAGCTTGTTTGTGACATCACAAAGAGGTAGAGTAGAATGTCTCTGTAGAGAACGCAGGTAGGGGGAGGTGGGTAGTCCAGTGGATAGTGCACCGGGCCTGAAGTTATGAAGACCTGAGTTTAAATCCTACCTTAAACACTGACTAGCTGGGCAAGTCATTTAACCTCTATATGCCTTAGTTTCCTCAACTGCTAAATGGGTATAATAACAGCACCTCCTAGGGTTGTTTTGAGGATAAAATGACAAAATATTCGTAAAACACTTGTACAGTCCCCAGTACATAATAAATGCTAGCTATTATTATAGGGTGAAAGCAAGAGGTTTCCTAGCTAGAGGGAATCCCATCTTCATATTGTCCTATTGCATGCTAGAGTAAAAGAACTCACTTTCTCACATTTAAATCACATTAAGTTAGTAATTGCTCAGGCTAGCCAAGGATCCCTTTTCTATTTAATGCCTTGGAGCAACTAGCAAAGCCCAGCTCCTTCCAGACACTATATTATAAATATTCTCCCCCATATCCCAACCACCACTAAACACATGTTAACCTATCACATAGCTCCTATCTTATTCTTTGATCTTTAATCACACTCACTTCCAGGTTCTATCTTTCGCATTTATCCCACTGTCTCTGCTTCTAGCCAGGGATCTACATTCCCTAGTACCCGGCATGTTACTTTTCTCCACAAAGAAACCTTAGCAAGCAGGTTGCCACATATTTGTACCCAAGCACAGGGTAATTCATGTTAGTAACAGCTTCAGATACCAATGCTACTCACATGATATAGTTTTCGACCTGAGTTTGTCACTGTTGGAAATATGTGACTGGATCGCAACCATACTTTCCAAATGGCTTGCCATGGTTCTTTGTACCATGCTCAGAACACAGAATCCTTGACTGCTTCCATGAGACTGATCAACAGTTGGGGGAGGGGAGACAGTAATGGTGGAGGAAACTTGCCTAGTAACCTTGTGGTTGGGTTTGCATCTTCCCCTTTGTACTTCTATTCCCCCTTCCCTTCCGCTTTTCCTTGTCTAGCTTGAGATCTTTGACAGATTACCTCCAGAGGCACATTCCAAGACAAGTAGACCATGTATTTGTATTCATCCATCCAGACTTCAGCTACACGAAGAGCATTGCGTTTCATGAGTAACCTCAGATTTGAGGCATAGGGCTTGGTGGCTCGCTCTATGTGAGCAACCCGGGAACAGGGTAGGATTTCAATCTTCCCTCCACACTGCCACACCTGCATCCAAGAGAAAGCCACACATGCATGCAAACAAATTCCATTCTATTGACTCACAGGCTACATTTTAGCATTAATTTTGAAAAATGTAAATTTAGTTATCCCACTTCCACACTCTCCACTTTCATTATTCATAAAGTTTCTGGAATCCTAGCTTTTCTATAAAGTTTCTCTCACTGCTCAGAAGAGAAGCTGCTGCTTCCCCTCTGTGCTCTGAGCAAAAGTTCATAGGAAACATCTTGACTGGGTTGAGAGACATAACTAAGACCTTTTCCCGCAGTGTTAAGACTGGAGATTGGGTGGGGTAAAAGGAAGGAGTGCTTCATTGATGCCATGGACCTCTGGAGTACTATCCCTGTTCTGGGGACTTCTACAATGCCACATATGTTATGGACACCATCTTCTACCTCCCCCCCTCCCGCCATATGCAAGGTCCCCTGTCTATGATGCATTTCTCCTTCTGGGGGTCATCAACCTTGACTAGTCAATAAACATTTATTAAGTGCCTACTATGTACTAGACTCTGTGTAAGCACTGGACTGTTTGTACCAGACCTCAATAGAAGATCCTTTGCTTTGAATCCTCCCCAGAAGCCAAAATTCCTAGGTTTTATCCTTGTTCTAGAAAGAAGGCCAAACCATAGAGAACTGTCCAGCTGCTATGCTTGATTTCAACTTCACTATCTTCATCATGCTTCCCTAAACTCATCACTAGGAAATTCATCATTGAGATTCCTGCAGCTTTAGTACTTATACCTCATCAGTGCCCCAATTGCTTCTGCTCATCTGATAGGAGGTCTAGAGGGAGAGTATAAAACTCCTCCCAAAGCCTCCCTTCATTGAAGGCTAAGAATCCCAAACATCTCTTCATATAGTTGTTTAACTCTACCACCATCATCATTCCAGATATTCTCTGGGTCCCCATTCCTTTTTGGCTTCCTTTTGAGTATTCTCTTCCCCTATTAGATTGTAAGCTCCTTGAGAGCAAGGACAATACTTCTTTTTCTTGTTTGTATCCCCAGTGTTTAGCAACGTGTCTGCCACATATTACGTGCTTAATAAATGTTTATTGTATTGCAGTCCTCTGAAGGCAGAGATGATAGACCATAGAGAAATACCCCTTTGGCAAGAGAGGAAGAAATAACTATAGAAAAAAAGCCCTTCCTGTAAATTGAATTGAGACAAAGGCCCAAAAGGGGAGGGACGGCCAGTTGGTATATTAAATCTAAGTTAAATTGGACCCTTTCTGTTGTTGTTATTGTTGTCAATCAGTCTTTCATTTGTATCCAACTCTTCATGACTCCATTTGGCATTTTCTTGGCAAAGATGTTGCTGTTCAGATCTCTTTTATTTAGTTTTTATTTACTGTATTATCCAGATCATATCCCAATCTTGTGCTTATTTACATAAGAACAGAAAAAGTGTTAAACTCAAATGCTACATTTTTGTGTTAAAACTCAATAAAAGCTTGCTCATGCTTCCTCGCAGGCAAGTCATACCACCAACACTTCTCAACATGTAGCCTGGTTCCTATTCAGCCCAGTTTTCTTTGTTCGACTAGTATGACATGGTGTTTAGAATCTTGCACTTAGAATAAAACATATTTGGTTTCAAATACTGTTTCTGACACTTACTTGAAAGACTACCAGGAAGTCACTTAACCTCTCTGATCCCCAGTTTTTTCATCTTTAAAATGGAGTTAATAATATCTCTAGAGTCCACCTTACAGGATTGTTGTTAGACTTAAATAAGATACTGTGTGTAAAACACCTCACAAACCTGAATAAATATCAGCTATTATTATCATCATTTTAAGCAAGCTGTCATACTTGTGTTTTCTAGCTGAAGGTCCCTACACCAGGGCTAGAGTACTCTAGACCCTAGATAACTTGAAGGCAAATATTCAGAGAGTACTGAGAGGCCTATACTTTTCTTTCAGGGAGAAGAGGTAGAAGAACAAGATAGAACCTCAACTCCTTCCCTACCATATGGGATTATAATGCTAGATTCCACTAATCCCTGAAAACTTCATCCCCTGAAAGTCCTACCTGTTTCCCAGGGTTCCATCTAGTGGTCTAGCAACATGGGCATTTGAGCTTCACCCTGGACAGAAGTCCAAACTTGCCCAATGATTCCCATCACTTAAACTGGAAAGGGAATAGAAATCTACCCTCAGGGACAGCTCCACATTCTCTCCCCCGTAGATCAACATCCCAGCATCCAGGGATCCAATCTTTCCTAAGAACAACCTGTTTGCAGCAAAGATGCCCATGACAGAAGGACTCCTGTAAGAAGACACAGCAGAGAGGTCATTACCTCCTCTACTGAGGAGCAGAAAGGGGTGGGGATTGGGAGCGGAAGTAGGGAACAGACACGGGACCATAAAAATGTGGAGGGTTGGGAAGGAAGGTTTGGCCTGAAGAGACATTCCAGAGATCTTTAAAAAGAGAATTTAATTGATTTTTAAAAAATAGAGATGTGAGAGATTGTGCTACAAGTATGAGCTATTATATCCACTTTCAAACGAGGTCACTGTGTTAATTAATTTTAGTTAAATGTTTCACTCTTTTGTAAGAGACCTTTCATGTAGTAGGAGTAATCTATAAAATTTTTGTAATGTAACATAAAGTTAATCAATAAAATTAAAACCAGTTTAAAAAAATCTTTTAAAAAACTTTTGTTAAAAAACCTCTCACAAAATAAATCAATAAAACTTAAAAAAGAAGCATTTAGGTCCTGCTTCAAATCAGAAGAATTGGATTTTTAAAAACCTCTGAAGTCCCCTTGTAACCTGAAGAATGAATGGTTTTCTGCTCAGATTGGGCTTGGTATATGGGGTCTCTAATACTGAGCAATTTCTGATGAGAAAGAGGGAAAAGCCCTAAATGATCATTTCTGCCTCCCATTTGCAAGAATTCAAGTTTCTGAGTGTAATTTTTCCTTTTTCAAGCTTTCCAAACTTACTTTACAGGTGCACTGTCATCATTCAGTAAATACCAGTCCATTGGCATATAATCAATACAACACCAGAGTTCCCAGTCAAAACCAATGGGAAATACTGGATGTGGAAGCACTTCGAAAGTATCATAAGAAATTCCATCCAACATTGGTGATATAATCACAGTGTGGTCTTCCTGGATCCTAGCTAAGATGGGTTCTGCCCTAGAACAGAGAGAGAGAGAGAGAGAGAGACAGAGAGACAGAGAGAGAGACAGAGAGAGAGAGACAGAGAAACAGAGACAGAGAAACACAGAGAGAATATAGAAGTGTCAGTGAAGTCCAGAGAAAGGTGAACCAAATACCTTCCACATTCATGCTCACCTTTTGTGTCTTTTCCCACCAGTGAGTAAAAAAGGACATACTGACTAGTTCACAACTACATGTCTAGGTGGCTCAGGAGCTGCTGGGGCAAAACCAATAGTCTGGGTCCAAAATAGGGTATGCCTAGAAAGCCTTCTTCTTCAGCACCAAGGGGCAACAATCTCGGGATGAATCTTGCTCTAGAGAATCCAGAAGGATGCATGATAGTTTTAGGGTAATCTCTAAGAGCCCTGAGCTATTTCTGGGGAAGAATTTACAGTTTAGTACAGAGAAACAAAGTATGGATTATGAATATTATCTCTATTTGATAGCCTAGGACAAGGGCAGGAGGAGAGCAAATTTGCTGGTGCCAGAGGCAGAGGAAAGATTAGGGGCCAGATGTCCTTGTGATGTGGAAAGTATCGTGTGGAAGTTATGATTTGGTAAAGATCACTCCTATACTGGATCAAAAGGTTTACCCATTTCTGTGTCCACATTTTCCAACTGACTTGCCTTGGCCAATTGGTTTCCTATGAACTTTGAATCAAGAGACCTAAGTTGGAGTCCTATCTCCAATACCTGCTAGCTGCGTAAATATAAAACACTTAATATTATTCAGCCTCAGTTTCCTCTTTTTATTAGACTATCCTTGTTAAACCTCATAGGATTGTCATGAGAAAAGTGCTTTGTAAACCATGAAGTGCAGCACAAATGTGGGCTTCTATCAGTCTGTCTGTCTATATACACATATATGTGTGTATGTGTATGCGTGTGTATATAGATATAAATATAGAGCCTTTCCTCCTGTGTACAGGGTTGCTATAAAATATTTCAATCTGAAAGAATTTTGGAGAAAATTTCACCCAACCCTTTTATTTAACAAATGAGAAAAATGATGCCAGAAAAATTAGGTGACTCCTAAGGCCACAAGAATAGGTTGTAGCACATTTAGGAATTAAACTAAGGTCTCACTTTAAGCCCAGAACTTTCCACACGATACCATGCTATCTACCTTGGATGATCAAAATCCAAGAAATAAGGGCTCTCTTCTCCTTTGGCTTTTCTATTACCCTATCCATCTCTACTCCTCATTTCTTG
Organism: Phalanger gymnotis; assembly: GCA_028646595.1. NCBI lineage: Eukaryota > Metazoa > Chordata > Mammalia > Diprotodontia > Phalangeridae > Phalanger > Phalanger gymnotis. The sequence goes on along the minus strand of CM053623.1, from coordinate 164,267,149 downwards.
GACTATGAAGGGTCCAACAACTCACTGCCTTTTTCCAAGTGGATAACAACTCAATGGAACCTTACCATCCAGTGGTCACTTCCACATGAACGTCTAAGATGGCAACCACATCTGCTCTGGCGGCTTGATAGCCAGAGAGGCGGGTCTGAGTAAGTCCTCTTCTCTTGGTATGACGTATTAGTTTCAGTAGCTTGGGGTACTTCTTATTGTAAAGCTGGATCTGTTTGTCCAAATCCCTCTTGAGCTCCTCTGCCAATAAAACACAACTTTTGCTGAATTTCTAGGATTAATATTTGATGTGTTACAGAAATGTCCACATTATCAAGTAACTTTAGATAGACTTCCAGAGTCCAGAAGGTATGTACTCAGGATACTAAACCATTAGGCATTTTCTACTGTTACACCACGTCTATCCTGACAAAGGGACAACTGTGTTATTGTACTCTGGGGCAATTTACTCTTTTCTTATTCAGTTTTTTGGACCTGAACATGTCTGGATGGGTTCAAGTGATATTATATCTCCCTCGCCAAAATATTCTCATTCGTTCTTGCGTCAAAGGGAGAGAAGTATGTCCAAGTAGATTGGATGGATTTAGATTGGGGAATAGATTATGGGTTGATCTCAGAAACTGGAAATGTAGGATTATAGATGAAATCATAGGGTCTTGTTTAGTGGCCCCTGACAGACTCAGGTTCAAATCAGGGAATATTACTGGTAAATCAACTATTTGACTTACCTGACCTAGGGCAAATCTCTGGATCTCTCTAAGCCTCAGTTCCCTCATTTGTAAAATTGGGAAAATAATAGCAGCTACATATGTTAAACACTTTACAAAATTTAACATACTCTATGAATATTAGCTGTTATTATTAACTGTGACAGGTGAAATCTGAAATAGCTGAAGAAAAAAGATTCGAGTTTCTAAGCATATCAACTTATTAAGCAATGCACGACAATTGAATAACAAATTGGGACCAGGCCTCCTCAGCTTGCCACTAGACCACAAAGATGGGGGGGGCAGATTTTTATGGATTAGAAGCAAATAATTAACAGACTATAAACAAAGATACAAGATTGTTGTTGTTCAGTTGCTTCAATCGTGTTTGGCTCTTTGGAGTTTTCTTGGCAAAGATGGTGGAGTGTTTTGCCATTTCCCTCTCCAACTTTGTCTGATGCCAGATTTGAACTCAGGAAGATAAGTCTTCCTGACTTCAGTCCTCACAGTAAATAACTGCACCACCTAGCTGCCCATAAGATTAGGTAATCTGATTTTTAATTAGCTGAAAGATTATGGACTTTCCAAGTTAGGAGGGGGGAAAGTGAACAATTATGAGCACCAATATTAAATGACATCAAGCCTTATCCTAGTAACCTACTCCCAACGACCATTTAATCATTTCAACCTGAGTCCCAGATGTCCCATGTAGTCATCTGGTCCCTGGAAATATCTTCTCTTGGGCATTCTGGAAAAGGCCTCATTCTCAGAACAGCTCTGAAGGGAGCTCTGTGCCCTGGTTCCAAATCACTTGTAGAGATTTCTAGGTAATTCTGCTACAATCTGCCAGTAATAAGATGGTGCAATTTGGTGTAATCTCTTAAATTTGGTCTTCCAAAAGTGAAACTTCAGAGAACTTCAGTATTTATAAACCACTTACTATGGCATATATCTTTACCTAAACTCAGTACCTGATATAAGAATCTTTAAAAAAAACAACAAAAAAATCCCAACAAACAAAAAACAATTCATGAGGGTCTAACTGGTAAAATGTGCCCTTATGTCTTTTAAAATTACCAGACAGATACTTTAAAATGGGAAAATAATTTTCTTTACATTTATGGAAGCAATTTTACATGTAAAATCGTTAATCTAATTTTGAGGACTTATTATTAAAATACAACCAAAGCCTGAAGTTTCATACTATATACATTTGCAGGTCAGTCATATTCATATGTATATAGTTCTTAGAGAAAACAGTGTAATGATGTTGTTTTTTCAGAATTTGCTATTCCATTTAATTAGAAAACTTTTACCTTACATCTTTGTCTTCTTGGTTTATCTAATTCCCCCCTGAAGAGGATATCATCTCTATATTATAAATATCTAAAAAGGTACTGAACAGTGCATACCCTTTGACTCAGCAATAACACTGCTAAATCTATATCCCAAAGAGATCAAAGAAAGAGAAAAACAACCCATATGTATAAAAATATTTATAGCAGGCTCTTTTGTAGTTGCAAAGATTTGGAAATTAAGAGGGTAGCCATTATTTGGAGAATGACTGAACAAATTGTGGTATGTAACAGAATACTATTGTTTTGCAAGAAATGAAGAAAGTTTTAAAGAATCTGGAGAACTCATATGGACTAATGTATAGTAAAATGAGAAGAATGAGGATAAGTATTTCTACAATAACATCAGTATTATAAGAACCATTTCTGAAAGACTTAAGAATTCTGATGAACACAGTGATCAACCATGATTCCAGAGAAGATCTGTTGGTGGAACAGGGAGGGAGCCAAATAAATCATCTTTTAACATTCACCAACTAACAGCACATGTGAATATGCTACATCTTTAAGAATCATGCCCCAAATAACGTTCAACATTGTAAAGTTAAACATCTGTTGAATTTGCTTCAATTTGTATTTGAGAGTGATTGTAAAATCCATGCCTATCATCTGTGATAATGTTAGGCCCTCCCTAAAGACTTTCTTCATTTTGGAACAGAACTTTAATGAATGGGCTACCTGGGATGGGCTTTAATGAATGGGCTACTTTTAATGTGGCATTTAGAAAACCCTTAATAACTGTGTTACATGGATTTTGTTGACATTTTTCAGTGCAAGGCATTTAGGGTGGCCCTTGAAAGTAAAATACTTGAGTATCCCCAGGAGCTCAAAGACTTTTCCAGAATTGAAGATACAGATGAAATGTGCTAAAGTAACCTAAGTTAATTTGCTGAGAAGAGTGATGGGCATAGGGAGGAATGGAACACTACCTCCCTGTGAAAGGAGAGACAGTGTTTGTTCTTAATCCAAAACTATAATTCCTTTGGGACACCCAGAAGGATGAGTGTTAGTGCAGACCCCTGCTTTACTTTCATGCCCCAGCAGAAATGATGACTGCTCATACATGGCAACTAAAACATATGTACTGGCCTAGAAGAGTTCCTGGTCCCCTCTTCTGCTTTGTTTCTTTTTTTTCTATGCATAGGTGAGAGAACAGTGATCTTGAGATAGATGTTCTTAGTTTCATTGGCAGTGCCCATGGATCCCAACATAAGGGATCCGCAACAATGATCAAGCATCGGGGGGGAGCAAAGTGAGCCATAGCCACTGGTGGAGTGGGTACTATGGAGGATGACAGTGGAATAAGTCCCTTGCAGGGTACAGAAGTGTGGTAGTAGGCCACGGAAGGCCCCGAGTAGCCCTTTGCTAACTGTGATCTAGAACTGATTGCTGCTGGTAGAGAACCCAATGGTCAATGGACAGCCCCTTCTCAGGAAGGCTTGGAAGATCAAGGGAGTAGAATTACTAGGGAGATTAAACGGGCTGTCTAGACCACTTGGAAGAAGGGGAGAGTTCTTCAGTAGCAACTTCTAAAGTAAAAAAATGTATATATATATTTGATATGCCTACCTCCTTTTCACGGGACTCCCTGAAAGCACTAAAATGACTATGACCAACTTTGGCCCCAAAGAAGAAGTAATGAGAAATCATTTCCTGTGCTTCCTTTACAGATACAGGGGACTGTGGGTATGGAATGCTACATACAATGTCAGACTTTTTCATTGTATTGATTAGTTTTGCTGAACTGTGTTTTTCTCCCTCTTTGTTTTCTTTGTTATATTGTTGTTGTTGTGCGGTTGTTTCAGTTATGTCTGACTCTTTGTTTCTTTTTTGGCAAAGATACTGGAGTGGTTTGCCAGTTCCTTCTCTAGCACATTTTACAGATGAGGAAACTGAGGCAAACCGAGTTAAGTGGCTTGCCCAGGGACTCATAGATAGTGAGTGTCTGAAGCTAGATTTGAACTCAGGTCTTCCTGACACCAGGCCCAGACCGCTATCCACTGAGTCATCTAGCTTAAGGGATGGCTTTCAGAGAGGGATAGGAATGTAGCTGACATAAAAATGGGAATGTAGTTGATGTAAAAACGAAATTATTAATGAAAATTTATTTTTAACTGCCATTTGAAAATTTTTATCAACTCTTTACTCTTCAACCATTTCTCTTCTCCAGGCCAAATTAGCCCAGTTCCTCTATACCTTCCTCATTGACCATATTTCCCATCTCTTTCATCACACGTAAGACTGCTTTCTAGATCCTCTCCATGTCCTCTATTTCCCCTGTGTAGGCTAAAAGTATTTGTAAATTCCATTTCTTTCAAATTCTAAGCCAGAACTATAATCCCTTCCCAGCACCCAAGTGGATACCTTAACCAAGCTACTTACCATTTGAACTAAAGTCATCTACTAGGATGATCTCCTTAAGCAAGTGAGAAGGCGTCCTATTGATGATACTGATAATGGCTCTATGTATAACAGACATGGCTTCATTCACCAACGTAAGAATAACACTAAGGGTTGGGAGTTTGTGGGGATATTGCTTCTGAAGACACCTGTGAAAATTACAGTATTATTATTAATTAAAATGTTGAAGAGGAACCTTTAACACTTTCCTAGCCCAGCCCCTTGCCTCTAGGCATGACTTTGCAATACCTTTATTGGACCAGGGTGGCTTCCCACCCAAAATCCAAGCCCATCAGAGGGCAGAGAAATCATCATTATTTATTCCATTTACAATCATGAAGTTTTTCTGTATACCTAACTTAAATCCCTTCTGCTGCAATAAAATCCTCTTCCATTTCTATTATCTTCATGGGATATTTTCCTTTAGGGGTTACACAGATCCCTCAAACTCTACAAGACCATCCAAACCAAATGCACACCATACCCCTCCCTCAAGCCTTGATTTCTTAGAGGAGAGAATATTAGTGTTCCTATGTTGTCTGCAAAGATTGCCTAGTAGTCTGCCATCTTTAAAATTTGCTCTCTGGCGCTGGGGTGGGCGCAGCCCAGGAGTATATAGCAGGGCTGCAACACGAGCTATAGGCCTTGGAGGCAGTGGCGGCAGCAGCAGCAGAACTAAGAGCTCTCACTGCCCAGAGATGGTAAGGGGATTGAACACCTGGTCAGAAAGGGATTCCAAGGGTTTCCAAAGGGATTCCCTCAACGAGTAGATCAGAGGGCAAATGATAGAAAAAATCAATAATTTCATCGAAGGCAATGACAACAATGAGAAAATACAACAAAATTTGTGGTATGATGCCAAAAAATACTTAAGAACAAATTCATATCTCTCGATGCTTAAATCAATAAAAGTGAGAATCAGCAGATCATTGAATTGGGCATTCAACAACAGCAACAAAACTAGAAAAAAATTTAAAATTCCCAAATAAACATTAAAATAGAAATTCTAAAAATCAGAGATTAATAAAATTGAAAGTAAAAATAATCAAACAACTGAATTAACAAATAAGACTGGAAGGTGGCTTTATTTTTTTTAAAAAAAACCCACAATTAAATAGATAAACCATAGATTATTTTGATTTTTAAAAAAGAAAGTAGAAAACAAATGACAAGTATCGAAAATGAAATGGGCAAGGGGCTGAGCCAAGATGGCAACTGGAAAGCAGGGACATGCCTACGGCTCTCCCCCAGGACCTTCCAAACACTGATAAAAAAAATGGCTCTGAACAAATTCTAGAACTGCAGAACCCACAAATTAGCAGAGGGAAGCAGGGCTCCAGCCCAGGACAGCCCAGATGGTCCCTGGGTAAGGTCTATCATGCATGGACCTGGAAGCAGAGTGGAGCAGAGCCCAGTGTGGACTGTGCTGGGACCAACCAGACCAGCAGGAGGGCTGAATAGGCCCTAGCACCCTGAATCGATGAGCTGTGGTAGTTACCAGACTTCTCAACCCACAAACACCAAAGACAACAGAAAAGGTTAGTGGGAAAAGCTGCGGGGGATAGAGTGAAAGGAGTTGAAAGTTTGGCCACTGCCCCAGGGGCAGCGGGGGAGGTGCAGCTACAGAACTACAGCTGCAGTTGCTTCTGGCCCCAGACCCACGTGGTGGGAGGAATTGAGGTGGCAGATCAGAGCAGGAGTACAGAGCCTGCTTAAGATCTGAGTCTGGTCCAGGTTGGCAATTCTTGGGGGAGGAGGAGCACTGATGTGGCAGAGCTTGCTGTATAGAAATAGCTCTGAAAACAATAGCACATCCCCTCAAGCTTGGAACAAAGTACTCTCTACTCTACAAGCAGTCATATCCCGACAAAAAACTCAAGGGTCAAGTAGTTGGCTGGGAACTTGGCCAGGCAGCAAAAACAGATTCAGATTCAGACTCAGACTTTGGAATCTTTATTTGGTGACAAAGAAGACCAAAACATACAGCCAGAAGAAGTCAACAAAATCAAAGAGCCTACATCAAAAGCCTCCCAGAAAAACATGAATAGGTCTCAGGCCATGGAAGAACTCAAAAAGGATTTAGAAAAGCAAGTTAGAGATGTAGGAAAATTGGGAAGAGAAATGAGAATGATGGGAGAAAACCATGAAAAACAAGTCAATGACTTGCTAAAGGAGACCAAAAAAATACTGAAGAAAATAACAC
>CM053623.1:164229898-164259975 GCA_028646595.1 Phalanger gymnotis | reverse complement strand
GAAGGGAGGGCAGATAGGGGAGGAGGTAATCAAAAGCAAACACTTTTGAAAAGGGACAGGGTCAAGGGAGAAAACTGGATAAAGGTGGATAAAGGAAGGAGCAAAATATAGTTGGTCTTTCACAACATGAGTATTGTGGAAGGGTTTTGCATAATGATACACAAGTGGCCTATGTTGAATTGCTTGCCTTCTTAGGGAGGGTAGGTGGGGAGGGAAGAGAGGAGAGAAACTGGAACTCAAAGTTTTAAAAGCAAATGTTTAAGTTGTTTTTGCATGCAACTGGGAAATAAGATATACAGGTAATGGGGCATAAGCATCAATCTTGCCCTACAAGAAAGTAAAGGAAAAGGGGATGGGGGGAGTGGGGTGACAGAAGGGAGGGCTGACTGGGGAACAGGCAACCAGAATATATGCCACCTTGGAGTGGGGGGGAGAGTAGAAATAGGGAGAAAATTTATAATTCAAACTTTTGTGAAAATTAATGCTGAAAACGAAAAATATTAAAGAAATAAATAATGATTTAAAAAATGAAAAAGGCATATTCACTACCAATGAAGATGAAATTAAATCAACTATTAGCCAATTATATGCCAATAAAACTGACAATCTAAATGGAATGGGTAGATATTTACAAAAATATAAATTCCCCAGAATAACAGAAGAGTAAATAGAATATTAAATAACTATCTTAGAAAAAGAAATTGAACAAGCCATAAATGAACTCCCTAAGGAAAAAAAATCCCCGGACTCAAATGGATTTACAAGTCAATTTTACCAAACATTTAAAAAACAATTCCAGTAATATATAAACTATTTGAAAAAATAGGCAAAGAAGGAGTCCCATCAAATTCTTTCTATGATCCCGAAATGGTTTTAAAACATAAACCAAAGAAAGCTAAAAAAAAAAAGAGGGAAAGAGAGAGAGAGAGAGAGAGAGAGAGAGAGAGAGAGAGAGCATTGTAGAACAATTTCCCTAATGAAATTTATGTAAAAAATACTAGCAAATAATATTACGAAGACACTGTGACAAGGTTAGATGTATACCAGGAATCAAGGGCTCATTCAATATTGGGAAAACTATAAGCAAAGGTCACCATATCAGTAACAAAAACAACAAAAAATCATATAAATATATCAATAGATGCAGAGAGAGGTTTTGAAAAAAATTAACACCCATTCCTATTTAAAACAAATACTAGAAAGCATAGGACCATATGGAGCTTTTCTTAAAATGATAGGTAGTATCTATCTAAAACCGTCAGCAATCATTATCTGTAATGAGGATAAGCTAGAAGCCTTCCCAATAAGATCAGAAGTGAAACTACCCATTATCATCACTATTATTCAGTATTGTACTAGGAATGTTAGCTATAGCAATGAGAAGAAAAAGAAATTGAAGGAATAGTAATACAATGAAGAAACAAAACTATCATTCTTTGTAGATGATATGATGGTATACTCAGAGGACCCTAGAGAATCAACTAAAACAACAAACAACTTTAGCAAAGCTTCAAGATATAAAATAAACCCTCACAAATCAACAACATTTCTTTATATTTCTATGTTTCAATATTTCTATAACAAAGTCCAACAGGAAGAGACAGAAAGAAAAATTCCTTTAAAAATAACTACAGACAAGTCTACTGTCCAAGACAAGGCTAGGGACTCTGTGAACACAATTACAAAAGACTTTTCACACAAATAAGGGAGATCTCTGGGGCCTTACACAGGTTGCCTTGCAGCTAGAGTGCTATTCTCACCTCCACTTTGAATCTGTAGCTTCTTTCAAAGTTAAGCTCAGTTGCTACATCCTATTTGAGGCCTTCTCTGATCTCCTCTAGCTGCCTTGCCTAATTACTTCCCTTGTCCTCAAATTACTTATATTTTATATTTACTCATAAGTGTGAACATTGTTTATCTCCTAATGAATATAAGTTCTTTGAGGTCAGAGTCTTTCATTTTTATCTTTCTGTCTCCAGCAGTTAACATAGTACTCAGCACAAAGCAAGTACTTCATTCCCATACCACGTTAGTGGGACAAAAAATTTCACTACTAATATTGAAAAGTGTTGAAGCAAATTCAGGGGATGCTGGATAATGCCCTGACTATTTGAGGCATGTTTTTGGCTTTCACTTGTCTGACCCTGCAAAGCATTCTATTTGTTCTTATGACTGGGGAAAATGAAAAGCATGCATGGCACATATAAATTCATCTGTATTGCCCAATATTTGCTCCTTCGTGTGTTCCTTTGACAAGATTTCGTCTTTGCCTGGTGTTTCCCTAATTCAGCCATAAAGTCTTTGAGGTCAAGGTATTTCTTGTGTACCTTGCATAGTGCTGGGCACATTGTAGAGTAATATTTATAAATTGAAGGAAGAAGGGAAATAAGAAAAGGGCAGAGGGGAGGACATAAAAAAGAATAAAGGGAAAATACAGAGATATTTGGATGAAGGATTTGGGATAGAATAGTATATGTTCAGGGTCCTGAGTGACCTCCAATAATTTACTTAGTGTTCAGTGCCAGCTTTCTCTTCTACAAAATGAGAGGGCTAGAAGAAGCAATCTCTAAATTCCATTTTGGTTCTGAGAGCTCTAAGGATCTATACAGTTTTTGTCCAGCCTCTTTTTGCTATCTACTCTAGAATATTCTTACAAACACTCTGCATCAGTTTCATAACCTGTGAAATGAAGAGAAACCCTACTTAGCCTTCCTGAGTCCACTGTCCGGCTCTTCAAAACCATTTTTCACTGTTTTTCCCCTTCTCCTTTCATCCCCTTTAGCACTTTCTCAGAGGTGCAACTCTTAGTCAAACAAAAAAATCCTTCTGGACTTCTTAACATCCTAAACCTCTTAATCTCTTTGTCAGAACAACCCCAATCCTATTGTACCTGCGGCTTCTAATGTCTTCAATAGAGCGATTGAGAGGCAGCCGGTCACTCAGGTACACATTGTAGCCAAACTGGACGAAGAGGTCGTGGGCCAGAATCTGTTGGGATTCAGTCAAATCTTTACCCCAACGTCGGAAAAGAAGTGAGTTTGGGAAAAGTCTTCTCGGTGGCTTGGGCTCTGCTTCCTCCTGAGCTCTGTTTTCCGGTGTTGTAGGGGCCTGTTTCCCTTCATCTTCTAGTCTTCTTGATGTCTTGGTAAGAGTCTCCGCTTGCTTCATCTCTTTCTGCATCCTGGTGTGCTTCGTGGAATTCTCTGCACGTGGGATGTGGATGTGGAGAAGAGAAAGAAGGAGGGTGGGGAAAAGGGAAAAAATATACATATTTCAAGCAACTCTGATCACACAGACATTTCTATATATTCAAATTTTTCTGAGGCTCCTGAGTTCAGGATCAGGTGGTCTGGGTGCCAGAAGGTGGGAAATGGTTCCCACATGCCTTCCTTCTCTGGGCAAAATATGTGGTCCAGGAGCATCACCCTCCTTGGGGCAGGGTGGTAAGTAAGGATCCAGGGGTGACCTCTCCCTCCCTCTAATCTATAAGAAGTTCATAGGGAGATTTTGGAAGGCTTGTGAGCTTGGGGGCGGGGAAGAATTACATTTCTACAAATAATTGGTTTTCTTTGTAACTATGATTTTCATTTTATATGGTTTAAAAATTATTTTGTGTATTTCATAGGGCAAACAGGTATGAAGGCAGCTAGATGGTGTAGTGTATAGAATGCTAGGTCCAAAAAGAGCCCAAGAAGTTGTCATTGTTCAGTCATTTCAATCATGTCCAATTCTTTCTTGCCCCATTTGGTTTGGTTTTTTTTTGGCAAAGGTACTGGAATGGTTTGCCATTTCCTTCTCCAGCTCATTTTAAAGATGAAGAAATTGAGGCAAACACCAATAAGTGACTTGTCCAGGTCACACATCTAAGGCTGGATTTGAACTCAGGTCTTTCTGACTCCAAGGCCAACACTCTATCCGCTGTACCACCTAGAACCCAAAAAGAGTTGAGTTCAGATCTGGTCTCAGACGGTAGCTGTGTGAGCCTAGACAGGTCACTTAAGCTCCATCTGCCTCAGTTTTCTCAGCCATAAAATGGTGATTACAATAGTACCTCCCAGGGTTGGTATGAGGCTCCAATGAGATAATATTTGTAAAGTGCTTAGCAGAGTGCCTGGCACATAGTAAGTGCTTAATCAATGTTTTTTTCCGTTCCTCAAAGATCACCTCCTCTAGGTTCATTAAAAATTATCTGTCCTGTGTCCAATCTTTCAAAGTCTGTATAGCTAATTAGCTCTGATACCACAGACTAACATGGATGTGTTGGTATCTTTTTTCCCTTTCTACTGCTTTGTTGTTGTTTAGTCATTTTTCAGTTGTGTCTGCCTATGATCCTCTTTGAGATTTTCTTGGCAAAGATACTGAGGGGGTTTGCATTTCCTTCTCCAGCTCATTTTACAGATGAGGAAACTAAGGCAAACAGGGTGAAGCGACTTGCCCAGGGTTACACAATCAGTAAGTATCTGAGACCACATTTGAACTCAGGAAGATGAGCCTTCCTGACTCTAGGCCTGGCGCTCTAACCATTGTGAAACCCAACTGCCCTTTCTACTGCTATTTCTTGGTTTTTTTTTGAATGTCAATTCAATCCCTTTAGACTAGTGTTCATTAAATACTCTATGCAATGAATGCACTGTATCAGAGGTTGGGGATACAAAGGTGAAAAACAATGCCATCCTGGCCCTCAAAGAGCTTATAATCTAGTAGGAAGATGAGACATGGGCACAGAGAATGATACTGCTAAGAAAGTCAGCATGGTATAGCATAGGGAGAGTTGGATTCAGAATTAGTAAAGACACAGGTTTGAATCCTGTCTCTAACACTAACTAGCAGTAATACCATGGGTGAGTCATTTAAATTGTGAGCCTCAGTATCTTCATCTATAAAATAGCAATAAAAGGACCCATAGTACCTATCTCACAGCATTGTGAGGCTCAAAGAAGACAATGTATAAAGCAACAACAAAACTCCATTAACATTAAAGTGCTATAGAAATGCCAGTCAACTATTATTGGGGAGTAGTGTGTTGTAGTCGATAGTATTGAACACAGAATCAGGAAGATCTGGTTTCAAATCCTGTCTCTGACATGTACTAGCTGTGTGACCCTAGAACCAAATGGAAAAACAAAACAAAACCTTTATCATGTATTTACTAGGAATGAAGCGCTGTACCAAACCCTGTCAAGTGCTTTTCTTTTGATCTAGAGACAGTCCCTACCTTCAGGGACCTCACATTCTAATTGGAGACAACAATATGGGGGGCAGGGGGTGGGGTCATGTTCATGGTCGATTTGTGGCTGTCACTTACAAAGAACATCCAATCTACAGACTATATACTGACAGGTCTCACTGATGTAATTAATCCTCTAGCCCATTAGCCTCACAGGATAAAATATTACTACTATTATTTTGCAAGATTAACATGTGCACAAAGGAAGTCAAATAGACTGGCCTGAGTAGTTCAAAGGGGGAGGAACCACCTATATTTTGGTGAGTCAAAGAAAGGACCTCTCATTTGGACCTTCAAGGAAGAGAAGAATTTCAAAGGATAGAAATGAGAGTGGATCCTGTGCCTGTTTAGCAGTTGGGACATTTGCAAAATCACCTCACCAGAAGAGCAAAGTGTGAGATCAGGAGACAGCAGGGATGATTCCAAGCACAGAACCCTAGTATCAAGGGAAGGCCAAAGCTCTGGAGAGTGTGGGCAAGAGAAAGCATTGGGTGTAAGTCTCTGATAATTAATAAGATTATATAAGGCAGTAGTATGAGATTGACATTGAGAAAGAATTCAAGATGGTATGGATTAACCAAAAGGAATGGATCTCTGGTGACTATATTTGAAATAAAATACTTTATAAATCTTATACAAGAGAACACTAGAAATGTTAGTTATCATTATCTACGTCATCCTTGTCATCATCATCATCATCATCATCATCTTTAGCCAGGAGCACCATTGGTAGATACCAAGATGGGGGTGAGGATGGAGGACAAATTTATGTCTGTCTTCCAGCAGTCATGTAGTTCAATGTATATTCCAAGGGCATTCAAGCCTATAGAGAGCTATCGAATTGGAATTAACCATCACCAGTCCATGACCCTGTTCTTCTTTCTGCCATTATTGCCAACATCTCATACTTACTATGAGCAGCTGGCAACCTAGAAGCCAGGCCAAATGTTGAGATTTAGAAAGAGACAAAACACATGACAGCAGCAGTGCAAAGAGAAGGAGTACAAAGTTCTAGATGGGATGATCCTTCCAGGCTTAACTTTCTGTAGAGACCCTAGTTCCCGTTCCCAGTGCTATCTTTTATCTCAACTACCACCGTCTCCTACCTTGTCTGACTCCAACTTTGTCCAAGTTCTGCTACTCTCAGTCTGTATCCCAATGCTAACTCCTTTCCCTCTGCCTCGAGGAAAGAAGGAACTTTAATGTGGCTGACATGTTACTATCTCCTCTTTTCTTCATTTAAGAAGCTACTGTGTGCAAAGCTCATAGGAGAAATAAGAAGACTGAATACTCCTAGTTCCTTTAAGAATTTTTGTGGTAAAATGTTAAGCTTGCTGATTTTTATTGCCCTTTACTCCTTCCGGCTCTGAGGCCATCTGTTATACTCTCAAGCCTAGATGCCACCGGAAACTCTTGATCCAAACCTTAAATGTCCTCTTGTTCATTTTAGGCAAATTTTGCTCCATGTGCTGTTTCCTGAAAGTTAAGGGTTCACCTGTGCATTTGCCTGTGGTACACATATGAAGGAAAGGGCTGGTACATGTTTGATACAGACAAAAGATCAGCTCATGGGTATGTGAAAGGTAAATATCCCATTTTCTCCCTTTGGGCCTCAGGACATTGAAAATGCTTCTCATTTCAAAAATGAGGAGTAAAATGCATCTTTGAATACATTTATAAAGAGTCTCCATTTCTCCAATGCTTTATTTCCCTGAATTTAAACCATAATTGTAGACACATTGGACAAATCTTTACAGAGCCTTTTCACATGGACTGTGTTTCTGAGGGGACCAGGTGGTATAAACTTACCAAGATTGTGCGAAGTCATTTTCCAAGGAGATTTAAGTTGTATTCCTTCATTGTCTGACACAGAAGGAGACAGGGTATTCTCCCCTTGGGATCTTTCGATATTGACCTTTTGGATGATACCAATGATAAAAAGCACCAGGATGACCAAGAAGACAAAGAGTAAAGCCATCCCTTTGGAGAAGACCATTGGGATCCTTCTGCCCTGCATTATCCTGTCACTTCTTCTGCTGGTCTAAATCTCTAATCCTTTAGGGAGTGATCAGAAAGGACTGTGCGTCATGCCAAAGCACACTTCAGCAAAGAATCTAATGCCAGTTGCTTTACAATGAATCTGAAGGTCAGGTGTTTCCTGCTTAAGGAAGCTCTCTGAGATAGCCTAGCTTTTCCTGGAGGCAGTGTGAAATTTTTAGAACATTATGGGGCAGATTTCCAAGCACTGCTGGGTCAGTCAGGCAGGGCTTTACAAATCAGATTAATAAAAATAGATAGCCTCATGGCTGATTGGTTGAAGTTTTCTTTGCCCTTGGCAAGAAAATATAAAATATAACTCTAGAAGGGTATGTCAGGTCTGGTTTCTGCAGGTACAATGTGGGAAAGTAGGATAAAAAAGGGATCTACCAGGAGCCCATCTTACTCCATAGGTGCTTGTCACCTGGCCCACAAGATCCTTTCTATCTATAGTTATCAGGGATGAAAAAAAATTTGGCCCACCAAAGGCTGCTTATGGGGAAGGAGGTTGCTTATGCTTCCAGAGAATTTCTTTCATTTGACAGTGTCTCTCAGTATGCTCTTTATCTTTATCATAACTGATGTAAGGTGGTATAGTAATCTAAAGTACAGAAGCTTTGATTCTAGGGAAAACTCCTGGGTTGTAGTCTGAGTTCAGAGCTCTCATTCCCTGCTTCTTTATCTTCTACATTTTCCTCACACTTCATATGTGGCTTTGGGCAAGTTGTTGAACTCTTGATGCCATCACATAAGTTTTATTTCTTAACAGCAAAAACTCATAACTGTTCTCCCCTGAGTATAGCAAAATCTTTAGCCTGGCATTTGAAATTCTCTGCTATCTGTCCCTAAAAGCCACAATGAACCTGCCTGGTCTACCCAAATTCTTCTTGTCAGTGGCATTTTGATACAATGCTACTGTTTTATAACATCAAAAAACCAAATACAATCCTGGGGTACCTTAAGAGAGGTATGACTGCCATAACTAAAATGACAATTGTCTCTCTATACTTTATCAGGCCCATATCAGACCTCATTTGGAATATTGTGTTAATTTCTAGACAAAACAGTTTCAGAAGGACATTGGAGAATGTCCAGAGGAGATAAAGTATTTTGATGGTTAAGGGATCTGAGCTCATAACATATGAGAATTTCTTGAAGGAACTGGACATGTTTGGCTAGGAAAAGAGAAATCTTACGGGGTATATGATAGCTGTCTTCAAGTATTTTAAAGGCCATCATGTGGGAGAGAGATTAGACTTTTCCTAGAGGGCAGAATGAGGAACCATGAGTAGAAGTTGCAGAGAGACAAATTTACACTTAAATTTAAGGAAAGTTTTCTAATAATTAGATCTATTCCAATAATTTAAATTTAAGTAAATTTAAATTTAAATAAATTCTTTCCAATAATTAGATCTATTTCAAAGCAGAATAGGCTTCCTTAAGAGGTGGTATTAAGTAAAGGAGGGAAGACTTCCTTCAAGGTCTTCAAGCAGAAGATCAATCACCATTTGTTGGCTGTATTATTAGAGGTGATTCCTTTTATATGTAAGGAAATTGATCGAGCAAATCATTCAAACCACTCTACCTCACTTAAAGTAAGTTATAAGTTGCTAAGCCCTGATAACTTAACTGAGGACAATTGAATCAATCAATCAGACTTAGGTGGACCACCTTAGGCCTGGACAACCCTTTGAATCAACCAAAGACTTTTCAGCTGTCTGTAACCGGAAGTATGTTCTCAATAGTTGAGAAACTTGGTTATGACTTGTTGGCCCTATACAAAACCATAGAACTAGCTGGATCCTGAGTTTTAGAGTGCTTGCTAATAGAGAAGAGGGAGGGTTACATCTAAATACTTGAGAAAGAATAGAAAGAATGGGGTGTCAGGGAGAGGAGCAGAATCCCAGGCCTAAGAACTTTTGTTTTTAATCGCTTTCCTCTGCATTGACTAGAGGAGAGCCTAGTAAATTTAGGAGTTATGGAGGATTTTGGACTTCCTATCTTCCAACTGATGTCCCAGAAGTGTTCTTGAAACAACTGACAGAAGAGTCTATATCGAGAATCAAGGTTCAATATTATACGAAGAGCTCAGTAAATGAAGCCTACGCCATATCCAAATTGAACATCTTGAAGATTCCAGCAAAAGGACTTCCAAGAGCTGCGAGTTATCTTTTACCACATGTACTAAGTTTAAATTTACTTTCCCTTGCCCTCTATAAGTTCTAGTGGGAGAGCGTGTCTTAGGCTTTTTTTTTCTGGAGGAGGGAGGACCAATTGTTCCATATTCCCTTATTGAAAACCTCTTTCTAAAAGCTTATTGACTCTGATGAACAGTAACTGACAGTCATGGGGATAAGTACACCGGTGGGGGCTCACGCCCTATACTGTATTAGAAAAACAGCTACCTAATCCTTCAAGACTATACTTAAAGCCTTTACGGGACTTAGGAGCTATCGTCTGGAGAGTCGATTCATCAGTGTGAGTGGAAATTGAGATAATAGCTCTAGGGTATGCACCACACAAGTATAAGTCACACTAGACAACTGCTGAAGTCTGCTCCAACTCTCGAATTCTGTGATTCTTTGAAATGCATTGTAGTCAACATGTAGAAGTATAATAAAACTGGAGGAACAAAGTAAAAACTCTGTTTTGTTTTCCAAATGTAGGTAATTCTGGGTAATTTTCTGAACATTATTCAATGAAAACTGAGACTAAAATTCTCTGGCCTCTAGGAACTGACGTTTTCAGCCGACATCAGTTTTAGAACACTTATGGCATAACAATATAGCCAGTTGAGGGGAAAAGAAAAATGTCCCCTAGTATTTGGCCTACTTTATAGATTTGTAAGCAAAGCCAAAAGTTTATGGATTAATGGCCAGCTATTAGTTCTATTATTTTTCATTTCTTACCTTCTTATTTCTTTCCTCTGAGCTGATAAGAGGGAAGAATATTCAATTAAATTATGTGTATATATTTTTTGTTTATCCCTAGTGCTTAGCAAAATGCTTGTATTATGTTGCGCAACATTGTAGGTGCTTAATAAATGTTTATTAGATTGGAATGGATTGTTTTAAAAGTGTTACTAACAAACATAGTGTGCCCTTGGAGAAAAAAATACTGGAAGTAGATATCATGCAGATATTTTTGCTCAGCATGGAAAACACCAGGTTTGGAATGCTTTTGGTAAATAAGAGATCTGTCCATTAATCTTCTCTCTCCCTTCTCCCCAAGTTTACGTACACAAGTTACACATGATTTTGATACCCATTGCCTGGCATTAAAAGGGGCCCAAAGGCTTGGCTTCCTTGTGTTTCTCATTTTGCTGGTTCATTATTTTTCTAAGATACCAGTTTCTTATTACTTTGTCACTGTCTGCATTACTAACTCTGTTCTTAGTGAGGATTATGTATTCTTAGGATCAGAGCAAATTGTGCTTGTGCAAAGTCAGTCATGTGGACCTGTGTGACACTAATGGGTTATTTTTTTATTTTGTCTGGTAGATTAGTAACGAGCATTTATCTTGGTAGAGATTGCTTCTTTTTAGAATCTGATCCAGTACAGGAGATGAACAATTTAGAGTGTTTTCAATGTGTTTTTTCACTGTTTAGTTTGTGTTACAGTAGACTAATTTCTTCTATAATGTGCTCTAGATTAAAATATAGACACTCTAGATTAAAATATATTGTCTCTGATACCAGTAATGGGCAAATCACATTACTTCTCAGCTCTTTAATCTGTAGACTGGGGATAATAAAGCCTCTATTACTGTTACGGTGGCTAAACAATTAAAGTGTTTTAGGCTGAAAGCAAAGAAAGCCATATGAATAGAGAGAAAAGGATGGATGCAAAGGATCTTATGGATGTAGAATCAATAGGGCTTGCCAGTGTTTGGCTATGGGAAGTGAAGGAGAGGGAGTGTGATGCCAATCAGTGATTAAAGATCTTTCCTGCCTATTCAACAGACCTCAGGTGAGGTCAGTTTAGGGAGCTTTGATTAGAGGCAGGCTTACACTCTTTACTTACTAGGTGCTAAGCCTCAGGCCCACACCCTTTCCCTCATTGGGCATGAAGCCCTCCAGCCCTAAAAAGAAAATATATATATATATATATATATACACATACCAGAAGATAGCCATTAGAATTAGAATTCAGCCCAAGGAGAAGAAGAACTCCTAGAGGACAGAGCTGAGAATCTGCAGACTAGCAAGCCATAGAACTCAGAGAGCTGCAGAGAAATGAGAAAGATCTGTAGAGAGAGTGCAGAGTGGAGAATAGAGACTGGAGAGTTGTGGAGACCAGAGAACTGAGAGAGGAAAGAGTGAAGGCAAGCAGACAGTTGGTATTTGTGAGTGTTTATGGGAAGGGCCCAGCAAGGAGGAAGGTTACAGGATGACTTGGTTCCTTGCTGTAATACTGTGTTACAATTTCCTTGTTGTTACATTGAGGTGGACTTACTGGAAAATACAATTGGAAATACAATTACTGCTATGTCAGGTTCAGGTTATTGGTTTTGGGATTTAATCCTCTGGTGTCTAAATAAATGTTAAACTTCCCCTGCCTTCTACCTAGAGAATCTCTTATACTTTGCAATTCCAAACTGTACAGACATGTTCGTAGCCATCTTTGAGGTCATGAATTTTGCCTTACTGATACAGGGAGGAATGAAGAGTGACTGGAGCTCATTAATCTGGGTGACTAGAAGGATGATGGTAATCTCAAAAGGAGTAGGGAAATTAAGAAGAGGGATGGGTTTGGGGACAAAAGAAAATGAGCTCCATTTGAGAGTATGTTGAGTGTGAGATACATATATCTGGTTGAAAACCAACAACAGACAATTGGTTATGCAGGGCATTTATAGATCTGGGAGTCATCAGTCATCAGTAGAAAGATGACAACTAAGCCCCTACATATTGTTGAAGTCATTGAGAAAGAAAATGGAAAAAGATAAAAAGAGTGTCTAGGTCCAAACCTTTTGGTATACCCACAGGTGGGGGATTGAGTAATGAAGCAAAGGAGATTGAGAGGGAATGGACAAAGAGGTGGTGTAAAAGATAGTAGTGTCTTAATATTACAAAACTCAGAAAGGAGAGTATTTTGAGGAGGAGAGTCGACAAAAATGTCTACTGTTACAGACAATTCAAGAAGAACAAGGACTAAGAAAAGGCCATTAATTTGGCAATTAAGAGGTTTTTGATAACTTTGGAGAAAACAATTTCTGTTGAGTCATGAGGTTGGAAGGTAGACTGAAGAAGGCTAGAAAGTGAGAGGAAATAAAGTGGTGGCAGTACATGCCTTTTTCTAGGAGCTTGGATATAAAGGGCTATCCCTGGAGAGAGATAGAAATGAGTCAAATTAAGATTTCCTAGAGAGACCATAGGAGGCAACATGGTGTGGTGGAAAGAATAAGGGACCATCTTGGGAAAGACTCAGTTTCCTCATCTATAAAATAAGGAGTTTCGACTAGATGACCTTCTGAGATTCATTTCAGTTTTAAATCTATTATTCTATGATTCCATGATACTATGAAAGAGAGGAAGGCTATAGGATGATAGTTAAAAAGAATGGTAGGATCAAGAGATTTGTTTTAGGTTTTTTTTAAGTGAAGGAGTCGGGCATGTTTGCAGGAGGCAAGGTATGAGCCTGTGGATAAGAAGAGATCAAAGACAGCCAGAGTTGGGGGGAGGGGAGGAGATTGCACTAGCCAACCTTTCAGAGAGACAGGAGGCAATTGGATTAAGAGTAGAAGTAGAGAGTTTGAACTAAAGAGAAAGATGTGGATGCATAGCGAACTCATCAAATAAATTACATTCTTAAGTAGAGAGGATGGAAACAAGTTCAGGTAACAGTGGGTGAGTATAAAAGTGTTTCTTGGCTATGTAAGAATATTTTCAGGATCACAGAATGGCGGAATATCAGAGTTGGAAGAGACCTCAGGAGTGATCTGGATCAACTCATACCTGAAAAATAAGTCTTCTTTTAACATATGTGAGAATTGAGCCTTTGAGCTAGAAGTCTCCAATGAGAGGCAGTCAACTACCTTCTAAAGAATCCCATTCTA
Organism: Phalanger gymnotis; assembly: GCA_028646595.1. Taxonomy (NCBI): domain Eukaryota; kingdom Metazoa; phylum Chordata; class Mammalia; order Diprotodontia; family Phalangeridae; genus Phalanger; species Phalanger gymnotis. The sequence continues at coordinate 164,246,653 of CM053623.1, read as the reverse complement.
ATTCTTACATTTGATTGTCTCTAATTTTGGAAGTTCTCTCCTGGCATCAAGCCTAAATCCCCTTCTTTGCAACATCTACCCAAGACTCCTAGTTCTACCTTCTATGGCCAAACATGAATAAATCTATCCCTTCCAGTTGATAGCCTTTCAAATACTTAAAACTGCTATCACGCACACACACACCCAAACTCCCAGTCTTCTGTTTAACCAAGTTTTATATTGATTGAATTCAAGACATTTCATTGTTTTGGTTATCCCCTTCTGGATGCACTATAGTTTATCAATTTTCTTCTTAAAATATGGCACCTAGAACTGAGAAAAATAATATAGATGTGGTCTAACTAGGGCAGAGTACAGTGGGACTGCCACCACATTATTCACAATAATCTATGTCTTTCTTGTGAAGCCTGAAATGGCCTTTGCTTTCTTGGGTGCCATATTACTAAATAAAACTTAAAATGAGTTATGAATGGCAAGGAATTCTAAGGACAATAACAACAAAAAAGCTTTTGTTGAAAAAAATACTATAGTTTAAAAGAATTTTTTTAAAAACAAAAGAAATTGTCAGTAGAAGGGGTGGCTACTCTAACAGCATCAACTAGACTCCAAAAATGAGAATGGTACTGAAGAAACACTAGAAATGGTTGAGAAGCTCAATTAAAATAATTAAAGATAAATATAAAAAGAAAAATTGGAACTCTTAAAGGAGAACTCAAGAAGACAAAAAAGAGAATTGATGGTATAATACGCGGTTGTCCAACCTTAGGTTTTTATTGAAACAATAGATGATATATTTTGATTTGCCATTTTAGTGCAAGCTCTTTAGTAGCTCAGCTTCCCTTACTAAAGCATTTATGTAAATTTCTATGCTTGTAGGTGGGCTGCATAAATTGGCCCCATTTTGGATAGCCCTGGTATAATACATATCAGGAAAGTGAGGCCCGGAGATGTGACAAGACTTGCCTAATGATGCACATTTAGGAAGTTGCATAGTTAGGATTCAACCTTAAGTCCTTTGACTCCAAAGTCCCTTTACTCTTTTCACTACAGCCCTATCTATACCATACTGACTCTATCTAGCTTAGGCATAAACATGATGTGCAATAAGAATACAATTATATTTACATAACTCTTTAGCGTTAAAAAAATACTCTCCTCATATTGTTTGAGATGGTTAGTACAAGGGTCACTATTTTGTACATGAATGTACTGAGGATCCTGGGGTGACATTATTTGGTGACATATCTATGATCCCTTTTATAAGCAGCAGAGATGCTCTATTCATGACTGTACCATATGGCTTAGATGCCAAAATATAACAAAAGCAGTGAGAACAAAAATGCACCTTTGCTCTATCACGTGTTCAAATTTTTTTTTAGTAAATACTCATTACCAAGCCATCAATCCCAAAACAACCACGGAGACTTGCACAGATCATTATGTGAACACTGTTTGCTTTTCTGATGAGAACAGAGTGAGTAGTAACGCCAGTGAAAAAGCATTAAGGAGAGGCAGTCATCTGGCAGCATATAATTTGTTACAAAAATAATAATGACCTTTGATCCAAATGTCCTATTGCCGGGAATATTCCACAAAGATATTATCAAAAAGCAAACAAATGAAAACAAAGCATGTGTCTGGTCAAAGATTTTAGTAGCAGTATTATATATAATTACAAAGAAGCTAGAAATAGTCTAATTGTATAAATGAATGGTTAAGTACATTTTGGTTGTGATATATGATATATGCCATTAAGATGGACAAGTAAAAGAAAATACAAAGAAATGTAGAGTAAACCTGATGAATACTGTATTGTGCAATAATTATGCAACAATAGAAAAAGCTGAACCAAAAGAACAGAGAACACACTAGGCATGGCCACATGAGATTAAGAGTGAAGGAGGATAGGAAAGAATGCTGATGACTTGAAGGGAGTGACTTAAAAGTTATAATATTTTATACATTGAAAAGAAATCCTTTAACTGTAAATAGTAACAAAGCAAGTTATGTTATATTCATTTTTCCATGATTAAGTTGATAATAAATCCCTCTTTTAAAAATGAGGGAATCTTTTCAGAATCAACCAATCAATAAACATATATTATGTGCCTACTATGTACCAAGCACTCTGTTGGGCACTGGAAATACAAATATCAAGGTGAGACCGTTCATGCCATCGAGTATCGTTCATTCAGACAAACAATGGACATACTATATTGGTACCATCAGAAAAACAAGGCAACTGTGTCCTTTGCTCCCTCTGTTTAATATTCAGAGAAAGGGTGTAAAATGTAAGTTCCGATCTAAGTATAAGACCATGTGAGAAAGAGAAAAAGGGAAGAAATCAACAAGAAAATCTTTTCTTTACCAATAGGATTCCAGCTCTAGAATCACATAATTTCAAAGTTTCACTTGGAGACCATTTAGCCCAACACGACCTTTGCTTAAAGTCCTCTAATATGGGATCACCCTACTTCCCAAGATATCTAATTCCACTTTTGAATAGCTCTACTCATTAGTTTTTTTCTTATATCAAGCCTAAATTTGTACCGCCACAAATATTATCCATCGTTCCTAGTTCTATATTCTGGGGTCATGAAAAATGTGTCATTCTTCCCAATCCAAGTATTCTTCAAATACTTGAAGATAGCTATCACATGATTCCCCAAGTATTCTCTTTTCTGTGCCAAATGTCCTTAGTTCCTTCGACTCATTTTTTTTTAATGGCAAGAACATTAGACCGCTTACTATATAAGGTTTCCTGCTCTGTGTTTCACCTTTTTAATATCTTCCCTAAGAACTGGTGCTCCTAATTAAACAGCACTCCAATTGTGGTTAGATCAATAGTACCAGGGAACTATTGTCTTCATTTCTCAGAATCCCATGTTTCTTTTAATCCTGCTGGCATTTATATGACATTAGTCTTTTTAGCTGCTATATCAAACTAGCTATTACTGGGGGAGAAATTAGGCAATCAAAAGATCGTAAGTAACTACTGGTCCATATGTTTGCTTTCACAACTCTATAAAAGTTTTTAGAGATATAAAATTTTTTAGAGAATGAAGACTGGACCTATGATTCCATTGGGAGCTTCCAGGGGAGGAAATTCTCTCTACTGGTATAGTTTGGTACCTTCTGTGTAACTTGTAGTCTTAGATAGAAGACAACCTGTGAGTAGACTTGAGCTGCCTGAATGGGGACTCAGCTAGTTGGATAACTTAGCTCATCCTCTCTCTCTCTCTCTCTCTCTCTCTCTCTCTCTCTCTCTCTCTCTCTCTCTCTCTCTCTCTCTCTCTCCTTCTCCTTCTTCTCTCCAAAGAAAGGTAAATTTGGATGGCCAGAAGCTGCCTACTTAACTTGGGGTTTACTGCTTCCTTCCTTCCTTCCTTCCTTCCTTCCTTCCTTCCTTCCTTCCTTCCTTCCTTCCTTCCTTCCTTCCTTCCTTCCTTCTTTCCTTCCTTCTTTCCTTCCCTCCCAAAACCTTTAAACCCAATTCATTGTGAAGCTCACAGATTGGACCACAATAGGTCCCTGCCCAAGTTCCACTTAATGGCTGTATTTTCGGCCCTCCTGGCTTAGAGCGAATGTCAATAGTAACTGTTTCTCTTTGGAACAGCAACCCTGAGGATCTCCCCTTCCCAGCTTTATTTTTTTTCCTTTGTTTTCTAATTAAAGGGGGCATCCATTTAATTACTATCTCACTTTTTAATTACACTATTTATTATCTCACTATTTAATTACATCTCACTTCTTAAAGAGGCCTATTCATTGAATGGGCATTACCCAGTGGTGGGATTCAAATAAATTAACAACCAATTCTCTGCCCTAATTGACTTTTTTTTGTAATTGGTCACTTAGTAAGTACTGGACAACCTCAGTCCAAATCATGCATAAGTCACTAACCATGTGAGTAGGGAGCAGATCTCAGGTTTTTATTTTTGTTCATCCTATATTTGACATCACCTGAGCTCTGACGCTTACTTCACAGAATTTCAGAATTAGTAGGTACCTCAGTGGCTAGCTAATCTAGATGCCTTGAGAATATAACAAAAAACATAGAAGTCCCACCAGAAGCAGATGCTTTAGCCATTCTCCATCACAGATAGAAGTAAAGTTCTCTCCTCACTAGACTCCCAGGACAGTTTTTTCTACCACATCTTTCCCTCCAATTCATCCTGCAAACCACTAAATGAGCCAACCTTCCTAAACTGTCATTACCATCATGAGATCAGAGATTTAAAGCTGGAAGGAACCTCTTAGATCATCAGCTCCAACACCCATAATTATTCAGATAAGAAACTGAAGTCTGGATATGTTAAATGACTCATTCAAAGTCATGCCCTACTGGATTTCTAAAAAGAAGTGACACCTGTACCACCCATTCACACTCCCCTTCTCTCCTGACTCCAGAGACTATTCTCCTGTCCTGCCAAGTGAAGAACAGCAGATGTCATGTGCCAAAGGACCTCGGGAGCCTGAGCAGGGAGTGGGAGGAAGATGAAAACAAATAAAGGTGGTGAAGGAGAAATAAGAAACTTTTGTGGTCGATTCATTTCATTCATTCATTCATTCATTCATTCATTCATATACTCATTCATTCATGGAGAATCAAGGAGGATATAAATAAATCTGACTGGAACCTATGAGTGAATGAGGTCTACTAAGAGTTGTCGTGGTCTCTTCATTAGCCCATCTTCTCATTACCTGGGCTGCCTATAGAGAAGAGAACCTGCACTTTCCAGCTTGCTGGAGGGATCTGTCTTACTCCACAGGTGCCAAGCACTTCCATTTAGTCTTTTCAATGTTATCGTGGTACGCAATTGTGCTGGAAAGGAAGAGGAAGGAAGAACCTGGCTGATTATAAGTGCTACTTTAACAAATGGTTCGCCAAACTCAATGTAAGATTAGGTATCAATTCTGCCAAACCAGTGTAAACCGGCTGAATCCCTGTAACAACAATGCTGCTTGCAGCTGCTGCTGAGGTGTAAGACCCAACAAGATCAGCAACAAGAGCTGCCAGCATGGGTTCTTTGATCTTCTTTGTATTCTGGGTCATCTCCAGTCATCCTGATGAATATCTGATCACTGGTGCCAGATGGCTGTGGAGGAAAAAGTGAGGCTGGTGACCTTGCACAGTCCTCCCTCACTCAAACCAAAGTCAACTGCAAGTCATGTCATCATTTCCCTGATGCCATGGTCATCTTTGAAAACAAAGGACAAACACACGATGAGTTATTCACAGCATTAAGAGGTTAAGTGACTCACCCAGAGTCACTCAGCTAGAATATTTCAGAACCAGTACTAGGTCTTTCTTTCTAAATTTTTAGCCCCTTTGGCACATTGCCTCATAGAAATTCTTTATGAAGACCTGAAAATAAAATGTTCCTCTTGGTAGATGACATTTTACCAGTTTCATTAAGCTCCAGAATATCTCAGAGCCTAATAAGAGAGATCCTTAATCACTTAAAAGAGTTTAGTGTAGTTATCAACCCAAGAAAAACTATGTATATGAGGAATGTGTTCTATGCAGTTAGAAGGACAACCAGTAGAGCCTGCCTATTGGTACATATATCTGGGTCCAATAGTATACATGGAAAATGAACTGGATCCGAAATTGAGTAGAATGAGGAGAGTAGGATCTATTGTTTTTGAGAAACTGTGAATTGTTTATATTTTATTTTTTAATTATATATTTATTTCATTAAATATTTCCCAATTACATTAAAAAATTTTAACATTCATTTAAAAAATTTTTGAGCTCCAAATTATCTCCCTCTCTCTCACCTTCTCCCGTTGATTGAGAAGATAAACAATATGTTATCAATTGTACATGCGAGGTCATGCAAAATTTAATTCCATATTAGCCATGTTGCAAAAAGACACATCAAAAAATCAAGAAAAATAAAGTGAAAAAAGTGTACTTCAATGGGTACTTAGAGCTCCTCAGTTCTCTCTCTGGAGGTGAATAGCATGTTTCATCACAAGTCCTTTGGAATTTCCTTGACCATTGTCTTGGTTAGAGTAGCTGAGTCTTTCACAGCTGATTGTCATTATAGTATTACTGTTACTGTGTACAATGTTCTCCTGGCTCTGCTCACTTCATTTTGCATCAGTTTGTAGAAGTCTTCCTAGTCTTTTCTGAATCATCTATGAAACCATTCTGGTTGTCATTTTTCAAAAATAATTATTAATTTATTTTTAATAGTCTTTTCTTCTTAAAATTAGTTCCAAATACTCTCCCTCCCATCCTTTCCCTACACACTGAAAAGACAAGCAAAATGATATAAAGTATATATGTGAAATCGTGCAAAATATATTTCCATAATAGCCATATATATATATATATATATATATATATATATATAGAGAGAGAGAGAGAGAGAGAGAGAGAGAGAGAGAATTATACTTCAATTTGCACTCAGAGTTCATCAGTTCTGTCTCTGGAGGTGGACAGAATTTTTTCATCTTGAGTCCATTGGAATTGTCTTGAATCATTGTATTGATCAGAGTAACCAAGTCTTTCACAATTAATCATCATTACAACATTGCTGTTACAGTGCACAATGATCTCTTAGTTTTTCTCACTTCATCTTGCATAAGTTCATATAGGTCTTGACACATTTTTTTTCTGAAACAACCCCCCCTCATCATTTCTTATAGCTCGATAGTACTCTACCACAATCATATGCTGCAGGTTGTTCAGCCATTCCCCAATTGATGGATATCCTCTCAATTTCCAATTCTTTGCCACCACAAAAAGAGGATATACCTACACACACCTTTTCTAATCTGTCATAAACCGCTAAAGAAGGTGATACTTATAATGCCCTCACTCCCTGTATTCTCTCCTTCTCTAGTCAGCTGATCCCTGGTTAATGATCTCTGGGTCTCTATAAAAGCTTGATTCTTTGTTAGCTTCTTGACCCTGACTCCTAGCCATCTCCCTGAAATATGCCACTCTTAAGCTTCAGTTCTCTCTCTCTCTCTCTTTTTTTCCCTCTCTCTCTCTCCCCTCTCTCACTGCTGGGCACAGGCTGTCCACAGGGTCCTCCAGACCATACTCTCCTTCTCCATCCTGGGCACTTAGAGTATCAGGTGAAATCAGAAGAGTTTCTTTTCCTAGGCCTAAAGGGGTCACTATTATTAGAAGGTTGAGCTTTTGGGGGAGAAACAACTTGGAATGGAGGTGGGAAGGTTGAACAGAAGACAGCATAGAGAAGGAAATGGAATACAAAAATCAGCTCTGGATTATTAGTAATATTTTTTCTCTCCAGTTTACCTGAAGAAACTGAGTCACAGAAAATTTAGTCAGATGATTGTTTCAAAATTACAGTTGGAGTCAGACAGAGAAACCATAGACTCTTCAGACTTGAATGTATTTTAGCGAACACAGAGTTCACCACTCTTATTTTTAACAGATGAGGAAAATGAGACACAATACATTAAGTAAATTGACTAATATCATACAAAACCCAGTTCATTCATCTCCACCCACTTTCTTTGAAAAGGTCATGCAAAGAAGATGGAAGCAAAGGCAAGTTAACAGAAGAAAAAGTGTGGTTTATTGGAAAAGGTGTTGGATTTTCAATCAGAGGTCCTGAGTTCAAACCCTACTTCTATTACCTATATGATCCTGGGAAAGTCATTAACCTCACCTCAGTTTCCTCATTTGTTAAATGAAGGGGTTGGACTAAATAATCTCTGAGGTCCCTTCTAGCTCTGAATCTATGATGCTATGAATATAAAAGTGGGTCAGTAATGTTAAAAGCAGAATATGCTGAATCTGGTAATAAATAGTAAGGACAAAAGCAAAATTGCTTTTAGGTGTGTGGGAAAGAGATCAATCAAAGAAGAGATATCACTAAATTGACCAAAGCATTTATATTAGTGACTTGAAGAAAAGTATAGATGGCAAACATCAAATTTATAGATGACATAAAAATGGGAAGATAATTAATGTAATGTATGATAGTCAAGATTCAAGACACTGATAGATCAGACTGATGGACTAAATTTTAAGAAGATGAAATTTAATATAGATAAATGAGAAATCAGAGACTTGGCTTCCAAGTGCAAGGTGGGAGAAGCGTTTCTAGACAAAAGATAACGCGGCAAAGATCTATAGGCTTTGGTGGACTTCAAACTCCACATTAGCTTATCATGTGACATGAGTTGAAAACTCTATCTTAAACTTCATGAAGAGAGACTCAGTGTCCCAAAGGGAGAAGCTGCTATACTGTTGGTATTTGGACTGAATAAGATAAAGTTCCATAGGGATAGATGTACAATTTTACACTTGGGCACAAAAAATAAATTTCACAAGCTGGAGTAGACATGGTCAGACAGTATATGTAACTGTTCTGAAGAAAGATATGGAGGTTTTAATGGACAGCAAGCTCAATATGAGTAAGCAATATGATGTGGCAGCCAAAAAAAAGTTAATGAAATATTAGATTACATTTGAAAAGATAGAGATGTCAGGTGTAGTTGAGTGATGGTCTCATTGTATTCTGCCCTCATCAGAACTCCTCTGGAATACTGTGTTTAGTCCTAGGTACCACAGTTTAAGAGAAAATTAATACGCTTGAGAATGTCCAATGGAGGAGAATCAGAATGAAAATTCTTTGAGTCCATACTGCATGAGGATCAGTTGAAAGAATTGGGAATATTTAGCCTGGAGAAAAAAAGACTCAGGAGAGGCACAAGGGCTGTGTTCAAGTATTTGAAGGGCACTCATGTGGAAGAGGGATTAGACTTTGTTCAGCCACAAAGAGACAAACCAGAAGCAATGGGTGGAAGTTGCAAAGGTGCAAATTTAGGTTTAATGTCAGGGAAAATTTCCTAATAATTAGAGCAGTGCAGAAGTGGAATGGGCTGTCTCAGGAAGTGGTGGTTTTCCCTTCTTTAGAGGTCTTCAAGCAGAGGGGGGTGACCAGCATGTTATAATAATAGTAATAGCTGGCATTAGTATAGTACTATGATCATCTAGGCCATGTGCTCAGCTACAATCATTATCTCATTCGGTCATCACAGCAACCCTCGGAGATAGGTGCCATTATTACCCCCATTTTACTGATGAGGAAACCAAGGCAAACAGTGCATGACTTGCTCAGGGTGACACAGCTTGAATTCAGGTCTTCCTGACTCTAGGATCAACACTTTATCCACTGTCCCACCTAGAATAGTAATTACCTTGTGCTGAGTACAAGGAGAGCAACTTCGTTTAGGCACAGGATGGGCTAGATGGTTCCTGGGAGGCTAGGGTGGCGCAGTGGACAAAGCGCTGGGCCTGGAGTAGGGAAGATGAGTTCATACGCAGCCTCAGACACTAGCCATGTGACCCTGGGCAAGTCACCTAATCCTGTTTGCCTCAGTTTCCTCATCTATAAAATGATCTGGAGAAGAAAATGGCAAACCATGCCAGTATCTCTGCCAAGAAAATCCAAATTAGGGTCACCAAGAGTTGGGCATGACTGAAAAAATGACTGAAAAAGATAGTCCCTAAGATCCCTCTCCATTCTGAGATATCGTGATTGTGTGACTACATTTGCCACATCTAAACTTCATGTTATGAGATTTAGTTCATTGTTAGAACCTATGGAGATACTTTGGATCTTGATTCTGTCATCCAGTGAATTAGCCATCCTTCCAGCTTTGTGTGATCTGGTAAGCATGCCACTTGTTTTCACATCCAACTCTGATAAAAATGTCAAAAATAACAGTCAAAGGGAAATCCTTGGGCAAGGAGATCAGAGTCCACCCTCCAAATTCAATCAATTAGCCAAGTGTTTATTTAGCACCTACTAAGGGTCAATCACCTTGCTAGATGCTGGGGCTTCAAAGAAAAAAGCAAAAAAAAAAAAACCTTCTCTCAAGAAGCTTACATTCTATTGCGACCATTTACCAGTACCTAAACAAACATGCAAAAAATATATAAAGTAAAAACAATGTAATATCATGGCAGAGGGGAGAGATTAGTACCTAGGGGAAATTAGGAAAGACCCCATGAATGAGGTAGCATTTGAGCTGAGATTTGAAGGAAGCTAGGAATTCCGAGAGGAAGGGATGAAAAAGGAAGGAAATATATTACAAGCATGGGGCTAGCCTGTGAAAAAGCATGGATATGGAGGATGGAATAAAAGATAATGTATGTAAAGCATATTGCAAACCTTAAGGCACTATATAAATACTAGCTGTTATTATTATCATCATTATTAAATGGTATATGAAGAGCAGCCAGTCGGCCAGTTTGGCTGGAATGTAGAATTCCTGAGGAGGAGTAAGGTATGTGAAGCCTAGAAGGATAGGTGGGATGTAGGTTGTGATAGGCTATAAATGCCACACAGAGGAGTTTGTACCTTATCCTACAGTAATAGTCAGGTGACAAGCCTTTATTAAATAATTACTAAGCACTAGACAGTGTGTGGATTTTATATATGGACTCTGAAAATGCCCGTAGGATAGTAGTGGACTGGAGTCTCAGAATGATCAACCACTATACCAAAAATGCAATTGGGGATATCTCTGAGTGGTCTTCTCATCATGGTATGACTTGCATTATGAAACTGACCCCCTCCCACTAGGGGAGATATCAAGCATGGCATAGTCCAGAAGACTCTAGAAGAAGGGAAATGCAGATGTTTTCCTGGCTGCCTTCCAATTGGGAACAGAGAAGATAGAAAAATGTCTCCATGAAAGAAATTCCCCACCCAGACAAAAAAAAAAAGCTCAGACACTATAACCGTGCTATCCTGGGCTCTTCTCTCTTATCTGTACCCCAATCTCATCCTCCCAAAGGTTCTCTAATAAGTCACAGGTAGAAGTAACTACTCTTCCAATTCCTTAATACCCTAGATATATGCAGCCCTATGCAGCAGTAATCAAGGTAGCTAGGAGATGCAATGGATAGATTTTGAACCTGGAGTCAGAAGGACTCAAGCTCAAAACCTATCCCAAATACATGTTACCATATGACTCTGGGCAAATCACTTAACCTCTAGCTGCTTTGATTTCCTAATTGGTAAAATGAAAATAATAATATCACCTACCTTAAAGGCTTGCAGAGAGGATCAATGAGACAATATTTGTAAAGGATGTTGCAAATCTTAAAGCACTATATAAATACTAGCTATTATTATGAATGATGGTACCATTATCAAAGCAGTGAATCTATTGGCAATCAGCTGTTCCTCATAAACATTATGCCAATAAGAAAGAATTTTATTTGAGAAATAAAGAGAAGAATTTGTTCATTTGAAGGACTGCAGGGACACCCAAATATAATTGTATATGAGAGACTAAATAAGAAGCTGTCCCTATTACAATGGGAGGAGAAATGTAGGTGAGGCATACAAAATAACTACTTGATTGCAATTGGGATAAGAATTTATTGCAATCTCTGTCTCTAAAATACTCCTAATAGGATAGGTGACAATCTCAGCTGTGTTAAGTTACAGCTATGACTAAAGACAAGAAATCTGAATTAGCTGACTTTTGGGGAGACCTCTAAAGCCACATGTTATGACTCTATATGTAATTACTATTACTACTACTGTTTGTTATTATTAAGAATTAATAATGAGAATATGGTCTTCTGAAGGTGTCTCAAGAAGAGATATCCCAACCAGCTCCCAAGTCTGAGTGTCTTTCTCATATTTATGGATGAAGCCATGTCGGTTATACAACAGGCCACCACCAGCATCATTGATAGGACCCCTTCTCACCTGCTGAAGGAACTCATTCTAGTGGATGGTTTTAGTTCACACAGTGAGTGCCTGGGTCAAGGAATCTACCTCAATACTTCAAGAGTTTGGGTTCTGGTTCACGGTTTGTATCAGTCTTACAGAGGGCTTTACAAACGTTTTTGAGTTTACATGTTTTTCACAGATGTAGAAAACTCAAAGAAAACAGAAAAAGCTCAGACGTGATAGTTAATATTTAAATAGTGTCTACTATGTACCAGACATTTTACAAATATTATCTCATTTGATCCTTACAGTGACAATGAGAAGTAGTTATTTTTATTATTTCCATTTATTTATTTTTATTATTTCCATACAGTTGAGTAAACACAGGCTAAGTGACTTGCCAAGAGTCTCATAGCTAGTAGCCAGTCTGAGGCTGGATTTAAACTCATTTCTTCCTGACTTTAGTCCCAGTGCTCCATCCACTGTACCACTTAACTGCTGATGAAAGGTCTGGAAAATATGACCTGAGATAACTAGAATTATAGATCTGAAGTTGAAAAAGACCTTTGAGATCATCTAGTCAAATCCCTTCATTTTACAAATGAGATAATCGAGGCCTAGAGAGGTAAAGTGATTCTAATGAGGTAATACAGTTCTCATGACATATTTAATAATAATATTTAATAAATAAATTTAATAATTTTCCAAAGGTGGTGCTTCACTGCACAGAGAGCATAAGTTATCAGCAGAACTCTCCTCTGTATAGATGGGAGACCTCATTATGAATGAAAACAAGAGGAAGGGAGGGGCTATGAGGAGGGGGTGAAGCTCTGGAATCTGGCCAATCGCGCCAGTCTGTGCTCACGCAGGCGTCCTAGAGGGCGACCTCCGCACAACTCCACATCTGTGCGCAGGCGCCGCTGGGGGCATTGGCGCATGATGGTCGAGTCTGCGCTCTGGGGAGCGGGAGCGGAAGGTGCGTCATGAGCCCAGCCCTCGCGATGCCAGGTGGTATCCCCGGGCTTCAGCTCTGCGTGGTCGCGGCTTGCTAGCTCCTTGCGGTGGCGGCAGCCCTGGAGTAGCCACAGAAAGACCTGGAAGAAGTGATGGGTTTGTGGGAAGGGCCACTAGGAAAAAGAGTCCAAGATACGGTAACAGCAGAAACGTTCAAATTAGACACAGAAACGAAGCAGGAGATAACGCAGAAGGGACAGGAGAAAGGAGAAATTGTTAATAATGAGAAAACAGCAGCTCCGGCCGCCCCCCCTTTCAGTTGGCTACACAGTGAAAATCAACAATTATGGATGGGATCAATCAGATAAATAAGTGAAAATGCACATCACCTTAAATGATTCACCAAGGCCTCACTGAGAATCCGCATGTGTGGTTCTCCAAGAGGTCATTTGAATTTCCCCTAAATAATCTCAATGGGAAAAACTACTCTATGACTGTCAACAACCTCTCGAAGCCCATCTCTGTATAATGTAGTTTAAGAAAGATCAAGACTGATATAACTCTTGTAGCATGAAAAAAGAAACAGGAACAGAAATGGGCTTGCCTGACCCAGGTGGAGAAGGAATGAAAAGAGAAGGAAAAAAATTCCCTTAATAATGACATAGATCCAAGTGAGGGGCTGATGAATGCTTTGAAGAAAATTTATCAAGATGGAGATGATGAAATAATGAGAACTATTAAGGCTGGGTAGAGTCAAGGGACAAAGAAGAGATGGAATTTTGAGACAAAAAAGATCCTTTAAGCCACAGATACGGAAATATCCTTTCCAATAAGGAACTATTGCTGAGCTGCACAGGTGCATATGACAAGTTTACACAGCTTTTTTCCAAGCAAAGACTGTGAACTCTTTCCATTTCATGCTGAAGGATGTATTTAAAATAAAATATGCTTATTTTAAAGCAAAAAGGATGAAAACAGTAAATAGCACCAGGGACTTTGGTTGATAATAAAGAAACATTTCCTGGCAGTCATGATTTTCTAACATTGCAATGGGAAGTGCAGTTTAATTTTCCTGTCCTGGGGCCTTGAAACACAGATTATTCTTATGGCCATGGATGAGGTGCCATCTAGCACAGTGGCAGGGGGATGGATAAAATGACTGTCAGTGTTTGTTGTACCCTATCATTCTAGGACCAGTCCTTCCAACAACTAAAAATGCTAAATGATTGTCCTGCCCTCTAACTCTACCTTCCGTAGCACCGAGAGCCGAAGTTTTCAACATACTTCACCTCTACATAGACTTCAATGAAAACCAAAGAAAAGGGAATGCGTACAGTATTTTTAGATGTTCTGGCTTGCTGATATTTTTGTCTATCCATAATGGAGCCTGAGTGCAGTGAAAGGTCAGTTTCATTTTCTGTAAAATGAGATGACTGGATGACCTCTTATGTCTTTTCCAGCCCCAAATCTGTAATCTTATGATTAACCCTGTGACTACAAATTCAAAGTTATGTATCTTGCTGCTATTGTTGCCTAGAAAGGCTCCTTAGAAAAGGTGTGAAATGCAGTTATGGTAGCAGAGCATATGGAAAATACATATGGAAAGAGCATTGGATTGGAAAGCAAGAGACTCTTAAGTTAGAATCCCTTTTCCATTAGGTAGCAACTAGCTAGTGCATTGGGTAGTCTACCCCTGCCCATGAGGTCAGGGGGGCCTCAAGTCACCAAGACCTGAGTTCAAATGTGACCTCAGACACTATTGGGTGAGTCAGTTAACCTGTTTGTCTTGGTTTCCTCATTTGTAAAATGGAGATAACAGCACCTGCCTCCTAGGGTTTTTTATGAGAATAAAAGAGATAGTATTTATAAAGCGCTTTGCAAATCTTAAAGTACTGTATGAATGCTAGTTATTATCATTACTATTATTATTAACCCTTAGAGAACTGTAAAGTACAAAGAAGGACTTGTAAGTTACCGATGCATTCCTTTACAACTTTACAACAATTCAAACGAACACATGAGTAGTACAAATCATTTATATAAATCAATTAGTTAAAATTATAAATTGCATCCATTTATGAGAAATGCCTTTTAGATAGCAACTAGAATCTTATGTGCTCAAAAATATGATAAGACACGTTGACAGGCCTTATCACTGCTGCACCCTACTGTGATATATCTACCAGTTCAGCAGCTCTTCACGGGCCAAAACAGCTTGAAGATTTTACATCTCAAATACTGAGCCATGCTCACTGCAGGCCATATGAATCTTTCATCCTCCTGAGATAGGAAACAGCCTAGATTTTTCACTTGGTTACAAAGTAGGGGCAGGTGGGTAGACTCAACCAGTGCTAAACCAACTTAATTGATAGGGGAAGAGAGGGTAGCAATTCCGTGTGCATATTATTGTCAGAACTGAATTATCCTGACAAAGACTGTGGGTACTTGTTCCTTGGTTGCCATGGTGTAATAAAGAAGGGTTTTGTTGAAACTTTGCCTCATTTAGTAGCTTAATATCCTGGGAGTTCTCCAGCCATGCATAAATTTCTGGACATAATTGAATTTTGTACCCAGAAACTGTTGCAAAGATTGTGTTGGATTGGCAGGTGAATTAAAGGGCAAGTTAGACAAGCAGATGGAGCTTTATGCCCGAGAGTACCCAGAGCTGCTGAAGTTGATACATCACACCAAAAGGAAAGGAGTTGCTGGAGCTCGAATCTCTGGCAAGCAGCCACATCAGATGTGGCCATCATCTTAGATGCTCAAACTGAAGTGAATATTGGGTGGTAAGATTCCTTAGGGTTGTTGTTCATCTTGGAAAGTGGGATTCCTAGATGTTAGACATACTCTTGAATTTAAAAAGATAAGAAGTGTGAGCGGCAGCTGTGGTGTCAGACAAATCAAATCCCAAAGAAGCAGGAGATAGATTTGTTTCTGGGAGTTTGATCAGCCAAGGAAGTACTGAATTACCACGTAGAGAAAGTATATGGCATATAAAATATATAGTAGCATAAAAAGGATACAGTTTCTAATAGAAAAAGCATTAGGCTGAGAATCTGAAAACTTGATACTTCCAAACTTTGGACCTACCTCATGTTGGGGATGAGAGTTTTTTCAGAAATGCCCTGGTTCTGATTGTGATTCCTGGCCTTTCCTGAGACCCCCAAAGGCTCTAAAACCACTTTGCAGTTTTCTTTGATGATTTGGGGGTGAGGGTAGGCCAGGTGTACAACACAGGAGAATTGAGGAAAAGTAAAGAAGCAGAGATGTATAATATTTAGTTCACATGTACAAACCTTACCAATACTTCTCATGATAAAAAATTTGTACATTGCCTTTATAGAGCAGAGCCCATCTTAGCACGGTTCCAAGGAGACCATAATGTGGTGTTTGGCAACATTCATTTCAACAGCTTCAATGTTATTCCACAGTCACTGGCTGCTTGTAGCTTTAACTTGTCTCTGTTAAGTTGCTGTGACCCTTTACCACAAGATAGACTTGCTCTGAAAGATGACACTGCACTAGTGAAGTAAGTGGGGAAAATTTGCAAAGGAAAGAGCCGCTTAACTTCTGCATTTGAGAGGGTGAAATTATAAATACAAGTTTAGTTTCTCTTTCTTATCAATCATTACTGAGTTTGTATCACATGAGATATAATAGATCACCTTTGATTTTACTGATGTGAGTATAGCTTCACCAATACAGATGCCCAAAAGAATTCAACATCACTTGGTGATCAAAGTTAAGGGGATAAGTTTCTCTGTCTGTAGTTACGTTGATCTTCATGTAGCAGATACACAATCTCTTATAATTTTCTTTCTCAGTTTTTTCAGCTTGAGCTTCACTGACATAATGTTTGAGAACCCAGGGCCATGACCGTACCAGGATGAACCATCAGAGTAGAATGTTAATAGAGGTTTGAGCACATCATATATTGAGCACAACCTATATAACAAACCTGTTTCTCAGGCTACAGTTCGACCTTATTCCCCTGCCTCTGGTTATGATTGAACATAAGTTCTTCTGTTCTATTATGAAAGATTTTGAGTGTTATTTCAGACCAGAGCTTCTTTACTATTTCCTTTTTTTGAATTTTATTTTAAATTTATGGAAC
>CM053623.1:164211269-164229398 GCA_028646595.1 Phalanger gymnotis | reverse complement strand
AGTTCTATGTTCCAAGCCTGGAGGGATGTGCCAGCTCTGCACACCAGCACTCCTCCTTCCCCAAGAACCCCCAACCTGGACTGGACTTAGATCTTCAGCAGGCTCTTCACTCCTGCTCTGATCCACTACTTAATTTCTCCCACCAGGTGGGCCTGGGGCCAGAAGCAACTGCAGCTGTAGTTCTGTAGCTGCCCCACCTCTGCTGCCCCTGGGGCAGTGGCCGAAATGCAAGCTCTATCCCAGTCCCCAGCAGTTTCTCCCACTAACCTACTCTGTTGTCCTAGGTGTTTGTGGGTTGAGAAGTCTGGTAACTGCCACAGCTCACTGATTCAGGGCAGTAGGGCATGCTCAGCCTGGCTCCTGGTCTGGTCGGTCCACGCTGCCCATGCTGGGCTCTGCTCCACTCAGCTCTGCTCCCCTCTGCTCCCAGCTCCAGTGCGGGATAGACCTTACCCAGAGACCATCCAGGCTGTCCTGGGCTAGAGCTCTGCTTCCCTAAACTATTTTGTGGGTTCTGCAGTTTTAGAATTGGTTCAGAGCCATTTTTTATAGGTTTTTGGAGGGACTTGGCGGGGAGCTCACACTAGTCCCTGCTTTCCAGCCGCCATCTTGAAAATGGATGATTTTGATTACATTAAATTGAAAAGTTTTTGCACAAACAAAGGCAATGCAACCAAGATTAAAAGGGAAGCAGAAAGCTGGGAAATAATTTTTACAGCCAGTGTTTCTGTTAATGACCTCATTTCTAAGATATATAGAGAAATGGGTCAAATTTATAAGAATACAAGTCATTCCCCAATTGATAAATAGTCAAAGGATATGAACAGGCTATCTATAGTCACATGAAAAAATGTTTTAAATCACTATTGATTTGAGAAATGCAAATCAAAATGTCTCTGAGGTACCACATTACACCTATCAGATTGTTTAACATGACAAAACAGGAAAATGATAAATGTTGGAGATGTGGGAAAATCAGAACATTAATGCATTGTTGGTGGAGTTGTGAACTGATCCAACCATTCTGGAGAGCAATTTGGACCTATACCCCAGCAATATTACTTCTAGTTCTGTATCCCAAAGAGAACCCACATGTACAAAAATATTTTTAGCAGCTCTTTTTGTGGTGGCAAAGAACTGGAAATTGAAGGGATGTCTATCACTTGAGGAATAGTTGAACAAATTGTGGTATATGTAATGGGATGTGGAATGTAATGGAATACTATTGTACTATAAGTAATGATGAGCAGGTGGACTTCGGAAAAACCCGGAAAGACTTATAGGAACTGATGCTGAGTGAAATGAGCAGAACCAGGAGAACATTGTGCTCTGTCATAGCCACATTATACCATGACTGACCTTGATAGACTTATCTCTTCTCAGCATTGCAAGGATCTAAGACAACTCCAAAATACTCATGATGGAAAATGTTGTCCACATCCAGAGAAAGAACTTTGGAGTCTGAATGCAGATGGAAGTATACTATTTTCTTTTTTTGTTTTGTTTTGTTTCTTCTTTCACATGGCTCCTCCCATTAGTATTAATTCTTCTTTACATTATGAGTAATGTGAAAATATGTTTAATATGAATGTAAAAGTAGAGCCTATATCAGATTGCATACTATCTTGGGGAGAGGGGAGGAGAAGGTGGGAATGGAATTCAAAACTCAAAATCTTATGGAAATGAATGTTGAAAACTAAAAATAAATAAACTTTAAAAAATTTCTTTCTATTTCAGCTACAAACAAATGACAAAATGCCTGGGCAGCCTGAATAGGATTTCCTGATTATTCAGTTTAGAATATGAATTAGCATTATTTTTATATTTGAGGAAATAATTGAAAATAGAAATATAACTAGAATCTTTAGCTCCTGTTATGTCAATCAATCAATGAGAAGTTATTGATCACTTACCATAGGCCAATAATTGTGTTAAAGGAAGGGCAAAAGAGCCTGGCCATCAAGGCCATCACATTCTAATGAGAGAGAGGAAAAGTGTACATATACGATACACACAGTGCAAATGGAAGATAATCTCACAGAAAAGGCACTGGAGGTCAGGGGTACTAGGGAAGGCTTCCTACACAGAGTAGGAGTTGGCTTGACAATCGAAGAAAGCCAAGAGGCAGATATGGGGAGAAAGAGCATACTGGGAATGGAGCATCCAGTGAGAGGGCATGAAGTGGAGAGATGGAACATTGTGTGTGAGGAAGAGGAAAAATGGTCAGTGCTGCTGGATTGTTGAGATTGGAGGGGAGGAAAGAACAAAGGGACTGGAAGTGGACTGTAATGGTGACTACTCTGGCCCCCTAGAGTTACCTGAAGGCCAGGTAGGTTACATTGTAGCCCTCCCCCAGGGTTTTCCACTACTTTTAACAGAATTGAGGGGTGTCTTGTTTTGGCCATTGGCTCAAGGTCTCACAGATTGTGCTCCCCCAATTTTAAGGGTCTCCTAGCATCCCAGTTCCATTTAGTCACTTAATAGTCAGATTAGCCTTTCCAAAGGAACATTTATTTCAAAGGTATAGCAAGAACAAGCACACAAACTTTGCCTTCCAACACCCGATGACAAAATCTTCCCTTTTTTAAACCACTTAAGTTTCTGGGAAGGGCAAGTTGCAGTTTGACTCAGTTCCTTTATAACATATTCCTACTAAGGTGCAAATCCAAACAGCCACACACATTCCTACCTAGCTGTTGTCTCAGCATCCTAGGTTCTGAGGGCTTTCACGGTAGGCTGGCAGCAACATCTGCCCTGGCATCCTGGCTTGAGCTCCCAGGCCTGGGGACCCCATCACCTGTACCTAGAACTAAAAAGGACAAATAAAAGGGACAAAAATCCAAGTCTGTTTCTTAAGGTCACAAGGCCTAAAGTAGGGAAGTTTGGCCTTCTCCCCATATCCAGCTTAGTGCATGGAGCTTGTGCTTTGGATGAAGGAGACCTTTACATCCTGGATACCACCAGGAAGAGAGAATGATTGTCCCTCACTTAGGTAGATTTAAAGATGCAGCCTTTTCTGGCTACACAGCCAACGGAAAGAGGGTAATGCTCCCACTACGTGGCAAGGGAACACAGAATGTCTTTTTCCAGAAGGAGGTCCTTTATGACTCCCACACGGGTGCTTCTATCTTAGGTGGCCTGGGCATGTGTAAAGCTTGATTACAGTAGGAAGGGGCCAAGTTATAAATGGTTTTAAGAGCTAAGCAGAGGCTTTTACATTTGATCTGAGAGGCAATGGAGAATGACTGAAGCTCACTGAGTATTGAAGAGAGGCAAGCAGGAGCGGGTCAGAGCTGGCCTTTAGGAAAATCTTAGCAGCTTAGTGAAGGATAAATTGCAATGGGGAGAGAGGCAAGGAGACCAATCTGAAGTTGACTACAACAGTCCAGGCATGAGGTGATGAAGGCTTGCATCAGGGTAGCAGCTGTGTGGGCGGAAAGAGGGATATATATATAGATATATATATATATATATATGTATGTATGTATATGCATATACATACATATATACACACTATACACATACACACATATATATGTATATCTGTGTATGTATGTATATATATGTATATATATATATAAGACATCTCATAAAAGTAGAAACTATAACATATGGCAATAGATTGGATATGTGGAGTGAGTGTGAGTGAGAGGTCAAGGATGATTTGGAAGCTGAAAGCCTAGATGACTAGGAAGCTTTTGGTGCTCTCCACAGTGACAAAGAAGTTTGGAAGAAGGCTAAAGTTGGGTAGGAAAAATCAATTTAGTTTTAGATATACTGAGTTTGAGATGTCTACAGAATATCCAGATTGAGATATCCAAAAGGCAAAGGGTGGTGTGAGCCTTCCTGAATGAGTGATTTTGCTGCGAACTAGCCACTAAGAAGAGCACTTCCTGAACAGAACTAAGGCAACCTCGTGTGCTTTATTGAAGATACTCTAAACAGCCAGAAGAGGTCTCTGGAGGACTAAAGATGAAAGGGAATTTTCTGTGTTGTTTCTTGGTTTAGGTCTCCCCCAGCTTGCATATGCATCACTCGTAGGCTTGTAGTCTCAGATCAGCTTGTGGAGGGTGGGTAGGATGCTAGCTCCCAAACAGCTTACAAGGGTTGCCACATGCAAGATGGAGTGTTGGTCCAGATGGTCTAGTAGCACAAACAAAACTCACCAGCTTTCCCTTTATATACAGAAAACATCCTATCTCCAACACATGACATTGATGTTTAATCTTTTTGATTTATAAGGTAGTGAATATCATCAGATCAGAATATTCATATTTCTTGTCTCTACTCAGGATGTGGAAATCTGTTATTTCTAGGATTTAGGTACTAAAAAACAAACAAACAAAAAACTACTCCATTTGGGCCAAGGTTGTTATTGCTGTCATTCGGTTGTGTCCTACTCTTTGTGACCCTATTTGGGGTTTTCTTGGCAAAGATACTGGAGTGGTTTGTCATTTCCTTCTCCAGCTCATTTTACAGATGAAAGAAACAGGGTTCAATGACCTGCCCAGGGTCACATAGCTAGTATGTATCTGAGGCTACATTTGAACTCAAGAAGATGAGTGTTCCTGACTCCAGGCCCAGCATTCTATACACTACCACCTAACTGCTCTGGGGCTGAGGTGGACATTATCCATTAAACTTTGGGGTTTTGAGGGATGGTTGTATAATAACATACCAACTATTTCACAAGGTTATTCAAGGAATCAAAGTTTTGCAGAACTCCAGCATATACTCCCCAAAGAATCAATACTTCAATGCAACAAATAAAAGATTCATTTACCTGAAAACCTCTAGTGAGCATGAAGTAGCTCTCATTCCACTTTTGTATTATTTTGATTGTTAGGAAATTGCGCCCCACCCCCACCCTGATTTTGTCTAAATCTGTCTCTCTGTATCTTCTATCCACTGTTCCTTGCTTTATCCTCCAAGACTAAATAAAATAAATCTAACCTTTTTCACATGACAGGCTTTCAAATACTTGGACAGCTATAATATCCTTTCCCATCCCCTTTAATCCCTCCTACCACATGTACTTAGTGTTTTTTTTAACATGCTAAGCACATCCATTTTAATGACAGGCTCAAAGTTATTCAACATCTTGGTCAGCCCTGCTTTGAATGTCTTCCAGCTTATCAAGTCCTTCTAAAATGCAATGACCCGAAGTAAACATGCTACTCTAGCTGTTGTCTGATCATGGCACAACTGCTAGAATCAAATGACATAATCATGGCAAATGTCTAATTTAAACTATGATGATGGCGATGGTGATGGTGATGATGATGATGTATACTCATGAAGAAAAATCTTACAGTAATTGGATTGTGTGGATTTTCCAGTTCTTGTCCATTTTACTTGTGGTCATACAGGCATAATCATTTTTATAGAAATAATTTTCCCCATGGATTTTCTTTGTTTATTGGGTCCCATTTACTTATTCCTTCAAAATCGTTTTCTCCTTAATTTATTTTAAAAAATTTTTTAGTCAATTTGTTTAGTGTCTTGATGGATTATCCCAACCATCATCATTTAGAAATAAAATTACTAATTATAACTAATACCAGCTAATAGATACTTCCTCCTAGATCTGATCCTTAAATGAAAATGTAGCATTACCCATAACATGCCCAATCTCTTGATCAAAAATAATTTACTCTTGAAAAATGGTAACTTCCTGTTTCTAAGTAAAGAGCCTCAATTAACTTCCTATAAATGACATCATCCTTGAGCTGTTGTGCAAAGGAAGCAAACATGTAGGGGTTACATCCTCATTTACTTACACGTGATTTCTGAGATGTCAGTGAAACAAGGTAAGTGGGTTTTTCTAAAGACCTACCACTTGAAGTATAATTTGAACTTTCAAGTTAACTTTCACAGAAGGATAAAATTCCAGAATTGGAAGGCATCTCAAAGGTCATATTGTCTAATTTAACCTATATTCAAAGACAGTACATCTTTAATCTGAAGAGCATAAAAACAAAAATTGAAAAACATAGCATTACATCTGTACATACCTAATGGAAATATAAAGTTCTTTTTCACTGAGTGAAAGTTCTGGATTTGAAATCAAAAGATGTGGGTGCAAATCTTGGCTTTTCCACTTTACCACCTGTGTGGACATGGACAAGTCCCTTTGTTGTGGTTTGGGCTTTGCCCACCCAGGGATGCCAAAAACTGTTGTGGTTCCATGATATATCCTGTTGGAACCATCTCAAAAAATTCAGAGTCAGACCACCTCTCATCCAAGTATAGGCATTTATTGAGATTGACACCTCTCACGAAGCCGGCTAAGTTCCAAGAGGAACCAGCAACTTCAGAGAAAGCAAAATGGATTTTTATAGGGTAAAGATGCAATTACATAACAAATTATGAATATTAGAAAAGCAGGAGGGGTTTGTTAAGGGATTAAGTAATAAAGGAGGAGTCCCAGCTTCAGTGGACCGTGAATGCTGTTCTATGAGAAATATGAGTTCATGGACACACCCAGTGGTGGGATTCAGCCGGTTTGCGCCAGTGCAGCAGAACCGATACCTAATTTTATGTTGAGTTTGGCGAACCCATTGTTAAAATGGCACTAGTAATCAGGGTTCTCTCTAAGGTGGGTGCCTGGGCAGCCGCCCAACGTGGAAATCACAAATCTATATTCCCCGCCCCCTCCCCCGCCAAAGGCAGTGCTGTGTTCTGGTCTGGAAATGGGGTCCAGGATGGAGGCACATGGGAATGTGGGAATGCAGTAATGAGGTGCTAGCAGGAGATGGAAGGAGGAAGGGAAGGGGAGAGCCAGGCCTGGGATGGGAGGGCTGGCTACACCTCCAGCAAAAGCTGCCACCGCTGGAGCTGAGGGCGGGTGGTGGACACAGGGTGGGTGATAGCAGCAGCAGCAAAGGCTGCAGGCTTAGACCCTTCCCCTTCCGCTGCTCCTTCCCTCTCCATCTGCTCTCACCTGCCAAGCTGCTCCTATAGGGGCCAGCAGCAAAGCTAGAGGGCTGAGACCATGTCTTCTAGTGTAAAGGTGAGAAAAAGCAAGCAGTTATTTTGGCCTTCCTACCAGGGCCTTCTGCCTCCTGCCTGCTTGCCACTCCTACTGTACCTAGCAGAGGAGGCAGAAGGTGCTGATGGCAGAAGCCAACCAACACATGGCCTCCCCTGCCCCCATCCCACCCCCTACCCCTGCCCCTGACCACCATCACACTCTGGCCCTTACACACCTGGTCTGGCCCTTACCAACCCCACTCTCTCCACCACCACCCTCTCCCCTTCTTGTTATCAGCCTGCCTCTTTCTCCCTGGGCCTTAGCCCTGACCAGAGCTGGTCCCAACTGATCCTGATGACTGAGGGACCCTTGTGTCATGGAAATCAAGGATGCCAAAGGCTCAGAGGGAATGTTCTGAGGGGGGGTGGCACAGGAGGAGAGGGGCAGGGCTGGGAGACGTGCTAAAAAGTCAGATTGTCCTTGGTGCCTTGGCCTTTTAGTGTAACTAAAGCTGTTCAAGAAAAACTCCAACTTAGTCCTGATGTCTCCAAGTCTCAGGATGGTGTTGGCTGACTCCTGGGAGAAGTCATCTGCGAGTCCATGGGTACAAAAACCCCATGTATACAACCCACCACAAGACCATTTTTTCTGAGCTGGTTCAGTGCCTTATCATACCCACACACAAACCCACACATACATTCACACACATGCACCAACATTTCCTCACACACTTATACACATTCATACACACTCACAAACATACATCCACACACAGTCACAGAATCATATACATTCACATATATTCACTTACACACTGACACACATTCACACACACTCACACATACACAAGCTAACACACACTCACAGACTATACATATTCTCATACACACACATTCACTAACATTCACTCAACGGTCATTAGGGCAGAGAACTGGTTGTTAATTTATTTGAATCACACCACTGGACACATCCATTGTTATAGTGAGCAATGAGGCAAATAGGAAGTTAGGATATTGAGTGTGGGGGGCGGTGAGTGGCTGGGTAGGGGCACTGGGCCTGATGTTCAGTGGGGCCTATAAGGAAGTTAGAATATTGAGGCTGGGATTAGGATCCTATCACCTTCACTTTTCAATGCCCCCTCCCCAAAGATTTACTGGTGGGGGTCTTTCAGTCTCCCTTGCTCCCTTATCCCCTCACTAGTGCTAATAGGGCCAAGACACATTCTCCATGCCAATGTGGGTTTGGGTTGTGACAATACATATAACATATATTTATTGACTATTTACTTCCAAGACATCAAGGGGGAATTCAAAAATAAATTAAACCCATTTTTTCTCTCTCAAAAACCATATAATCTAGTAGAGGACCTAAGATACTCTAACAAATTAATATAACATAAAATAGTATATAATAAGCATGCATAGGGAAGCAGTACAGAGAAAATCATAGCACATCACTAGGGGGAGAAAAGCAATCTCTAGTAGAAATAATAAAATAAACTGGAATGTATAGAGAACTTCAAGATTTGCAAAACATTTTATATGTATTATCTCAATTGATTATATAGTACACCATTTCATTTCCTTCTGCTTCCTAACAACGAACATGGGTACAGAGTACCCTGAGAACTTGTAGGAGGGAGAGATTGTTTCCTCATAGATTTTTCCTATGAATCCACCTGAGTTTGAAGGCTGTGTGGAGGAGGGTAGTATTTGGGCTAGACTTTGAAGAGATGCCTGGGATTTGAGCCAATGAATATCAAATAGAGGGATGTTATGGTATATCTACAATTCAATTCAACAAATATTAATTAAATACCTACTGTGTACAAGGAGCAGTGTTAGGTGAGGGAGTGGTACTATGACAAAAATAAAACAGTCCTTATCTCAAGGAGTTTAGAAGGAAGAACCTATGCATATAGGTTAATACAAAGTATAGGCAAAATAATAAAAAAAATTTAAAGAGTGTTAACAATTGGGATGTGGGGGTCAGGAGAGGTCACCATCCCATGGCCACCTGCATCACTCAGAACTCATTATGCACCCAAAGGTCTGAGTCCCTCATTGTTCCACCCAGCCACATAAGTGTCTGCTGGAAACAGAAGAGGCGAAGGATCAGAAAAGACATACAATATGAGCCTCACTTCTCCTCCCTTTTGGCCCCTTCAAGTCCTGCTCCCAGGTCATTCCCTCTCCACTAGAGACACGGACCTGTGCACTTAGGTTCTACGTGTTGGGATGGAGTGGATGACCTTGGCTTCCTAAATTGGATGACTCTGAAGGAGAGAGTGAGGCTGATAACTTTGCACAGCTCTGACTTACTTAAATCCAATTTACTGGCAAGTCAAGACGTCACCCTCATGATGTCCTTGATCATCTTCAGTAATGTCGAATGCATAACAGCAGGTTGGGGCAAGAAGACAGTGGCCTGAGGGGAGAGGCCATGGCTATTAAAGAGACTGTTGACAGCAAAGGGATGAGAAAGTGAGATATTTGGGGGAAAACAGTGAATTGTCTAGTTTAGAAGGAGCAAAGAAGAAATATATATATATATATATACACACATATATGTGTACATACAGACACACACACATACATATGTGTGTGAATATGTGTGTGTGTGTGTGTGTGTGTGAGAGAGAGAGAGAGAGAGAGAGAGATAAGAGATGAAATATGAGTTTGGATTAGATTGTGGAAGGCATTGGAAGGCCAGGCTAAAGCATTTGAGCTTTATTAGTAGGTAATAGACAGACATCAAAAGACTAGAAAAGATTAGAGGGATAACATGAGCACTGCCGTAAATTAGAAGTTTAATTTGACAATCGGGTATATGGTAGGGAGGGAGAAGAGATTGTTAGGGGTGTTATTTAGTGAGATCATTGCCATGGTCCAGAAAGAGGCAACATGGCAATCAACTTGGATGGTGACTTTGGAAACAGAAATGAGGGAGATGATGATGAGGATGATGATGACGACGACGATGATGATGACGATGATGACAACAATAATAATGGTTATTATAATAATAAATAAACTTGAAGGTTTGCAAAGCATTGTGTGTGTGTCTGTGGGTGTGTAAAGTATTTCATTTTCACAACAAATCTAGGAATCAGGTGCTATTATTATCTCCATTTTATATGAGGAAGCTGAGGCTTAGAGAGGTTGAGTGATTTCTAGATTCAAGGTGCAGGATGAGACACAGACTTTCAGATATGACCATTGTGTGAATTTGTTTTGCCTAACTATGTTACAAGATTTTTTTTTTATTTTTATTTTTTGTTTTATAATGCAGGGAGTTGGGGGAAGAGAGGGTGGAGGGACTGGGCAGTCTACAAAAGAAAAAGATCAGAAGAAGCATTTTTTTTAAAGGATAGATGAGAATAGGTGGAAGGCCAAAAGGAAATATAGACAAGCAGGACTGCTTTGAAAGTGATATATTGAATTTCTTATATATTTAAAAGGAAAAGCTCTGTATGTAACAGAGATTTGCGGTGTCATTATAATCCTGTTTTTCCTTTGTATTGTGTATATGAAATTGCTACTTGTATTTAGTGTTTAAGCTAAGAATAAAAGCTGAATTAAAGAAAAGAAATGAAAAAGAGGGGAGAGAAGGAAAGAAATATTACAGGGATAGAATAGCAAGATGATTATTGATTGAATAAACAAAGAGAAGGCAAAGATCCTAAGATAATTCAGATTTTGGCGGTAGGTCACTGAAAGAACAAGGAAATATGAGAGGAACAGGTTTGGGGGGAAAAAATCTTGTTTTTGATATTTTGAGCTTGAGGTGAAAACATCCCTTACAGGTAGAAGTTTTTGGTAGTTAGTTGGAAATACATGTCCGAAATTCAGGAAAAAGATTTGGGCTTGAAGTGTAGTCGTTTCTGGAATCTTGGAATATAATAAATTTCATTTTTATTATGTTATTTGGTGCTCAAGAGGCAGAGTCAGGAAGACCTGGGCTCAAACACTGACTCTGATCTATTTGCTGTTGTGACCCTTGATCTCTCTGTGTTCCAGGCAATGCTCTGACTCCTACATTGTA
The DNA here is from genome assembly GCA_028646595.1 of Phalanger gymnotis. Classification (NCBI taxonomy): domain Eukaryota; kingdom Metazoa; phylum Chordata; class Mammalia; order Diprotodontia; family Phalangeridae; genus Phalanger; species Phalanger gymnotis. The sequence continues at coordinate 164,218,381 of CM053623.1, read as the reverse complement.
AATCTACATTAATAGAAGGAATTTCCTCACTGGGAATTCCCTGTTCCAATGAAATCACAAATGCATCCCCCAAAATCATTAGTGATACTGCCCTAGAGTTTTCTCTCTGTATATTATCTTTCCTGCATTGTGTATCAGCACCACACTTTTCTCATAGAAAGAATTTGTTAAAGTTGCCTTTTTTCTCTATTTTTTCAAACAATTCCCTTAAAAATCTGTGTTGATGGTTGTTTTTCTACCCCCCTAGGGGGAAGTTCATTTTGCCGTGATCATTTTCTGTCTGAAATCTAGTTGTTTAGAGTCTCTGTTTCCTGTTTTGTTAATGAGGTTTTATAGGTTTATACACTTAATTTTTGTTTATGTTTTCAGTTTTGTTAGCACAAAATTGCGAATAGTGGCTTCTGATGACTGATCTGATGGCTTCTTTATTTCTTCACCATTTATTGAAAATTTCTACTTGCCAATTTTGATCCAGGTAAATTAATTTTCTTCTCTCTCTTTTTAAAAAATAAAACCAACTGATAATTTGTAATTTTTGTTTGACTTTAAAAATAGCTTGACTTGCTTAGCTTAATAGTCTTTTGTTTTTAATGTTGTTCATGTCTCTTTTGATTTTTAAAAATTTCTATTTTCAGCTTAAGGATGACTAATTTGTTGATTGTCTAGGGTTTTTTTTAAGTTGCATTAGTCATTATTCTTAATTTCTTTCCCTTTGGTTAATATCAGCTTTCAGAGGTAAATTTCAAATAAGAATTGCTTTGGCAATATAGTATAAATTTTGGTATCTTGAATGAAAGAATAATGTAAAAGTAGTCATTCAGATCTTACTATATGTCAAGCAGTGTTCTAAACTCAGGTGGTACACAAATAGAAAAATGGCAACATTCCTCATTTTCAAAAAAATACATTCTAACTGGAGAAGACAATACATAAAAGATTGCAGCTCAGCTTCAGGACAAATGGAAAAATGCAGAAGTCCTAATGGTTTAGTGAGACAGAGGGCAAAATCTTAGTAGGTCAGATGACAGTGCCAGGGTCTGCAGGACATAGGGGCAGGTAAGACAGTATGGTCTAGAGGATCATAGGAAGTAGTAGTAAGACAGATAATAATGCCTGAGGAGGGGAGGTCCTCTATATCACTTTTCCCTACAAGCTTCACTCCTGACTCTTCATGTTTTCTGTCTTATGCCACAGAAACCTGTCTAATGTGGAAGCACCCTCCACCCTTGAATTTCACACATTGAAATTATCCTCTACCCTTTTAGCCTTTCCCTCTGATTGGTTGATTCCTCCCAGAACTTCCATTTTAAGGAGGATTCATATTTTCATTCCTTTCCAGGCTGTACTCCTGAATCTCTAGACTTCTCTACCATGGTGATGAATTACGTTCTTTCATTTCTCTTAGCCCTCTCCCCACCCCACCCCACCCCACTTTTAACCTTCCTGTTATTTATTTTCTTCCACCATTAAAATGTAAGCTCTTCTAGGATTACAACCAAGAACACCTACCCAGCAAAACTGAGTATAATCCTTCAGGAGGAAAAAAAAATGGATATTCAATGAAATAGAGGACTTTCAAGCATTCTTGGTGAAAAGACCAAAGCTGAATAGAAAATTTGACTTTCAAATACAAGAAGCAAGAAAAAAATGAAAAGGTAAACAAGAAAGAAAAATCATAGGAGACTTAATAAGGTTAAACTGTTTATGTTCCTACATGGGAAAATGACGCTTGTAGCTCATAAGAACTTTCTCATTATTAGGACAATTAGAAAGAGCATGTATAGACAGAGGGCACAGGTATGAATTGAATATGACAGGATGATACCTAAAAATAAAATTAAGGGATGAGAAAGAGGAATGCACTGAGAGAGAGAGAAAGGGAGAGGTAGAATGGAGTAAATTGTCTCAGGTGAAAGAGGCAAGAAAGCACTTTTACAGTGAAGGGGAAGATGGGGAAGGTGGCAGAGAAATGCTTAGGAATTCAGGAAATACTCTCATCAGAACTGTCCCAAACAGAGAATAACATACCTACTCAGTTGGGTATAGAAATCTATCCTACCCTTCAGGAAAGTAGTCAGGGAAAGGGATAAGAGAAGGGTGTGCTAATAGAAGAGAAGACAGATTGGGGAAGGGGGTGATGAGAAGGAAAACACTTTTGAGGAAGGACAAGTTGAAAGAAGAAAGAGAATAGGGGGAAATACAGTTAGCAATTGCAACTATGAAAAAAATTTTTGAAGCAAATTTCTCTGATAAAGGCCTCACTCTCAAATATATAGAGAAATGAGTCCAATTTATAAAAATAAGAGCCATTCTCCAATAGATAAATGATCAAAAAATACAAACGGTTTTCAGATAGAATAATCAAAGCTATTTATAGCCATATAAAAGTGCCCTAAATCACTATTGATTGGAGAAATGCAAATTAAAACAATTCTGAGGGAATACCTCACACCCATATGGGACAGAAAAGGAAAATGACCAAATGTTGGAGGGAATATGGGAAAATTGAGACACTAATGCCCTGTTGGTAGAGTTGTGAACTGTTTCAACCATTACTAGAGCAATTCAGAACTGTGTTCAAAGGCTATAAAATCATGCATATTTTTTTGATCTACCAATACCATTACTAGGTTTGTATCTCAAAAGAGATGGAAAAAAAACAAACAAAAAGGAAAAAGACCTATATGTATAAAAATATTTATAACAGCTCTGTTTGGGGTGGCAAAGAATTGGAAATTGAGGGAATGGCCATCAATTGGGGAATGACTGAACAAGTTGTGGTATATGATTGTGATGGAATATTATCTTACTCTAAGAAACAATGAGCTAGATGCTCTCAGAAAAATCTTGAAAGACTTACATGAACTGATGCAAAGTGAAATGAGTAGAACCAGGAGAACATTGTATGTACATAGTAACAGCAATATGGTAAGATGATCAACTGTGAATGACTTAGCTATTCTTAGCAATGCAATGATCCACAACAACTCTGAAGGACTTAAGATGAAAAATGCCATCCATTCCCAGAGAAAGAACTGATGGACTCTGAATACAGATCAAAGTGCATTTTTTTAACTTTCTTTATTTTTCTTGAGTTTTTATTTTGGTCTATGTTTTTCTTTACAATATGACTAATAGGGAAATGCATTTTGTATGACTATACATGTATAACCTATATCAAATCGCTGGCCTTCTCAATGAGGGAGATTAGCAGGGAGTTAGAATCTGGAACTCAATTGTAAAAATAAATGTTGAAAATTGTTTTTATATGTAATTGGAGGGGAAAATGCTAAACATTTTAAATCTAAAAAGAAAAAATGTAAGCTGCTTTAGAGCTGGCACTATTTTACTTCTGCTTGTATTTGCATTCCTGGGTCTTAGAACACTGCATTATCTTGTTACTAAAAAAAAGTGCACTGGCTTGATGGAGTAGGACGGATACTGATATTCCTGTTTTTGAGAATGAATGGAGACTATTGAAAAAATGATGAGCTAAGCATGTAGCAAAAGCAAACACTGCATTTTTAAATCATCTAATGGTATCTAATAAAATAAAAATAAAAAGAAGTAAAAAAAAGAAATATCATGCCTAGTTCTTGGTACCACATTTTAGGAAAGGTATTTTTGGTGGAACAATTCCAGAATTGGGTAACCAGAGGGAAATCATGCTACCTAAGGATTATTTGAAGGATCCTGGTATGTTTACCCTGGCAAAGAGAAAACTTTAGGGGCAACATGCTTAGAGTTTTCAAATGTTTAAAGGTTTGTCATGTTAAAGAGGGATTAGATTTATTCTTCTTGGTCCCAGAGCACAGAACTAGGACCCATGGGTGAAAGTTAAGAGGGGAAAATTTCAGTTCAATAAAAGAAATGAATTGTCTGGAAAGGAAGTGAGTTCCCTGTGACTGGTGACCCTTGAGCAAAAACACAACAGGATCACTGGTTGAAGATGTTGTTTTAGCAGGAATTACTGCTTTGGTATGGTTTAATTAGATAACTTTTGAGATCTCTTTCAACTTTTGGACTCTTAAACTCAGAAGAGGCTTTGAGTTTTGCTTATGTCATTCTGAAAATTGTGAAGAGCGGGAGAACGTAAGTCAGTTTACAAAGAGGAGAGAAGCAAGTGGATGCGGTTCGAGGTCACAGTAGCTTCAAACTTTGCTCATTGCCCGGCCTTAAGGTCCAATAATATAAGATATTCCAAGTGACTTAACACAGTGTTAAGCTATTAAAGCTTAAATACCATTGGAACATCTTGCACATCCTGATTTCTCAGGGAATCAGTTGCCTTCCTTCCTGCAGGACCTGTATTGAAATCCCCAGAACCATGTTCTTCAAAGCATTTGGTATTTTTTGGATGATTTGTTTCATTAAAGTCACTTGATGGTCTTAAAGTCCACCAATTTTAGGCTGAGCGGATACAAAGAAAACAACGATGCTTCCTCAGCAGATGTCAATTACTTATCCAACTTCAGAATAGCTGTAGTACTTTAAATTTAAAAACAAAACCCTGGTAGTACCTATGTATAGTATTCTGGTAACATGCTGGTATTTCTAGCAGCTGTAATTGATACTATTGGTGATAGATTACAATACTTCCTTTGCCATATTTCTCTTTCATTTCCTCTTCTGGCCTTATTCCCTGCTCTGTCCCCCACCCACTGTTTTTCCCTTATATAATGGAACACACTGTCTCTTTATGTGGTATTAGGGAAAACAGCACCCAAACTGTTTTTTTTAAGCTTTACACTCATATCTTCAGAAGTGGTTTAAATGCTTCCTGTTTGAAGACTAAGACAAATGTAAACATGGAGTATAAATTTCCGGAGGTTGACTATTAAGATCAATAGGAAAGTGTACCTATCTTTGATGAAACCCCCAGGGATAATACAGAAAAACCACCTTATTCATATCTTGTTTAAGTTCAATAGTAGGGCCCAAATTGTGTTCCTGTATAATAAAAAAGAAACTACTCAGAAAGAAGCCTAACCATTAAAAGATAATTAACTTTCTAAAAGCTTTTACGAAGGGATATTTTATTCAAAATTATGGCTGTAACAAACATAAAACATTTTCTCCCACCCCAAATATTTAGTGAGGGGCACACTCTCCCTTATATTACTTCTACTTCTAAGGGACTGAACTCAACATTTACTTTCCCACATAGCACTGATTGCATCAAGTTCATATTCATATGCTGCATGATTTTTGGATAAAACCTGATGTCAGCTTCCACTGGCCTGGGTTTAGAAAATCACTCTTTGTTTAATGCTGTTGTTAGAAAGGGATAAAGTGTATCCTCCACAGAAAGGAACACATGATTAGAAGGGAGTGCTGAGAAAAGAAGAAACAATTCTCAGAAGTAGAACTGTAGTTAAAAGTATGGCAAAGGGTAAGCTAGACCTAAAACAGGCATGCTTAATAGCTTCATGTATAGTAACGGACACACCCCACATAAAATTAGAGCTTCATTATCTGTACATGCATCCTATGACTGGGAGGGAGATCATGTCAAGGAGCAATACATAATGGCAATATATGGGATATTACAACCCAGAAGATCTGGGACCAATCCCAGCTCTGAAAGGATGGACCAGGAATGATTAACCTTATAAAAACTTGCTCTGCTTCTGTATCTTGGGCCCTGTGCATTCCAGCATAGGTGGCCTGCCTCTAAAGAGTTGCAATAAATCTTTCCTTCACTCACTCCTGTACTTTATTTATGGACACTTCCAACACTGGACTGGCTTCAAACAAAATGTTGCTATGGCCTCATGATGACCTTATGAACTCACTACAGTATAAGACTCTATTCCTTTCACCTAGCATGAAAGAGACAAATGAAAAGATTGAGGATAGAGATTGGGACCGCATGGCTTCAGATAGGCAAATACCCTAAGGTTTTCTCATTTACCACATGGTATCTCACCAGACAACTTTGGCAAAGGAGTCATTAAGACGCCCCAAGAATAAATGAGGCAAAAAAGTCCATGACTGATGCTAGGAGGCTTTCTTTTTTGAAGACATTTAAAAACAATTACACACCCTCCCTTCACCAAATGGTTAGCTGACGAACTGATGGGGTGCTTGGGTGCCTGTGCTTGGACTCCAGTTCCAAAATCACATTTCTCCCTAGGCTCAAAACACTGTCCTTAGCAGTTTCTCTCTAGCAAAACAGGACAGCATGCCCTACCAAAATGTTCATATCTCTTCCTAATACACCAGCCAGCTGCATCTACAGAGTTTATTACTTCGAACCAGCAGTCTACTGGCTGGACTGGCTGTGTACTGAGTCATAGAGATATTGACTACTCGCTGACCTATCATATGCATCCTAGACTTAGATATAGGTATACTCCTTTATGTTTATCTTGTCTAACAAGACATTGATGGAAACAGCCTGGGTATTTCCCAGTCAGCCCTGACTGTTAGTTGACTTAGTGACACTTTTTTCTTTTTTATTTATTTAATTTATTTAATATTTTTAGTTTTCAGCACTGATTTTCACAAGAGTTTGAATTACAAATTTTCTCCCCATTTCTACCCTCACCCCCACTCCAAGATCGCATATATTCTGGTTGCCCTGTTCCCAAGTCAGCCCTCCCTTCTGTCACCCCACTCCCCCCCACCCCCTTTTCCCTTTCTTTCTTGTAGGGCAAGACAGATTTATATGCCCCATTGCCTGTATATCTTATTTCCTAGTTGCATGCAAAAACTTTTTTTTGAACATCTGTTTTTAAAACTTTGAGTTCCAAATTCTCTCTCCTCTTCCCTACCCACGCACCCTCCCTAAGAAGGCATGCAATTCAACATAAGCCGCATGTGTATCATTATGTAAAACCATTCCACAATACTCATGTTGTGAAAGACTAACTATATTTTGCTCCTTCATATCCTATCACCCTTTATTCAGTTTTCTCCCTTGACCCTGTCCCTTTTCAAAAGTGCTTGTTTTTTATTACCTCCCCCTATCTGCCCTCCCTTCTATCGTCCCCCTTCTCTTATCCCCTTTCCCCCTACTTACCTGTGGGGTAAGATACCCAATTGAGTGTATATGTTATTCCCTCCTCAAGTCAAATCTGATGAGAACAATATTCACTCATTCTCTCTCA
>CM053623.1:164175832-164210769 GCA_028646595.1 Phalanger gymnotis | reverse complement strand
CAATAATTTTTAAATTATCTCTCCTGGGTCTATTTTCCAGGTCAGTGGTTTTTCTAATGAGATATTTCACATTGTCTTCTGTTTTTTCATTCCTTTGGTTCTATTTTATAATCTCTTGATTTCTCATCAAGTCACTGGCTTCCACTTGCTCCAATCTAATTTTTAAGGTAGTATTTTCTTCAGTGGTCTTTTGGACCATCTTTTCTATTTGGCTAGTTCTGCCTTTCAAGGCATTCTTCTCCTTATTGGCTTTTTGGAGCTCTTTTGCCATTTGAATTAGTTTATTTTTCAAGGTGTTATTTTCTTCAGTATTTTTGGGTCTCCTTTAGCATGTCATTGGCTTGTTTTTCATGGTTTTCTTGCATCACTCTCATTTCTGTTCCCAATTTTCCCTCTACTTCTTTAACTTGCTTTTCCAAATCCTTTCTGAGCTCTTCCATGAGCTGAGACCAGTTCATGTTTTTCTTGGAGGCTTTTGATATAGGCTCTTTGACTTTGTTGACTTCTTCTGGCTGTATGTTTTGGTCTTCTTTGTCACCAAAGAAACATTCCAAAGTCTGAGACTGAATCTGAGTGTGTTTTTGCTGCCTGGTCATGTTCCCAGCCAACTTACTTGACCCTTGAGTTTTTCGTTGGAGTATGACTGCTTGTAGAGTATAGAGTACTTTGTCCCAAGCTTGAGGGGCTGTGCTGTTGTTTTCAGAGCTATTTCTACACAACAAGCTCTGCCACACCAGCGCTACTCCTCTCCCAAGAACCACCAACCTGGACCGGATTCAGATCTAAGCTGGCTCTGCAATCCTGCTCAGATCCGCCATTTAATTCCTCTGACCAGGTGGGCCTGGGGCTAGAAGCAACTGCAGCTGTAGCTCTGTAAGCACCCTCAGAACTGCATCACCTCAGTTGGCCCCACGGCGGTGGCCGAACCTCGAACTCTTTTCACTCTATCCTCGCAGCTTTCCTGACTAACTTTCTCTGTTGTCTTTGGTGTTTGTGGATTGAGAAGTCTGGTAACTGCCACAGCTCACTGAATCGGGGTTCTAGGGCCTGTTTGGCCCAGCTCCCGGTCTGGTTGGTCTAGGCACGGCTCATGCTGGGCTCTGCTCTGCTCCGTTCCCAGCTCCCACTCTCAGCTCTGTGCCATAGACCTTACCCAGTGACCATCTAGGCTGTCCTAGGCTGGGGCCCTGCTTCCCTCTGCTAATTTGTGGGTTCTGCAGTTCTAGATTTTGTTTGGTGCCATTTTTATAGGTGTTTGGAGGGACCTGGGGGGGAGCTCATGGAAGTCCCTGCTTTCCAGCTGCCATCTTGGCTCCACCCCCCAACTTAGTGACATTTAAAGCCTAAAACCATACCTCCATGTAGCACCTCCCCTTGGGCTATTTCTCAGTGAACTCTGGGTAAAATACCTGCACAGTAGATATAAAAAGTGCATGTTCCTTTAAGAACTGACCACTCTTTAACCACTCCCTAATCCCACTCTGAATCACCTAATTAGCATATGTGGCACATTTTTTGCTATAGTTTAAGCTATATAAACATTAACTACACCCCTGTAAGGTTGCAGGTTCCCTAAGAACTCTTGCTCACTGAAAAGTATAACAATAAATCTTTGCCATCTTAACTTAAGGAATGGTTTAGTCTGTGAATTCATTCCACACAACCTCGAATCTCTTTGGGAACTTCGGTCTTGGGGTTCCTTTATCTCTGGTGTCCCCCTCAACAGAACCAGTTACATCTATGCATGCTATATGTCTCCAAGGACCTTCCTTTACATGTCATCACAATTCTTCTGGAAACAAAGCTTCTGAGTGTCTTTTTAATGGAAAAGTAGAGGTAATATTAGACAAGCAAGTTAATAGGTCTTGTTCATGTACCAGACGTCCATTATACTCTCCTTCTGTCTGAAAAAAATGTCTTTTTTCTTTTTTTAATATTTTTCCCTAATTACGTGTAAAAAACAATTTTTTACTTTTTAAAAAATTTTGACTTTCAAATTTTATCTCTCCCTCTCTCCCCATCCCCCATCTTGAGAAGGCAAACAATTTCATATAGATTACACTTGTGCAGTAATGCAAACATACAATCATTAGTCATGTTGTAAAAGAAAACACAGACAAAAAAAGAAAGTTTAAAAAAAGTGTCATTTGATCTGTATTTATACTATATCAGTTCTTTCTCTAGACATGGAAAGCATTTTTCATCATAAGCCTTTCAGAATTATCTTGGATTATTGTATTGTTAAGAATAGCTAAATCATTCACAGTTGGTTATTATACAATATTGCTGTCACTGTGTACAATGTTCTCCTGGTTCTGCTCATTTCACTTTGCATCAGTTCATGTATGTCTTTTTAGGTTTTTCTGAAATCATGCTACTTATTATTTCATTTCTTATAGTACAATATTATTTCATCACAATCATATGCTACAACTTGTTTAGCCATTCCCCAATTGATGGGTATACCCTCAATTTCACATTCTTTGCCATGACTAAATGAGCTGCTAAAAATATTTCTTGTATATATAGGTCCCTTTCTTTAAAAAAATCCCTTTGGGGGTACAGAGCTAATAGTGGTATTGCTGGGTCAAAGGGTATGAATGGTTTTATAGCCCTTTGGGCATGGTTCCAAATTGCTCTCCAGAATGGTTGAATCAGTTTGCAATTCTACCAAGCATGCATTAGTGTCTTGATTTTCTCACATATTCTCCCACATTTGTCATTTTCTTTTTCTGTTATGGTAGCCAATTTGATAGCTGTGGGGTGGTAACTCAGAATAGTTTTAATTTGCATTTCTCTAATCAATAGTGATTAGAGCATTTTTTCATGACTATAGTTAGCATTGATAACTTTATCCAAAAACTGCCTATTCGCATCCTTTGATCATTTATCAATTTGAGAATAGGTCTTTTTTAAAATAAATTTCACTCATTTCTCTATATATTTTAGAGACAAGGCCTTTATCAGAGAAACTTGCTGTAAAAAAAATTTTCACAGTGGTAATTACTGTGTATTTCCCTATATCCTATTTTTCTCTCTCTCTTTTCACCCTGTCCATCCTGAAAAGTACTTTACTTCTGACTACTGCCTCCTCCAATCAGCCTTCCTTTCTATCAACCACCCCCTTCTTTTATCTTCTTGCCCTTCTACTTTACTGTAGGGTAAGATAGATTTGTTATTCTCCCTTTGGGTCAATTCTGATGAGAATAAAGTTCATGTGTTGCTTCCAACTTCTCCCATCTTCTCTTTCACTATGAAAGCTTTCTTGCCTCTTTTATGTAAGGCAATTTATTCCATTCTAACTCTCCTTTTCTCCTTCTTCCAGTGCATTCCTCTTTCTCAATTTCACTTTTTAGATATCCTATCATATTCAATTCATACTCTTACTATCTGTCTATGTTTACCCCTAACTGCCCTAATGATGAGAAAGTTCTTATGAGTTATAGGTATCATCTTCTTATGGTAGGAATATAAACAATTTAAACTTATTAAGTCCCTTATGATTTCCCTTTTCTGTTTACCTTTTAATGCTTTTCCTGAGTCTTGTATTTTAAAGCCAAATTTCCTATTTAGCTCTGGTCTTTTTATCAAGAATGCTTGAAAGTCCTCTATTTCATTGAATATTCATTTTTCCCCTCATACTCAGTTTTGCTGGGTAGGTTATTCTCAGTTGTAATCCTTGCTACTTTGTCCTCCAGAATATCATATTCCAAGCCCTCTGATCCTTTAATGTAGAAACAGCTAAATTTTGTGTTATTCTGACTGTGGCTCCATAATAGTTGAATTTTTTTTTCTGACTGCTTGCAATATTTTCTCCTTAAGCTAGGAGCTCTGGAATTTGGCTGTAATATTTCTGGCAGTTTTCATTTTGGGATTTCTATCAGAAGGTGAATTCTTTCAATTTCTATTTTGTCTCTTAGTTCTAGAATATCAGGGTAGTTTTCCTTGATAATTTTTTGAATGATAATGTCTAGGCTCTTTTTTCCCATGGATCATGGCTTTCAGGTAGTCCAATAGTTGTTAAATTATCTCTTAGTCTAGTTTCCAGGTCAGTCATTTTTCCAGTTAGATATTTCACATTTTCTTCTATTTTTCATTCTTTTGATTTCATTTTATTGTTTCTTGATGTCTCAGTGCTTTTCTCATTCTTGATATTGCTTCTTTTAACTAAGCATTTTTCTGTATGCTGATTTTGCTTCATATATTATGTTAAAAAATTCAGTGTTGGTCATGAAGGCTTACACCATATGTTCGTAGTTTCTGTTGAGAAAAAAAGCAGGATGTAGGGTAAGGGGGAATGGAAGAAGACAGGGGTGACCTGGAAATATACAAAATCTTAAAAGAGCATAGAGCCAATCTTTACCCAACTATTAGGAATTCTCTTACTGGAGGCTCTGAGTTTTTATAATTAAATACTTTTCTGTCTCCATAAAATAGCATTGAAAGTGTTGAATCTAAGACAATTTGTTGACCTAGGCTAACAACTAAACTAATAAATTGGGTGGGGCACATGGGGTGTTCATGGATGACTATCACCTCTGATGTAAGGGCTTACTGAGCCCTTTTCAAGGCTGCTTATCCATCTTTGGTATTCACCAATTAACTAACTTTCACCTGTGACTCCAAAAAACTGTAGCAGAAACCACAGCCTGGTAACACCATCTCAGTAGATGGGACAAACCAGGTTGAGGGTAATCAACAGGCTTCAAACCCATTGGGAATTAGGGGGATGTCTACCTCAAGCATGTGAAGATTGCTCCTGGTGGAATGGGTGGATGAGAAAATTTTTCCAACAGCCATGAAAGCAGCTCAAGCAAGTGCTATGGAGTGCTTAGAGCTTGGTTAAACATCAAAGAGGCCAAGATCATCCACCAGATCCTGGGGACATCACCAGTCATTTTGACTTCACCACTGTACTTTGATAACTCACAAAGAGGGAAGGAGACTGATAACTTTGTGCAACTCTGCCTCAATTAATTCCAATTCATGAGCAAGTTAAGATGTCACCCTATTGAGTCATTGGTCCTCTTCAAAATGAAGGATGAACAACAACAATATAATTGTGCGTGGCTGATTAATTCTTCTGAGGAGAAGGAAAGAGAAGAGGTGATCAAAGAAAAGATTATACCCTAAACCACTCCATAAGAAAAAGATATGGGAGGCCTGGGAAAGATTGAGATCTATCTCTTTCCAAAAGGGAATAGGGAATAGATAGGAATTGCATAGCAGCTAGATAACTCTTAATTCCACAGTGACATTCATAATTATTTTTAAAAGTTTATTATTTATTTTTAACCTTCTTTTCTTTGTAAATTTTTATTTTTAAATTCTTTCCTTCCCTCTTACTCCCTCCCATGCCCACTGAGAAGGTAAGCAATACGATATCAATTATACATGTGAAATCATGCAAAACATATTTCCATATTAGAAATATTTCCCCCCAAAAGCAAGAAAAATAAAGTGAGAAAATTATATTCCAACTCACACTCCAAGTTCATCAGTTTTTTTTCTCTGGAAGATAGCATTTTTCCTCATGAGTCCTTTGGAATTGTTTTGGATCCTCTTATTGGTTGGAGTAGCCAAGTCTTTCACAATTGATCATCATTACAGCATTGCTGTTATTGTCCACGATGATCACCCAGTTCTCATTTCATTTTGCATCAGTTCATATAGGACCTGCTATGTTTTTTTCCTGAAACCATTTGTCGTTTCTTATAGAACAATAGTATCCATAACAATCATATGCCAGAACTTGTTCAGCCATTCCCTAACTGATGAGCATCCTCTCAATCTAACTCTCTGCCACCACACAAAAAAGCTGCCATAAATATTTTTCTGCATATAGGTCCTTTTCCTTTTCTTTTGCTCTTTTTGGGATACAGACCAAGTAGTGGTATTGCTGGGCTAAAGGGTATGCCAATTTTATAGCCTTTGGGGCATAGTTCCAAATTGTTCTCCAGAATGGTTGGACCACTTCACTACTGCAATACCTGTTCATTAGTGTGTACCTATTTTTCCCTCATCCTCTCCAACATTTGTCATTTCTGATAGGTGTGAAGTGGTACCCTAGAGTTTTTTTATTGCCTTTCTATAGTGATTTGGAACATTTTTCAGGTAACTATAAATAGTTTTGATTTCTTCTGAAAATTACTTGTTTATATCTGTTGACTGTTTTTCAGCTGGGGAATAGCTTTTATTTTTATAAATTTGACTCAGTTCTATACTCAGTATCTATTTGAGAAATGAGGCCTTTATCAAAAAAATTGCTGTAAAAATTTGATATTATTTCACTGTCTATAATACCTTTTAGCAAAATGTAGTTTCCTTATCTCTTTTAATTAGATTTATTTTTGCTTTTGCTTTGTCTGAGATCATGATTGCTACCCCTGTATTTTTTTTAGTTTAGCTGAAGCATATTACAGTCTGCTCTAGCTCTTTATCTAACTCTGTGTGTGTCTTTCTATTTCAAGTGTGACTCTTGTAAATGACATATGGTTAGATTTTGTTTCCTAATCCATTCTGCTATCTACCTCTGTTTTATGAGTGGGCTAATACCATTCACATTCATAGGTATGATTATTAACTATGTTCTTCTTTCTATCCCAATTTTTTCCTGTTTCTTATTCTCTCTTTTTTCCTGTCCCTCTTCGAAAGTCTATTTTGCTTCTAACCACAGTCTCCCTTAATCTTTGTTCCCTTTTTCACCACCACACTTTTCCCCCTTCCCCTCTTATTTCTCTATCGGACCACTTCTATACACAACTGAGTGTGCATATATATTCTTCTCTCTTTGAACCAATTCCAATGAAAGTGAGGTTCAAACATTTCCCATCACTCTCCACTTCACATTTTCTTGTTTTTTTTTCATTCTTTTAGCTTCGCGTTATTAGTTTTTTTATTTTAATTTTTTAGATTAATTTATTTTTAATTTTTAACATTCACTTCCACAAGATTTTGACTTACAAATTTTCTCCCCATCTCTCCCCTACCCCCCATCCCAAGATGGCATGTATTCTGATTACCTCTATCCCCAGTCTGCCCTCCCTTCTATTATCCCACTCTCTCCTTCCTTATTCCCTTCTTCCTTACTTTCTTGTAGGGCAAGATAGATTTCTATACCCCATTGCCTGTATATTTTATTTCCCAGTTGCATGTAAAAACAATTTTAACATTTGTTTTTAGAATTTTAAGTTCCAAATTCTCTCCCTTCCTCCATCCCCACCCACCCTCATTGAGAAGACAAACAATTCATTATAGGTTATATATGCATCATTATGCAAAATGTGTCCACAACAGTCATGTTGTGAAAGACTATATTTCACTCCATCCTATTCCATCCCTCATTTATTCAGTTTTCTCCTTTGACCATGTCCCTTTTCAAAAGTGTTTGGTTCTGACTACCCCCTCCCCCAAAATGTCCTCCATTTTATCATTCCCCGCCTCCATCCCCTTACCGTAAACTTTGCTGTAGGGTAAGATACCCAATTGAGTGTGTATGTTATTCCCTCCTTAAGCCAAATCTGATGAGAGTAAGGTTCACTCATCCCATTTCACCTCCCTCCTCTTCCCTTCCATTATAACAGCTTTTTCTTGCTTCTTCTATATGAGATAATTTACCCCATTCTATTTCTCCCTTTCTTCTTCTCCCAATATATTCCTCTCTCACCCCTTAATTTAATTTTCTTTTAGCTATCATCTCTTCATATCCAACTCACCCTGTGCCCTCTGTCTGTCTCTCTATCTATCTATCTATCTATCTATCTATCTATCTATCTATCTATCTATCTATCTGATATATATATACATACACATACATATATGTATGCACACACATATACATGTGTGTATACATATATGTATGTGTACATGTATATACATATGTACGTGTGTATGTATGTATATTCCCTTCAACTACCCTAGTACCGAGAAAGGTCTCATGAGTTACAAATATCATCATTCCATGTAGGAATGTAAACAGTTCCACTTTAATAAGTCTCATGATTTCTCTTTCTCGTTTACCTTTTCATGCTTCTCCTGATTCTTGTGTTTGAAAGTCAAATTTTCTATTCAGCTCTGATCTTTTCATCAAGAATGCTTGAAAGTCTTCTATTTTACTGAAAGTATATTTTTTCCCCTGAAGTATTATACTCAGTTTTGCTGGGTAGATGATTTTTGGTTTTAGTCCTGGCTCTTTTGACCTCTGGAACATCATATTCCAAACCCTTCGACCCCTTAAGGTAGAAGCTACTTGATCTTGTGTTATCCTGATTGTATTTCCACAATACTTGAATCGTTTCTTTCTGGCTGCTTGCAATATTTTCTCCTTGACCTGGGAACTCTGGAATTTGGCTACAATATTTCTAGGAGTTTTCCCTTTGGGATCTCTTTCAAGAGGCAATTGGTGGATTCTTTCAATTTCTATTTTACCCTCTGGTTCTAGAATATCAGCTTAGTTTTCCTTGATAGTTTCTTTTCTAACTTCTTTTTTATTTTTAGTTTACAACACTCAGTTTTTGAGTTCCAAATTTCCTCCCCTTCCCTCTTCTCCCCATTCCCCCAAGGTGGTAAGTAATCTGATATAGGTTCGGTGTATAACTTCACATTAAACCTATTTACACAATAGTCAAGTTGTAAAGAAGAATTATAACCAATGGAATGAATCATGAGAAAGAAGAAACAAAACCAAAAAAGAAGGAAAAAAAAGAAAGCAAATAGTTTGCTTCAATCTGCATTCAGATTCCACGATTCTTTCTCTGGATGTGGATAGCTTTTCCATCATTTTGGAGCTGTCTTTCAACCTTATATTGCTGAGAAGAGCCAAGTCTATCAAAGTTAGTCATCACAGATACCGTGTGTCTATAATTGTGTATACTGTTCTCCTGGTTCTGCTCCACCCACTCAGTATCAGTTCATATAAGTCTTTCCAAGATATTATGAAGTCTGTCTGTTCCTCATTTCTTACAGCAAAATAGTATTCCATTACATTCATATAACACAGCTGTTTAGCCATTCCCCCATTGATGGGCATCCCTTTGATTTCCTATTCTTTGCCACCACAAAAAGAGCTGCTGTAAATATTTTTATACATGTGGGTCCCTTTTCCACTAGTGTGATCTCTTTGGGATACAGCCATAGAAGTGGTATTGCTGGGTCAAAGGGTATGCATATTTTTATAGCCCTTTGGGCATAGTTCCAAATTGCTCTCCAGAATGGCTGGATCAGCTCACAACTCCGCCAACAATGTAACAGAATTCCAATTTTCCCGCATCCTGTCCAGCATTTATCATTTTCCTGTTTTGTCACATTGGCCAATCTGACGGGAGAGATGTGGTACCTAAGAGTTGTTGTGATTTGCTTTTCTCTAATCAATAGTGATTTAGAGCATTTTGTCGTATGACTATAGATACCTTTAATTTCTTCCTCTGAAAACTGTCTGTTCATATCTTTGACCATTTATCAATTGGGGAATGACTTGTATTCCTATAAATTTGACTCAGTTCCCTGTATATTTTAGAGATGAGGCCTTTATTAGAGACACTGAGTGTAAAAATTCTTTCCCAATTTTCTGCTTCCCTCATAATCATTGTTTCATTGTCTTTGTACAAAAACTTTTAATTTAACATAATAAAAATTATCCATTTTGCATTTTGTAACACTCTCTATTTCTTGTTTGGTCATAAATTCTTCCCTTCTCCATAAATCTGACAGGTAAACTATTTCTTGCTCTCCCAAACTGCTTATAGTATCAGCCTTTATTCCTAAATTGTGAACCAATTTTGACTTTGTTTTGGTATATTAAAAACACTAGAAAGCATAGGAATAAATGGAGTCTTCCTTAAAATCATGAGTAGCATCTATCTAAAACCATCAGCAAGGATTTTATGTAACGGGGTTAAGCTAGATGCATTTCCAATAAGATCAGGGGTGAAACAAGGATGTCCATTATCACCCCTATTATTCAATTTGGTACTATGAAATGTTAGCTTTAGCAATAAGAGAAGAAAAAGACATTGAAGGAATTAGAATATGCAAAGAAGAAACTAGTTACTACTCTTTACAGATAATGAGGATTTACTTAGAGGATCCTAGAGAATAAGTAAAAAACTATTTGAAATAATAAATAACTTTAGCAAAGTTGCAGGATATTAAATAAACCCATATAAATCCTTGGCATTCCTATATAATACTAACAAAGCCCAACAGCAAGAGAAGGAAAGAGAAATTCCATTTAAAGTTACTGTAGACACTGTAAAATATTTGGGAGTCTACTTGCCAAGACAAAACCAGGACCTATATGAACACAATTACAAAACACTTTTCACACAAATAAAGTCAGATCTAAATAAATGGAAAAACATCAGTTGCTTGTGGTTAAACTGAGCTAATGTAATAAAATGACAATTTTACCTAAATTAATTTACTTATTTAGTGCCATACCAATCAAACTACCAAAACTTATTTTATAGAGCTAGATGAAATAATAACAAAATTCATCTGGAAGAACAAAAGATCCAGAAAAGATCCAGGGAATTAATGAAAAGAAATACTAGAGAAGGAGGCCTAGCCATGCCAGATATTAAACTTTATTATAAAGTGCAGTCACCAAAACTACTTTCTACTGGCTAAGAAACAGAGTGGTGGATCAGTGGAATAGGTTAGATACATAAGACACAGTAGTCAATGACTGTAGCAATCTACTCTTTGATAAACCCAAAGAGTTCAGCTTCTGGGTTAAGAATTAAATATTTCACAAAAACTGCTGGGAAAAGTGGAAAATATTATTGCAGGAACTAGGCATAGTCCTTGATAATTATTTGAAAGATGATATCTAAGCTCTTTTTTTCATCATGGCTTTCAGGTAGTCTAATAATTTTTTAATTATCTCTCCTGGATCTATATTCCAGGTCAGTGGTTTTTCCAATGAGATATTTCACATTGTCTTGTATTTTTCTCATTCTTTTGGTTCTGTTTAATTTCTTGATTTCTCATAAAGTCATTAGCTTTCATTTGCTCCATTTTAATTTTTAAGGAATTATTTTCCTCAGAGAGCTTTTAGACCTCTTTTTCCATTTGACCAATTCTGTTTTTTAAGGCATTCTTTTCCTGATTGGCTTTTTGGACCTCTTTTGCCATTTGAGTTAGTCTATTTTTTAAGGTGTTATTTTCTTCAGTATTTTTTGGGTCTCCTTTAGCAAGCTGTTGACTCATTTTTCATGATTTTTTTGCATCATTCTCATTTCTCTTCCCAATTTTTCCTCTATTTCTCTTACTTGATTTTCAAAATCCTTTTTGAGCTCTTCCATGGCCTGAGACCAATTCATATTTTTCTTGGAGGCTTTTGATGTAGGATCTTTGACTTTGTTGTCTTCTTCTGGCTGTATGTTTTGATCTTCTTTGTCACCAAAGTAAGATTCTATACTCTGAGGTTTTTCCCAGTCAATTACTTCACTTTTGAGCTCTTTGTATGACTCTGCTTCCAGAGTGGAGAGTGCTCTGTCTCAAGCTTCGGGGGTTTTGAACAGCTGTTTTCCAAGCTACTTGTACACACCTATAAATTTTCAGTTCTGGGGTGGCATGATTGAAGGAGAGGTGTTTACTCCTCTCCTGGCCTGTGCTCTGGTCTGTGAGTGACCTCAGGCACTCTTTTCTGTCTTGGAACTGCCCGGAGGACTCCCTCTCCACATCCACCACAAGATCTGCCACACCAGTGCTCCTCCTCACCCCAGGACTGCCAAGGCCTGGGACCCAGATCCAAGCAGGACAAAGCAAGAGAATCCTGCCTCAGCACCAGCAAAGAGATCCCTGCAGTCCCGCTCTGATTAGCCACTTGATGCTCCCATCATCTGTGGGCCTGGAGCTCTGGAAGTAGCCACTGCCACTGCTGCTGCCACTGCTGCTGCCACCTCTGCTGCCCTGGGGCTGTACCAAGCCTTTCTCTCACCCAGGTCCAACAGAGTTTTCCCATTTACCTGCTAAGTTGTCTTTGGTGTTTGTGGGTTGAGAAGTCTGGAAACTGTCACAGCTGCCAGTGATTCCACGCCCTGAGGCCTGCTCCACCAGGTCTGCCTCCACCTGCTCTGTGCTGACACAGCCCACGCTGCGCTGTGCTCCACTCCCAGCCCAATGCGATAGATCCTTTCTGTCAATCTTCCAAGCTGTTTCACTGTGTCATTTTGTGGATTCTGTAGGTCTAGAATTTGTTTAGAGTCATTTTTTACAGCTGTTTCAAAGGATTTGGGAGAGAGCTCAAACAAGTCCCTGCTTTTACTCCACCCCATCCCCCAGGTTTGTTTTGTTTCTTGATGTCTCATGGAATCATTAGCTTCCACTTGCCCAATTCTAAATTTTAAGGAATTATTTACTTCAGTGAGATTTTGTACTCTCCTCACCCCCTTTAGCTTATTCTGATTTTTAAGGAATTCTCTTCAGCAGATTTTTGTGCCTCTTTTACCAAGATGTTAATTCTCATTTCATAATTTTCTTGCATCACTCTCATTTTTTCTCTCAATTTTTTCTCTTTGATCTTATCTCTTTCTTTAAGCTCTATTGGGAACTCTTATTTGGGTCCAAGTGGTAGTGTTCTTTGAGGCTTTTTTGGGTAGCTGTTTTCACAGTTTTGTGTTCTTCTGAGTTTATGTTTTGGTCTTCTCTGCCATGTAGTAGCTTTTCATGGTCAAACTTTTTTGTTGTTATTTGCTCATTTTCCTAGTGTATTTCTTGACTTTGCATTTTATGTTGAAGCTAGGCTCCAGTCAACCGGGGATGGGGAGGCACTGTCTCAAGCTTCAGGGTTTTTTTTGTGCTATTATTTTCAGAGCTAGTTATGGAGCTCTGCAAGATTTTGGTGCTTTCAAGGTGTTGCGATCCTGGGAGAGGAATGGTTACTTCTCTCCTGCGTCTGTATGCTGGTCTTTACCCAGGAAAAGCTCCCCAACTTCCTGCAGTCATGAGCACTCCTTTGTGCTTTGGAACTGAGACCGAGGCCTTGTTCACTTTTGACCAAACGCCAGCTCGCCTCTTTGTGACCCAGAACTATGTATGGACAACAGAGTTGCCAATAAGCGCTAGCTATACCCAGGGTCAGCAAAGGATCCCCCTATAATCTCTTTCCAACCTGTACCTGGGCTGAGAACTTCTGAAGCTGTTGCTAAGGCCACTATTGTCATCCCCACATGTAGCCTCTGAACAGGCCTCCACCCTGGTGTCACAGATTTCTCCTGCCAATTTGGTAAGTTTTCTTAGGCCAGAAAAAAATGTCTCACCCCAACCTTTTGTTGGCTCTGTCGCTCCAAAATTTGAAGCATTATTTTAAAGTTGTTTGGAGGGGAATGTTGGGAGAATTCAGCTGAGTAGCTACCCCTAATCCACTATCTTTGACACACGTCATTATTATACTGGTATTTAACACCATCCTAATTTAGCTTTATCCTGTATTTCTAGTCATTTCATATTGCTCCCCTTTAATTGCATTAATACTAGTTTTCCATGCTTGGCCTTTAATCCCACCTCCACCCATTCACACATTCTGTCTCACATACCTAGAATGCATATGTCTGCTTCCCAGGGTCATTATCTTCCTTGAAGCTCAGCTCAGGTATCTGACGCCTACTCTCTGAATCCTCCCTGTCCCCAGCTCATTGTTATTGTTCTCTCCTTCCTCAAATTACCTTATGCTTACTTATTTTGTGGGCAGAGTATATCTCCCAGGAGAATATAAGCCCCTTCTGGGCAGGAACCCTATTGATTTATAAAATAGAAAATTAATTTATTCATTTGTAGTGTGGTGTATCATGTCAGCACTCCCGACCATCTCCTTCTTGGTACCGATTGACCTTTAACCAGCATCTGAAACACTGTATCCCCATGAATAGCAGGTTAAATTTCTTCAAGAAGTACAGTTAAGGCCTCAGGGTCAGTGGAAACTCTGTCACAGGATAAGTGTTGGTAGACTCTGATGGCTATGGCTTTTTCCCACTCTTGATTCCACCAGAGCTGGAACATGTTGAAGATTTGCATGATGGTTTTGGGGTGATCTTCCTCCAGCCTTTCTGGTAGGTGCAGCTTTAGGCCCGGGCACATTATGCCCAACTCCTGCCATTTATGTCCCACATGCCGGGCTAGTTTCAGCAGATTCTTTTCATTTGCCACTGGCTCACCTGTTCTCACGCTTGGGTCTCTTTAAGCAGGCTATACTTCACTTAAAAAATAAATCAACCAGCACAGTGTTTGTACATACTAAGTGCTTAATAATTTTTTCCATACTGAATTGAATACTATAGAGGAGATGTATTTTGTAACTATGAGTTAGATTGGGGTAATCTTTGAGATTCCATCCAAATATTGTGTGATTTTATGTTCAAAAGTGAACCACACATTTATGTGTTCCTCTTCACTAGTGATTTTTGTGGAAAGAGTAACAGGGGTGAGGAACCTGTGGCCTCAAGGCCACGTGTGGCCCTCTAGATCCTCAAGTGAGGTCATTCGTCTGAATATAAACTTCACAAAAATCTTCTTAATTTATGCTGTGAAGTTTGGATTCAGTCAAAGGGCCTCACTTGAGGTCCTAGAGGGCCACATGTGGCCTCGAGGAGGCAGGTTCACCACCCCTGGTAGAACATAATTGTTTAAGGACAATGTGAGGGGAAATTCATGCTTTTGGTGGCAGCTAGACTAGGTGACCTCTAAGATTCTATGATTCCAAGCTATACTAATTCATTTTATTTCATAGTCCCTAGTACGTGCTAGGTGTACAATAAACGATGATTACTGATTGGTGTACTTGAATATAGGACAACTAGGTGGTATGGTGGATAGAGCTCCAAGCTTAGTCAGGAAGATCTTGAGTTCAGAACCAGCCTCAGACCCTTACTAGCTTTGTGACTCTGGGCAAGTCACTTAACTCTGTTTGCCTTGGTTTCTTCATCTACAAAATGAGCTAGAGAAGGAAATGGTAAACCATTCCAAGATCTCTGCTAAGAAAACCCCCAAATGGGATGATGAAGAGTTGGACATGACTGAAAAATAAGAATACTTGAATATAAAACCCTATTGACCTAATACGTTTGATAAATTAATGTGCTCGATAGTAAATTTTGTTTTCAGGTCTGTAGCCCTGACATTTTGAAAAAAAAATATTATTGTATTTAGAAAATGCTAAGATACCAACATACCTAACCCAACTCCTCTGCAGTTGCTTCCAATGCAATTAAGAACAACCAAGAGACCTGAATTTGAAAATTGTACCTGAGAAAGGGTATCACTGTGTGTGTGAAAGGTTATTGCCTCTTTTGTCAACTCCCCTCATGTTTTCATTTTCTTTGTCACTCTGTGGTTCATTTCCTCTTCATTCTAGGAACTGTGTTACGTTTTGAACTTCTCTCTTTTCACAAGGAGACATCACTAGACTTACCTATTTCCACATTCTGGAAATAAATTGAGCAAGAGAATGAGAAAGACTATTTCAGAAACAAGGGAGATGATGTCAACAAATACAAGAAGGGAGAGGAGGGGAAAAATAAAGAAAGGTAAAAATTAAAAGCAGAAAATTCATTGGAAAAAATATGAGAAAAGTAACAGGCATGGCAAGACAGGAAAATTCAATTCAAAATTCAATTCAATTCAAAAATTCAAATTCAATACAGAAAACTAGAGAGATTCAGATAGATGGGAACTGCATTTTCTGAGGCGTTGGTTCATTAGGTAGGAGAACCTTGGTGGGAAGGTGGTGTCATATTCATTAGAGGGGAAAAGATGATAAAGAAAAAAAGAACAGAAAGGGAGAGTATGGAATTAAGCGTATGATGAAAGTGTGCCAGTCTGGGCAATGCTGTCGACCAAGGTGCTTTCTACAAAGAGATACTGACTCATAAGTTTAAGGCAGAAACATTTTCCCTCATCCACCTACATCATAGCAACAAAAGTGTTTTAAGTGACAAACGATTATCTCATGAAGGGAAACTGTTGATCACTTTCTCCTCTTTGATACTCTCTTCTCTGTAGGTTTTCAGATACCACTCTCTCCTGGTTCTTTTTCTGCCAGCTTCTTCTCAGTTTCCTTTGCTGGATGTTCCTCCAGATGGTCACCAGAGTGTTGGTCCTGGAGATGAGAAGACTCATCTTCCTGAGTTCAAATCTGGCCTTAGACACTAACTTTGTGACCCTGGAAAAGTCACTTAACTCTGTTTGCCTTGGTTTCTTCATCTATAAAATGAGCTGGAGAAGAAATGGTAAACTACTCCAGTATCTCAGCCAAGAAAATCCCAAATGGGGTCAAGAGTCCAACATGATTGAACAACAACAATGCTAGATATATCCTTTGGGGTTTGATCCTGAGCATGCTTCACTTGTCCCTCTTTACTACTCAAACTGATGGTCAGTTATCACTTTCCATGAATTTAGTTACCTTGTTTATGTAGATGATTCTCAAATCTACTTTCCCTGGTCTCCAGTCTCACATCTCTAATTGCCTTTCAAATGTACCAAACTCAATGTTCAGTAGACATCTTAAACTCAACATGTCCCAAACAGAGTTCATGATCTTTCCTTCTAAACCCTCACCCCCTTAACCTTCCCTGTTACTGTAGAAGGCAATACCATCCTCCCAGTCCCTCAGGCTTGAAACCTAGTCATCCTGGATTCCTCATGCCTACCCTCGTAGTCAAGCTGCTCCCAAGGCCAGCCTATTTCACCTCTGCAACATCTCTCCAATACATCCCTAACACTGCCACCACTCTAATAAAGGGCCTCATCACCGCATGCTTGGACTATTGCAATAGCGTGCTGGTAGGTCTTTCTGTCTCTAATCTCTCGCACTCAAATCTACCCTCCATTCAGGCACTAAATTGATTTTCCTTAAGTTCAGAGCCAGTGGCTTCCTATTGCTTCCAAGATCAAATACAAAATCTTTTGGTTGGCATTCAAAGCCTTTCATAACCCAGCCCCCTCGTCTTTCCAGTCTTCTTACATATCACTCCCCCAGCCCAAGCTTCACTAGCTCATTGTTTGGGTTCTGATGGCTCAGAGAGTAAACAGCAATTGCTTCTGTTTTGGTTGATTAATTCCCCTCCCGGATTGATTTTTTTTTTTAAACTAGGTAAAAGAGGCCATTCTTTGCCTCATTTCTTACCTAGCCTTAATCACTGAATGGGCATTGCCTCAGTCAAACTGAGACCTGGACAAGACCTTAGCTTAAAAAAGGTCAAGGTCTCGCACTGCATCCAGGGCTGTCTCCAGTTGTCCTAATCTATAACTTGCCACTAGACCCAGATGTCCCCAGAGGAGGGAGTGAGGCTGATGACTCTGCACAGCCCTCCCTCACTTAAATCCAATTCACTTGCAAGTCATGACATCACCTTCCTAATGTCATGGTCCTCTTCAAGAAGAAGGACAAGATATATCACTCCCCAAGAAGGACTCTCCAATCCAGTGACACTGGCCTCCTGGCTGCTCCAGGAACAAGACACTTTTATCTCAGCTCCAGGCATTTTCTCTGGCTTTCCCCAGGTCTGGAACACTCTCCCTCTCCCTTCTCTGCTCACACAACTGATCTCCTTTAAGTCCCAACTAAAATCCTATCTTCTTCAGGAAGCCTTCCCTAACCCCTCTTAATTCTAGTTCTTTCCTTCTTTTAAGGTTTTCCTATTATCCTGTATATAACTTGCTTTGTATATATTTGTTTACATGTTGTCTCTGCCGTTAGATTGTAAGCTCCTTGAGAACAGGAATTGTCTTTTGTCTCCTTTTGTATCCTCTGCACTTAACATAGTACTTGGTAAATAGTAGGTGCCTAATGAATGTTGATTGATTGATTAAAGAATGGATCAGAAGAACAGGGTTCTGGTCCCAATGTGGACATATTGTGCCTTGTGCACTTCACTACTCTGAACCTCAGTTTCTTCATCTGTGAACTGGGTATAATTATAACTCTCTTACCTAACTTGAAAGATCATTTGGGAAAATCTCCTGCTAAAGTGAGCTAGCTCTGTAGTGATAAGGAAAGAAACTAGTGCAAACAAGAACAAACCCAGGGCTGTGCTCTGACAATAACAACAACAGAAAAGCAGTTGTGGAAAGATGATATTTTGTTTCTATCCTTGTCCCACACTTCTGCTGTTTACTGGGAAAGGTCCTTGTATTTCTTTTGCTCTCCTCTTTCCCCATGACTCTTCTTTGCAGTGACATTAGGGAACAGGGAAGCAGGTCCAGATCACCTTTTACACTTTATTTACCTCTTCTATCATCCCATGTCATTTTAGTTCATTCTATTTTACAACCAATCAGTCAATAAACATTTATTAAGGATCAGCTATGTGCCAAGCACTGTACTAGGTGCTGGGGATAGAAAAATTAAATTGCCAGTCCCTCTCCTCAAGGAGCTTATAATCTAATGGAAGTAGACAACATGAAAAACAACTATAGATGAACAGAATATAGACAGGACAAATTGGAAATAAATAAGAGGGGGAAGGCATTGATGTTGAGGGGGATCCAATGACTCAATTCCTTCGATACAATTTTCCATCTTTTAAAAAATTCCAAAGGCTAGAGAACTTTTTAAAGAATGGTTTGGGTTATAGTTCTACCTGGAGGGTTCTTTCTGGGCCTTTGCAGCTTCAAAGTGAAATAACATCAAATTCACTTCATTTTATTGTTTGTTTAAAATGATGTATTTGTCCTACAAAACTCATTTTTCCTCACTCATGAACAATTGTAGAGAAGACCTTTCTCCCTTGTTACTGCCCGTTCTTTTAATCAGTCAGTTGACTAGTGTTCATTAATCATGCCTACTATGCTTACAGTGCCTACTATGTGCCAGGTGCTAGACTAAGTATTGGGGATATGAAGAAAAAAATCCAAATGGTTCTTGCGATTTGAGCCCTTCTCCTTATCTGGAGTTGACTGGGGTCAGGGGTGAGGTGGGATGAAGCAAGCAAGCAGCCTAAACAGCTTCTACAGTCTTTTAATTAAATACCTGGGCTTGAAGGGACTTTGGCTGAAAAAGTGATGCGCTGTAGCCTCTTATCTTCAAACAGAGCCAGAGTAAGAATCAATTCATGTAGCTTACAAATTCCACACCGTATCATTATCTAGATGAGTCTTTCGAGAATATGACCACTCCAAAGCTCATTCGAGACTTTCTATGCTTTCGTTTCCCTTTATGAAGTCTACCAAGGCAAAATATTCAGCTTGCTGGGTTGGAGTTCTTTCTTTCATTCTTCCAAGGCAGGAAGAGAGAAACACAATAGTTCACACTTTTGAAATACATCTCTCTGGATTCAGGTTAGGTAGGGAAATTTTCACCCTGGAGGAAAATGTGATTACTGAGGGTCAGGTGGGAGTAGAGGAGGAAATCTGGACTGGAAATCTCCCTTGTTCTTACCACATAGGTTCTAGGGATGCTGCTCCAGAATCCAACCTCAAGGTATCCTTGTGGATTTAGAAGACACATGTGACTCAATTTAGAGTCACTTGCATTTACTTAGGCAGAAGGACAAAACAACATAAAGTGGAATTTGGAATAACAGGAAGATTCAAAGCCAAGTGAACAGGCTGATTTTGCCTACAGACAATCAAACTAAGAAAAGGAAACTGATGAACAGGTTGATTCTGGAAACTCACTTTGGTCAGAAGTTTTGTGGTCTTTTGTATATGTGCCATCCTGTTCCGGCTGCTGTCATGATCAGATATCATGTCCCAGCTTCATTACCCTGCTTTGCATCAAACTGCCATTACTTCATTTCCTCAATGGGCTGCTCCACCGGATTCTCCATATAAGGATATATAGCCTCTCTCATTCACTAAGATGGAACTGTATTGTGTTCTGGTGTACTCAGACCCTAAAAATATCTGTGTTAATTCTTCTTAAGAATTTCTATTTAGAACTTCAGTATTTATAGAAGAGGAAAGAACTCATTAGTAGCAATTTCTAGGCTAACCAGCAAATTCAGACTTTTTGTTCAATAAACATTTATTACTTGCCTATGGTGTGTAGGACCCTGGGTACACATTTTTTAAAGTGACAGTCTCTACCCCCAAGGATCTTACAATCTCTTTGGTGAGATGAGGGGAGGACAAATCTTGTAGTAAGAAAAATGACTTTTGGATGGGGGAGAAAATATATCCTATTACCTACTAATTCAACTATATTTTTCAGGAACACCATTATAAAGTAAGTAACACTACTTATTCTATTCACATTGTAGAATACAAATGCACAAAGGATTATTATGATGCCTTACTCACCACAGGTGTTTAATAAATGTCCTCAGAATCATCTTTGACTTTTTCTTACCTTCGCACTCTATGCTTTGTCTACCTTCTTACTCCTCTTAAAGGTACCTGTTCTTTCCCCTATTCACTCCTGTTCTTTAGGTGATAGATAGCTAATCTGAAGCCAGGATATGAAATATGATCATGTGGGTAGGCTAATCTGAAAACTACCTCGTACTAATAGGTCACTGAGTGATAATGAATTATCTCCCCCATGTATGAGTGATAATGAGTTACCCCCTCCTAGGTAAACTATTTCTATCTTAACTAAAACCTTCCCTAGATGAGTTCTATTGTCTCCTAGCCTATCTTTCTCCCCAGCTCTTGAGAGTTTGTTTTGGTCTGACCCATTAAAGGGAGGAGGTTCTTTGTTTTCAAGCCCCTCATGTTATACCTACAGCTATGAGGAAGATGGATTCACACTTAAAGGGAAAACCACACCCTCATCATACAACATGAACAGCGTCTGGGCCACCGGACCGTAAATTAAAGATGAATTGGGGAAGGAGGAAATGAAGAAGGGGGCGGAGATAATATAACGGAATATAAGTGACTGTGTCTGTTCTGAGCATCAACACGGGCAAAAAACTCCAGCAAAGGCTACACTTAGGATCTATCAAGAGATTGTCAACAAGAAAGATGCAAACAAGAGAAGAACTTTCTGGACAAGAAAACAGTCCTTTGAACATGGAGAGAGGAATTCCAAGTAAGCTGGATTTTATCTTTTTAATTAAAATCGTTTAGGCAGAAATTATAGGAATAAACAAGGAAAGAATAGAGAGAGATTTGTGTACATAATGACATTAACTCAATTGGGAGAATGACAGTTGTCTTCTGCCCCCACTGCCATCATCAATATATGTTTTAAGCCTGGGTCCAGACCTGCTTCAGTCAGAGAGATATAGGAAGGCCTTGGAAGAAGGTTTACATCTGTGAAAGTGTCTGAGATTTGAAAAAGTTCTAGAAAGGTAGATATTCTCAAGAATGCTTTTATGGTCTCAACTCAAATCACCTTGTTTGTTTGTTTGTTTGGTTTCCCTTACTACATCCCTCCTTCCCCCAAACCCCATAATTTCTCCTGATACTTCCACCTGCCCAGCCCAGACGATCATTTCAGGAGATACGATGCTTCTTATTTCTTTGGGTACTATTTTTTACTTACTATCACTTCCACTTCTGACTAGCTCTCTTCATTTCTTCTGCCTTTTCAAGTGTCCTATCCTCTACCAGCTTCCTTTACCTGCTTCCAGGACAAGAGGTAAGCAGGAATTCTGCCTTACATAGCCGTACAGGTAAATGCAATTTACAGGTAAATTGACATGAAAGAATTACCTGAATTGGTACCTCTCTAATAGTTTTGAGTTTCATTTTCTTCTTCATCAGCAGCATCTATTTCTATATGATATATCTGGTTTTTTTTCCATTCATCCTCTCAGTTGATTCAATTGAAAACATTTGAATTCACAGCCTTTCCTTCTTCCTCATTGTTTTATTTTCTCCACATCTACTTCTTTTGTTTCTAACCTTTCCTTACCCAGACTGTTCTCTTTCTGAAGCTTTCATTCTTTTAGGGTTTTGCTATTTTCATCCACATTCTTGAAGGTCTCACTCCTCTTCCCTCCTTCCTCCCGTCATACCCAAGAAGAACTTAGGAAATTGGGAACAAGGGTGCTACTATATCTAAAAACTATTCAGTCATAGGGCCTATTGTAGGAAGGGTAAAACTGACAAAATTCTTGTGAAGTCTTAAAATCTCAAACTAGTGTGCTGTGTAAGGGCATCTCTAGCTACTGAACAATCAGTCTTTGACTGACTGAAGACCACAAGTCAAAACCAAGTTATTCCTGTAAGTCTTATCACCATTTTAATGAAGCAGGTTCACCAATTATTTTTAACCCAAATTGAGCAGCAAATTATAAAGGAAGAGATGGCTAGGTTCAGAGAGGGGAATTATCTGGGGACCAGCTCAGGAACTCAAAATATTCTGAACTCATAGTCAATTGCCTGGTGAATCCATAGTCCCTGACTCCATCTCTTTTAGGTTGTATGGTTGATCTAGACAATTGGACATCATTTGGGGGGGGGATTTTATAGAAAATATGTGTGTGAGGGGGACTTTTTTGTCTTTTTTTTTACTTCTGTTCTGGAAAGGACTTTTAGAAAATTTCTGAAAGGTTCTCAGAAATGATGTTGGGTGTAGTGGGAATTCACCTGTGATATGAGCTGACTGGGGTCAAAGTAGCTCAAAACTGAACCGTGTAGCTAATGATAAGATCAGCGACGCGCTCCTTCTCTTTCATCTTTTGCTCATTCACGGTTACTGCAGCTGAACTGATATAGATTGGAAAGAGGAGGAGGATGAGGGGAAGCATTCAAGTGGTTGAAGTTTTGCTATGAAACTTAGTCTGACATTGTGGTTAGAGATGCAGCAGTATCAGTGGCTATCAGATGGTGAGAACTGAAACCAACCCAAAAGGAACTCTGAACTTGCTAATGTACAGTCTGAGAGCTGCATCCAGTGATGCAGCCATTATAAGAGTGGGAAAGATATATCAGTCTAGAGAGGCTCAGAGAAGACAATTACAAAGGACAGAAGTGACAGCAGTCCTGTAGAATGAGAATGATCATACCTCTACAACCAAATTCACAGGATTCTTTTGAGGATTAAATAAATTAATGTATAAGAAGGTCTCATGGAAACCCAAAGCCACTGTATAAATGTTAGCTGCAATTTTTCACCTATGTATGTATGTAGATGGACAAAACAAATAAACCTTAATGAAGTAATAGTTCATGTTTGTCCATGGTGAAAGCTGAACATTGAGGAAGATGCATTTTGAAGCTGTAATGAAAAGGGGAAAAAACAACACTAAATAAAAACCATCACTGAACAAACCACTGTGATTTCCAGAAATGTTGCCTATTGACTTGTGGTTTTCAGCTACAAAAGTCATTTGAAGAGGTAAAACTCATTTCAACCTAATTCAGCAAGCATTTATTAAGCACCCATTTCATACTTTATAACAACTTGTTTTAAAAATATGAATTTTAATAATTAAGTGCCTCCTTAAGCGAGGTACTAGTGACACAAAGCAAAAACAAACAATCAAACAAACCACCAAAATAATCCCTGCCCTGAAAAGACTTACATCCAATGAGAGCCATACTTGCACAAAGAGAAGTAAATTCAGGTATACTCCAACACCCAAATGTATCTGTGATGTTATCCATTTGGAAGCTCCTTTCAAAGATGCAGATTATAGTTCATTCATGACAGCTCATCTCATGCGATTCTTGTCCATCTCCTCTCAGAAATTTTCCGCAAGGGTTCCACCCACAGTGTTTGGAGGGCTGCTTCCTCACTTTATCTTGACATCAAGTGGATGTCAATGGACCACTCTAGCTTTATTATAGAAAGAAAGAGCACTGGTATTGAAGGGGGCAGGGGCAGGGGGAAGCCATGGATTTAAAGTAAGACTACTCAGGTTCAATCCTGGTTCTGATACTTAGCACTTGTGTGATTATAGAAGAGTGAACCTCTCTGAGCCTCAGTTTCATCAATTATAAATTAAGGATAATCACAATTACTACTTGCCTCATGGAGCTATTATTGTGAAAAAATGCTACACAAATGCTAAAGTGCCATATAAGTGTTGTTTTAAAACATTATTAGTAAAGAGAAGTGGGTTTTTTCCATTTTTGAGACTTCTTTTCAGTGTTTCACCTCTTTAAAAAATTTGGGAACAGTTTTGTTACTTAGGGTAGGTTGAATGCAATAGGGTTTAAAGTACAATGGCCAGTAAACATTATTAAATTCCATTAGACTAGTTGACCCTTTGTGATGTTCATTATAGTAAATAGCTCAATGATACGGACCTTAGCACATAAAAAAATCACTGAAATTTTCTTTGTAAATTTGGGTTTTAAAGAGATCTTGGTCTATCTTCACCAAAAGAATAAAAAAAAATATCCATTCTAATGTTTTCCCAAATCTAGAGTTTATGGACCCAGAGCATGAATAATAAATTAGAGTCTTGTCTGACTCCCTTTATTTTTGTCCAAATGCCTTTTTCAAGAACCTTCTTAATCCCAGACACCAAAAGACAGATAAGTAAATTAGCTAGTTAGGCCAAGAGCCAAGAGCAGCATGTTTGTTTATCAGTGACTTGTAGATAGATGCCCAAAACATCAATTGCTTTCATGATTTCGCTAATCATTGGTTTCCTTTCTTTCAGATGAGACCAGGAATTCCAGGATGACCACTGAGTCAGATGGCTCCCTACAAGTTCCTATTCCATGTGCTGTCCTCAGTGTCGTCATTATTGTTGTTTTGGTCATGGCAATAATTGCTATGTCAGGTGGGTGAGCACTTTTTGGATTCAATTATAGTCCCTTTCCCACAGCAACTTCCTAGTTATCCAGAATGGTTGAGGAATGGATTGTTTGGGTGAATGAATGAATAGACGATTAAAAATTTTTTACTAAGGGTACATTAATTTTGTGTCAAGCACTGTACTAAATTTGGGGGATACGAATATTAAAAAAAAAGATATTCTCTGCACTCAAGAAAATTACACTCTAGCAGAAAGAGACATGGTGGCCAGGGACGGATATTTTGGGTTGGAACAAACTGTATGCTCAACCTTTCCCTTTTTCCCATTTACTCTGCCATGTTTGGTCAGAGACACTGCACAGAACACCCTATTTGACTCTAGGATGAACATTATTTTGAGGGCAAGGGGGAATAACAATCCTTATGCCACTGGGTAAAAGGTCATTTGCCCCTTACTCCTGTGAGGGAACACTCTCATGAATCCTACTCCCCATTTTATCACTTAGCACAGCACACAGGCCACATAGCTCCATAGAGGTATATACTATCACTGTTAAAATACTGAATGACTTTATTTGCAGTGGGCCAATACAACTGTCCTGGAAAATATGTCAGTGAAAATATATCTCCATTGACAACTTCGATGTCCTCGGATCTTCCTGTTTCTTCATGCCCAGATTCCTGGATTGGATACCAAGGGAAATGTTACATCTTTTCCAACACTACAGGGAGCTGGTCCACCAGCCAAAATGCCTGCTCTTCCCATGATTCAACTCTTGCTCAGATTGATTCTAAGGAAGACCTGGTAAGACTTTGCTATATGAAAATATGTTAGGGTTTTAAAAAAAAGTCTTGTTTGTATATACTCATAGCTTCCCTATGAAGGAAGATTTTGCATTTTGTTTGCATGTTGTTTCCCCATTAGACTGTAGGCTCCTTGAAAGTCAGGGCTGTTTTTTTGTTCCTGTGTTTTTTTGTAATCCTAGTTATAGAACAATGCTTGTCTCATGATAAGTGCCTAAGAAATGCTGGTTGACTGATTACGTCATTTATAGAGAAACTGAACCACAAGAACACACAAGGTTGCGTAGAAGACTGGAATATGGGCTTTTAATTGATCACTCTACAAGTATCTATTGACTGCTACATACCAGAGACTATGCTAGGCATTAGAGAATACGAAGACAAAATATGAAAGCATCCCTGCCCCCAAGGAGCTTACATTTTATAGGGGGAGAACATATGGACCATTAAACATATACATGTGCATGCGATATGCAAAATATATAACAGAATACTTACAATGCGATTTAAGGGAAGCAGCACTAACACTTGGGCATATCAGGAAAGGCCTCATCCAGGAGATTGAGCTGAGGTTTGAGGGAAAACAAAGGATTCTAAGGAGTAGAGGTGAAGAGGTACTGCATTCCGGGCCCTGAATTATTATAGGATTTTTTTTCAAATGGAAGGACTTTAGAGGTCATCTTGGACAAGCCCATCATTTTACAGATGGAGAAACTGAGGCCTAGAGTGGAAAAATGACTTGTTAGTGTTTACATAGCTCCTAATTGGTAGTTGAAGTTCAAGCACAGGTCCTTTTAACACAGATCCAGTGCCCTTTACAGAATTCTCTAGCTGCCTCATATTTGTACTATATGCCAAGGGACAAGATGATAGGCTTAAGCTACCGGTCTACCGGTAATTATATTAGCCTCTCCTCCCCTTAAATTAAAATTTCTTCCACCCATCATTTTGGCTTATGTTTCATTCTTTTAGCATAGCTCTTTGATCCTTGTCAAAAAAATACGTATTACCCTCAAAAGGGTAACATTTTAGTGTGAAGAAAAAAATTCATGAGCAGTTCTTGATTGATAAAGATGGAGCAAGAAAGGATTAAGGACTTGTGGAACTGAGTGTTGTAAACTAAAAATAAAAATCAATTTATAAAAAAAAGGATGAAAGTATGGTTTATGAGGAGCACCACCAACCTTGGAAGGAAATGGGAAAGAAGCCAGGATAGGAAGATTGTACACACCAGAGCCTTCTTTTCTGTCTTCATAATTTGACCAATGCTTTAGTGTTCTAAATTTCTAAGTGCTGGTGCTGTCCTGGGCTTATGAAGAGTCAGTCAAATACACCAAGGTTCAGCATGCAGTGGCCAGTCAGTAAATAATATTAAATTCTATTACACTACTTGACTCCTTGTGGGGCTCATTACAATAGATAGCTCAATGCTACGGATTCCAAATAAGAATGAACTCCCCTTTGTCATTATGATGATTGCAAGGTATGAACACCCTGTGTTCCCAATATACACTGAAAAGATCACTCCAGTGTTTGGGAGGGAGGATTTTGTAGGAAATCAATCAACTTCTCAATTATACACTTACTTGGAGAATGAAACATATGATAATATGTGACGTGTGCTTTCTTCAAGATTTTTCTTAAACGATATGCGGGTAATGTTGAGCACTGGATTGGACTGAGAAACGAAACAGGCCACACATGGCAATGGACACATGGCAAAGAATTCAATGGCTGGTGAGTTCTGAGATGGAAAATCATTCTTTTATTGCTGGAGCTCAGAAGAATAAGTGGGGAACTGTTTCCTTTTCTTTTTCCAAAGCATTATTCTGAATGAGATTATGATTTCCTAAAAAAAAAAAAAAGGTCAAAGCTATTTCATTCCGTGTATATATGCTCAACATCCCCCTACCTCATAGAGTCATCTATGAAATGACAGGATTGGGCCAGGTATCCTCTATGGTCGCTACTAGCTCTAGATCTAAGATTTTGGGGGGGGGGCGTGGTAGAAGGGCAGGGAGGCAGTCATGGTTGCTCAGGGTCCTACAGCTATTAAGTATCTAAGGCCATATTTTAACTCAAGTTCTTTAGACTCTAGAGCCATATTGCACTATGGTGCCACCTAGCAGATCTAAGATCTTATAACAAATTTTTAGAGCTGAAAGGGACAACTGAGGCCCAGAGAGGGGAAGGGATTTATCCACGTTCCACATCTGTGTCTTTGCATAGGTCTTTCCCGGTACCTAGAATATTCTTCCTTCTCTCTTAGAACCCCTATCAATCTCCAAGGATCAATTCAAATGTCAGTTCCTACAAAGGGCCTTTCCTGATTACTCATTATTGGAACCTACTTCCATCCCTTCAATGGGGTATATAGGCGTGTCAGGCCTGGAGTCAGGAAGACTCATCTTCTTGAGTTCAAATCTAACCTCAGACACTTCCTTCCCTTCACTTCCAGGAAAGGCCCTTTGTGTGCGTGTGTGTCCCACACAAAGGTGTGCGACCCTGGGCAAGTCACTTAACCTTACTCATCTTACTTAACTTACTCATTTGTAAAATGAGCTGGAGAAGGAAAAAGCAAACCATAGCAGTATCTTTGCCAAGAAAACCCCAAATGAGGTCATGGAGGGTCAGACACAACTGAAAAAATTACTGAACAAAGAGTTGATAAGCATTTCAAATAGACTCCCAGATGTGTGATGGAGAGAACCACCACAGACATAAGAGCTGTTGTGGTGGTAATTATATGTGGAGAGTAGGAAGGCGGAAAGAGAGTTGCTGGGGAGGATTCCAAGGTTTTGACCCTGAGTGACCGGTGCCACTGCCCTTGGAAAATGTGGTTGAATTGAATTTGTTTCTTTAGCAAAGAGAAATTCAACATTTTTAGAGATCTTTCACAAGTTTGTTATATAGCTCATAGTAGTTCGGGTGATGAGAAATTAAAATCTCCATCTGTTGTGCCAGATAAGCCAGTTCAGTACTTCAAATCCATTTCTATACCTTTTCTTCAAGGGTAGGGTAAGCATTTATATAGCACCAACTACGCGCCAAGCACTGTGCTCGACACACTTTGCACATATTCTCTCATCCGATCCTCACAACCACCCTGGTAGGTAGATGCTATTATTGTTCCCATTTCACAGTTGAGGAAACTGAGGCAGAGCTTAAGTGACTAGTTAAGGATCACACACCTAATAAGTGTCTAAGGCTGGATATTAGCTCAAGACTGCTTACACTGTGCCACATAGCTGCCTCAAAGAGATGGAGAGGACTCTCCTCATTTTCCGCAATGGTCTGATTGTTCAGATCACTAGTTTGTTTTGGAAATGCCCCTGTTGCCATAAAGCTCTCTCTGCTAGTGATGCTAATTTTGGCCTTCTTTCATCCATTACAGGTTCAACCTCACAGGATCAGGAAACTGTGCATACCTTAGAAATACTGAGGTCAGCAGTGTCAAATGCCAGAAAGAGCTACACTGGATCTGCAGCAAACCCACCAAACCCTGATAGTGCATGCTTGTGGATGTGACTGAAACTCGATGAAACCAGTCTCTCAGTGGGTTTGCTCATTCCATGTGAGAATTTCTCCTTAAAGACATTCATTCCCTTTTCCACTGGTAAGAGACTCAGGAAAGCCCTAGAAGGACTAGTCTTTACCAAGTTTCCCTGATATTGGTAGATATACCTGAGCACACTACGATGCTTGATGAGGTGGGTCTCTAGGACATGGTCAAAGACTACTCTGCTATCAAAGCCCAGCTGCTTAAGCTGAAATGTCTCTGGATGGAGATGACTCATTACAAGACATCATCACCATCAGATCAAGAACCAGAGGATGAGGACCAGATATCTATATGAACGAGCATCTGCTAAATGCAATAGAGAGAATTAAGAAAGAAGGGGAGTAAGAAGATGAAAAAAATCCAACAACTTTAGTAATAGCTTGCTACAAGGCCTAAGAGCTACAAAAATGCTAAAGGGGAAACATCAACACATTCTAATAAATGCACACCAACACCTTGGAGAATTTCTCCTGCGGAGATTTCTAGCAGCCACCCCAGGCCCATAGCCCATGCCTAGAGAAAATGAATAAAGTGGATGGATTCTCAGGCAGCAGTAAAAACCTCTTACAGGACCAGGATGAATCCAGTTCATGTCTAAGGTTCTAGGAGAAGATGAAGAGATTTTGGTTTGGGAGATTTCTGTTTGGATCAAGCCCAGCAAGTAATTTTGAAGGGGAATCTGATGGATAATGGTAGTAGTCTTGGATTCGGAGGTGTTTACAATGGAGGACTAGATGGTGACTATTTTCAAAGTGGTCCTAGTTATAGAGGACATTAACCTCTACATAGTTTTCTCTCCCTAAACCAAAGATAAAATAAGGATACTGACATCATGTGCCCAATTCTTTGAAAAAAGAATGAATTCAATACCTGCTTTCCGTCCATCTGGTACCTGTGGTGAAGAAGCATTTAAAAGACAGACAACAAGCCTTGGATATTAAATCTTAGAAACTTCAGAAAGAAAAGCAACAACAAAGTCATGACCTGGAAAGTATTCTATGAGCCTTTTCCTTCTTTAGTGCTGAGACACCAGGATGAAGGCTGCCTTTCAAAGACCTTACATGTTTCTATTAAGTACAGGGTATTGTCTCAACATTTACTCCCTGAGAAAGATGTGGAGTACCTTGGGGAACCCTGTAATGAAGAAGCATAGGCTAATCCTTCTGTGAGCCAGAAAATCTTAGTCATATTAATTAAGCATCACTCCTATGGAGGAAGAGGAACTTAAAAAAATAAGATTCCAGATTGAACTTGGTGGAGCAGTGCATGGAGTGTTGGCATTGCCACAAAGACCTGAATTCACGTCCTGTCTCTGATTTCAATTAGCTGTGTGACCTCGGGCGAGTCCCTTCACTTCTCAGCCTGAGTTTCCTCATCTGTAAAATGAGGGAGTCGGATTCAAAAACCTTTAAGGTCCCTTTAAATCTATGATTCTATGCACTTTACGTTTCCATCATGCCTTTGTTAAGTATAATATTCTAAAACAGGACAGAAACTGAATTCAAAATTATTTATTATTTGCTGACCACTTAGTAACATTGCACAAAATGAAGGAGTTTCTGTGTGCACATAGCCTGAATGTAAATATCTAGAGACCTGGTAATTGTCATCCCCTCTCACCCACCCCACCGCAGCCCCCCAAAATTGTATCTCCTAACAAAGACACTGCGTTCAAATGCAGTTTGCACCTGACTATCTAAATACATTTTAAAAGTTTTTTTTTACTGACAAATATGATGTTAAGCTTAAGAAGATTTATCTCTATGTCTCTCACCGTCTCTTTTTCTCTACATGTCAGTCTGTCTGTCTCTTTTTGTCTCTGTCTCTCAAAGTCTGTTGGTAGACTGAGGGGCAATTGACTTGTGACATGATTTCGAGCTCTAATTTCTATGTTTTTGTTAAACACTGATGGGTTTGTTCTCTTTATTCAAATATTAAAATGAATCAGTGATCTCATTTATATGAAACTTCAATTTTGCTGAAAAAATCTATACAGTCTTTTTCCTTTGATAGCTAGGCTCTTATTTATAGCATTGTGCAGATATAAAGAATAGGAGAGACATATGGAATCTGTTTAAAAAAGGTAACAATGCTGAAAATGTGCAATATACGACATGGCTATTTCTAAACTGATAGGAAAGAAAAACTGTTTAAAGCTGAGAAAAAATCAATTTCTTCAGCTGATGATACATATGACCTGTTCAGATCAATGCTTCTATGTGCAATACTACATGTGAATTTTTGTTTTGTCTCCAAACAAAGTGTTTGGGCAGTCAAATGTCAATGTTAAACAGTCTTTACAAAATAAACAAAAACTACTAACAGTGAATTGCTTCTGACTCTTCATATTATTGTAAGCTATCAGCTATTTGGATTTCTGTAAGGAGAAAAACCTACCAATAACATTCCCTTATACGCATAAAGCGCATTATCTTTTCAGAATGCTTTCATATATTATCTCATTTTATCCTCATAGTAACCTATGAGTTTGTTAATTTATCTAATAAGATGTCCACTCACATTCTAATAGAAGAGACAACGTGTAAACTACTAGGGATATACAAGATATACAGAGTGGATAAAATATAATCTCAAAGGGGAAGGCCCTAACAGCTGGAGAGGGAGACATCTTATTATTAAGCACTGATATGGATACTGATGCCCCTTCCCAAATGGCAAACCACTCCAGTATCTCTGCCAAGAGAACCCCAAATGGGGTCAACAAAGAGTAAGACATGAATGAAAAACAACAGAACAACAAGATGTTAATTTTAATAGAGAAAAATTTCCCCCAAAGTTTAGAGCTGAAACAAAGATGCTACCTCTCTTTCCTATTAACACAGCAATCAAAATTCTACCATAACAAAACAAGAGAAAGAAATTGGAGGAATTAAAGAAAAGGTGTTGGCAAAGAGGAGACCAACTCATGGCACATATAGATCTGACACTTGTTTGGAAAATCATTAAGAAGCAATGAAAGAACTAGTTGAGATGAATAATAGCTTCCTTGAGGTAACAGAACACCAAAGGAGATAGTATACAAACTTCTTATGGGCAGAAATTGTTTTCATGCTTGGCTGCATATAACTATCTTCTAATACAATGATTGCTGAGTAGTAGGCTGATTAAAAATTCTTGTTGAATTGAATTGAATTAAATCACAATACTCATCAATATTTTTGCATATTACTAAAAAAACAGGAAAAAAGAGAAAAATTTCATTTAACTATAAACTATAAAATAGCTGGGATGTAGTTACCAAGACATGCATAGGTAAATATAGCTATAAATATAGCTACAAATATATAGCTATAAAATATATATATATATATATATAAAACCATAACAAATATAGCTATAAAACAATATTCATGAAAATAAAGGAAAATCCAAGCAATTGGAGAGATATTAAAAAGTAATAGCAGGATCTTGCAAATAGAATAAAACATGATATTGCCTAATTTAATCTACAGAATTTGTACCATGCCAGTAAAACTACCAAGCAGATACTCTATGGAACTTTTTGTTGTTCATTCAGTCCTTTCAGTCCTGTCTGACTCTTTGTGACCCCATTTTGGGATTTTCTTGGCAAAGTTATTGGAGTGATTTGCCATTTCCTTCTCCAACTCATTTTATAGGTGAGGAACTGAGGCAAACAGGGTTAAGTGACTTGCCCAAAGTCACAAAGCTATTAAGTGTCTGAGGCCAGATTTGACCTCAGGAAGATGAGTCTTCCTGACTTCAGGCCCAGCACTCAATCCACTGCACCACCTAGATGCCCTTACTTTATAGAACTACACAGTGAAATAATAATTTCAAATAAAATAACAAAAAGGCAATAATTTCAAGGAAAGTAAAAAAATAAAATAGTAATAAATACGTCTAGCATTTCTAGACCTCAAATAATATCACAAATCACTATTTGATTTTTATATCTATTTGATATTGGTTTGAAAATAGGAAAGTATTCAGTAGAATATTTATCAACAATATTTTATTAAGCTCAGGGTAGGAGATGGAATTTCATCATAAAGAGCTATAAAAATGCCATTTTGGCTGGACCTTCACATGTATAAAGGGAAGTAAGGTGTAACAAGGCCAGAAAGGTAGGCTGATGCCAAGTGGTGGAGTGGTTTAACTGCCAGAGTTTTGGGGGGTTATTTTTGATTATGTAAGTTCTACAGAGCATTGGAATTTATAGAAGAGTAGTGTACACACAGCCAGATCTGTGCTTTATCATTTGGGCATTTGTGTGGGGGATAAATTGAAGGAAGGAGAGATTTAAGATGGAGAGACCAACTAAAGGGCTATTTTTCAGGTGAGAGACAATGAGGACCTCAACTGGGGTAATGGCTGTGTCGATGAAGAGCAGGAGCAAAGAGGATAGATGTGAGAAATGCTGGAGATGTAGAAGTTACAAGATCTGGCAACTGATTAAATATATGCAGTGAGTTAGAGTTAAGAGTTGACTATAACAGGAGTATTGCAAATAAGAGTGATCAAGTTATGCAGCAGTGTAAACTCAAATAGAAATATATCTCTGTGGGCTTTGACTTAGGAAACTACAAATTAACATTATCTATGTTGTGCTGTATTTTAATCTATTCCATTAAATACTTCCAAATTATCTTCTAATCTGGTTCCTACAACACTTGTTGCCACAAGTTTGACATTTATATAAGGTACACTGTCACTTTCAGAGTCTTTTATAGAGAGTGGGTTAGTGATGAAAAGGGAAGAGAAAATGTTTTTGTGTAAAGAAAGAGATTTATGACAGCTGTCAAAGGATATAGAATAATATTGATGTTTTTTGTAATTTTTTTTAGTATTTTATTTTTAGTTTTTCCCAGTTACATGTATAAAAACAATTTTAAACATGTTTTTAAAACTTCGAGTTCCAAATTCTCTCCCTGACTCCCTCCCCCTCCCTACTGAGAAGACAAGCAGTTTGATATAGTTATACATGTGTAGTCACGCAAAATATATCCATAATACTCATGTTGTGAAAGAAAATATAGATTAAAAAACTCAAGAAAAATAAAGTAAAAAAAAGTATGCTTCAATTTGCATTCAGACACTACAAGCTCTGTCTCTGAGGATAGATAGCACCTTTTTTTATTTTTATTTTTTTATTTTCATTATTTATTTATTTAATATTTTTAGTTTTCAGTATTTTCACAAGAGTTAGAATTACAAATTTTCTCCCCGTTTCCACCCTCCCCCCACTCCAAGATGGTATATATTCTGATTGCCCCATTCCCCAGTCAGCCCTCCCTTCTGTCACCCCACTCCCCTCCACCCCCTTTTCCCTTACTTTCTTGTAGGGCAAGATAGAGGTTATGCCCCATTGCCTGTATATCTTATTTCCTACTTGCATGCAAAAACTTTTTTTGAACATCTTCTTTTAAAATTTTGAGCTCCAAATTCTCTCTCCCCTTCCTTCCCCACCC
The DNA here is from genome assembly GCA_028646595.1 of Phalanger gymnotis. Lineage (NCBI taxonomy): Eukaryota > Metazoa > Chordata > Mammalia > Diprotodontia > Phalangeridae > Phalanger > Phalanger gymnotis. Next base: position 164,176,352 of record CM053623.1, on the reverse strand, counting down.
ACCCTCCCTAAGAAGGCAAGCAATTCAACATAGGCCACATGTGTATCATTATGCAAAACCCTTCCACAATACTCATGTTGTGAAAGATTAACTATATTTTGCTCCTTCCAATCCTATCCCCCTTTATCCAATTTTCCTTCTTGACTCTGTCCCTTTTCTAAAGTATTTGTTTTTGATTACCTCCTCCACCATCTGCCCTCCCTTCTATCGACCAGCTTTTTTTATCTTCTTCCTCCTTCTTTCCTGTGGGGTAAGATACCCAACTGAGTGTGTATGTTATTCCCTCCTCAGGTCAAATCCAATGACAGCAAGATTCACTCATTCCCCCTTACCTGCCCCCTCTTCCTTCCCAACAGAGCTGATTTTTCTTGCCACTTTTATGTGAGATAATTTACCCCATTCTATCTCTCCCTTTCTCCCTCTCTCAATATATTCCTCTCTCATCCCTTAATTTGATTTTATTTTTTTAGCTATCATCCCTTCATATTCAACTCACCCTGTGCCCTCTGTCTACATATAT
>CM053623.1:164153978-164175332 GCA_028646595.1 Phalanger gymnotis | reverse complement strand
TCTTAGGGAGGGTGGGTGTGAAGGGAAGAGGGGAGAGAATTTGGAACTCAAAGTTTTAAAAATTAAAACAAAAACAAAAAAGTTTTTGCATGCAACTAGAAAATAAGATACACAGGCAATGGGGCATAGAAATTTATCCTACAAGAAAGAAAGGGAAAAGGGGATGGGAGGGGGTGACAGAAGGGAGGGCTGACTGGGGAACAGGACAACCAGAATATATGCCATCTTGGAGTCGGGGGGGAGGATAGAAATGGGGAGAAAATTTGTAATTCAAACTCCTGTGAAAATCAACGCTGAAAACTAAATATATTAAATAATAAAAAAAAATTATCCATTTTGCATTTCATAATGTTTTCTATCTCTTGTTTGGTCATAAATTTTTCCCTTCTCCATAAATCTGATAGGTAAACTACCAGGACTGTCCAACTTCAGGTTTTTATTAAAACAATAGACAATATATTTTGATTTGCCATTTCAATGAGACCTCTGCGGTAGCTTGGCTTCATTTACTAAAGCATTTATGTAAATTTCTATGCTTGTAGGCCAGCCGCATAAATCACACTTTGCACAGCCCTGATCTAAATCATGTACCCATTTTGACTTTATCTTGGTATAGGGTGTAAGATGTTGATCTGGGGTAGCTAGGTGGCACAGTGAGTAGAGCACTGGCCCTGTAGTAAGGAGGACCTCAGTTCAAATCTGGATTCATATACTTGACACACTTACTAGCTGTGTAACCTTGGGCAAGTCACTTAACCCCAATTGCCCTACCTTCCCCCCTCCAAAAAAAATAGTTGTTGATCTATCCCTAGTTTCTGCCATACTATGTTCCAGTTTTCCTAGCAGTTTTTAATTAAATAGTTCTTATCCCAGAATCTGGAGTCTTTGGGTTTATCAAATAGTAGATTATGATAGTCATTGACTATTGTATCTTGTGTACCTAACCTACTCCTCTGATTCACCCCTCTATTTCTTAGCCAGTACCAAGTAGTTTTGATGATTTCTGCTTTATAATACAATTTCAAATCTGGTACAGCTAGGCCACTTTCCCTTGCATTTCTTTTCATTAATTCCCTTGATGTTCTAGACCTTTTGTTCTTCCAGATGAAGTTTGTCATTGTTTTTTCTAGCTCTACAAAAATAATTTTTGGGTAGTTTGATTGGTATGGTCCTGAGTAAGTAATTTAATTTAGGTTGTGATTTTTATTATGTTAGCTTGGCCTACCCATGAACAACTGATATTTTTCTAATTATTTAGATCTGACTTTTATTTGTGTGAAAAAATGTTTTGTACTTGTGTTCATACAGTTCCTGAGTTTGTTTTGGCAGGTAAGTTCCCAAATATTTAATAATGTCTACATTAACTTTAAATGGAATGAAATAGAAAGAAATTGAAAACATTTGAAAACGTTTTTCCCTTAAGACTCTCCCAATCCTTCAGTTCTTATACAGTCATAATAATGACATTTATTTGTCTCAAATAGACTTGTACTTTCTTTTTTTTATGTACAATCATACTAAACATTTTTCCACATCAGTCATGTTGTGAAAGAAGAATCAGAACAGAAGGGAAAAACCACAAGAAAGAAAAAAAAAAGTGAAAATAGTCTGCTTCAATCTGCAGTCAGACTCCATGGTTCTTTCTCTGGATGTGGATAGCATTTTCAATCATGAGTCTTTCTATCTAAGTTGGTCATTGCACGATGTTGTTGTTACTGTGTACAATGTTCTCCTGGTTCTGCTCACTTCACTCAGCATTAGTTCACGTAATAGACCTGTAATTCCTTTCAGATTCTAGGTCAGCAACTACTGTGTAACTTACAGTGTTGCATATTTGTCTGAAGGGAGTGAGCAGTTAAGAGACTTGGCAATTGTTACATGGTTAGTATGTCTCTGAGACAAGACTTGAACACACATCCACCTTAATCTAAATTGAACTCTCCATCCACTAAGTCACACAGTCAGCCAATATTCCATTCTTCTATGTACCATATTCAGGAAAATTTATCCCAGAACAGGGAATTTTAAATTTTGCTAACAGTGATTGTATTCTTCTATGGAAGAAAGCAGTAACAGGGGCCTGTTGGTAAGTCCTGAGATAAATTTGGTTTCTAGGTAAGAGAACCAGGTTGAAAAGAGAGGGCTACTTCGGGGATTTGGAGCCTTCTTGGGGACAGAGGCTGAGGTGCCCCAGAGAAGGTGGAATGTTTCCCCGAGTCTAAGTATTCTCTGTAGTTTCAGCACAGGCAACCCTGACTGACTGGCAGAAGGGATACTTCAGATGGCACAAGGCACGGAGAGGAGTCAGCTCTTCATTCCCTGCTGGATGGCTATGGTTTCTTGTTAATGTCTCAGCCTTTCTCCTCTATGAGACTCTTATTTCCAGGGAAGCTTTCCCCTGCCAAGCTGTTTAAACTCTCTAAGTGGTGACGGATGGGGTTAGGGTGGGAGCGGACTGAGCTTGGTGCTATGAGTGCATGAAAGAGCAAAGGGACTCCCCCGCCCCTTCTTAGCTGCTTATCCTAAGTCATAACACTGGGAGAAATCTGATAAAGATAGGTTTGTCACCCCCAGGGGAAGGCAAATTTCAACAATGTGGCTAAAATTGTGCAAGCTCAGGAGTCAGGGAATTGGGTTCAAGCCACTGCCCTAACATTCTACTTCTCTTTAAAATGTGGAGGTTAGAAGGTGGGGGTCTAGCAGTCCCAGGTCTCAAGATATGCTACAAAACAATAATCATTCTAAAATTTGGTACAGATTATAAAGTAGAAATGTTGATCAATGAAAAATATAAAACAGGGCTGCAAATTAAACAAATAGCATCATATTGTTTAGCCATTTCTGACTCTCTGTAACTCCATTTGGGGTTTTCTTGGCAAAGATACTGGAATGGTCTGCCATTTCCTTCTCCAGCTCATTTTACAGATGAGGAAACTGAGGCAAACAGGGTTAAGTGACTTGCACAGGGTCACACAGCTAGTAAGTGTCTGAATTGAACTCAGGAAGATGAGTCTTTATGACTCCAGACCCAGCACTCTTATGTGCTATGGCGCCACCTAACGGCCCCAAGTAGTGTCGAAGTATTCAGGACACCCAAGAGCACTAACTACTCAGGTAAGGACTGAATAAATGACAAAAACTGGTGGGAAAATTGAAAAGCTGTTTGACAGAAATTAGATTTAAACCAACAACTTGAACCTAGGAGCATAGTTACCTCGAAATGGAGGTTATTGCTGTTATTTAGTCCTTTTCGGTCATGTCTGACTCTTTGTGACCCCGTTTGGGGTTTTCTCGGCAAAGATAATGGAGTGGTTTGCCATTTCCTTTTCCTTATGACCTAAATATAAAAGATCACGTTTTCCCACATAGTTTTTTTGCCTTTCTTCTTTCTATCTTGAAATACTTGTGTTTGTTATGTCATGTTTATTATGTTATGTTATGTTGTGTTGTGTTTTGAAATGTTTGTGATTGTTAAGTTTATGATAATATAGAGAAAAAAAGTTTAAACTTTAGAAAAAGATGAATAAACCAAGGGCTTCTGATAAGATACTGAAGGCCTTCTAGCTCTGATAGACTATGAGTCTATGAGACATGTGTTCTATTCAAATTTATTTCAGCTCAGCATTATTCTATGACTTGAAGCATTTTTCTTCTCTATCATCTCATTTCCTTCTCTGTAAAACTAGTTTCCTTATAAAATAAAGGAGTTGGACTAGATGATCTTTAAGATTTTTTCAAACTTTTATATGGTATTTTATTTTTCTAATGGGATAGAAGGTGTGAGGGAGAGAAAATAGATTTATATTAATTATTTTAAGTAGAGAGATGGGGGTATGTGCTATAGATGTGAGATGTTACATGCCCTTTCAGATGAGGTCACTGACTGTGTTATCAGTTTTACTTAACTGTTTTATTTCATTACATGAGAACTCTAAGGAAGTAGGAGTAATCTGTAAATGTTTGTAATCTAAGAATAAAACATCAGTAACTTTTTAAAAGTAAAATATACCTTAGTTTTATCTTAGACTAAATCAAAGGGGTGACCCTTTTCCTACCTCAGTTTTCCAAGAACACAGATTATATCCAAGTATATCATATCCAAATATTAATATAACTGTTGTTCTTTTTAAGTAAACAAAAATCCTAAATTAGGCTCTGTACCCTTGTTTTAAGATTCCTGTGGAATTTTTCCTTTTGTTTCTTATACATTATAAAATGTAAAAAGACATCCATTATAACAGATTTTTTTAAATAAGCAGGGGAAACTCTGCCCATTTGTATCTCTCTGTCTGTCTCTCTCTCTGTCTCTATTTCTCTGTCTCTGTCTCTAGCTCCATCTCTCTCTGTCTCTCTCTGTGTCTCTGTCACTGTCTCTCTGTCTCTGTCTCTATCTCCATCTCTCTCTGTCTCTCTCTCTCTGTTTCTCTCTCTCTATTTATCTCTCTGTCTGTCTGTCTCTCTCTCTCTCTATTTATCTGTCTGTCTGTCTCCTCTCTCAGCAGCAATGCTAATAAGTGCTAAATTATCTCTGATAGAAATTGGCTAAATAAAGGCAGAGTGCTGAGGTTTTTCTTCTACACTACTTCTTTCTCTGTGGTTTAGGGGATAGACAACCTCCCCAGACCAGCTTGATCATGTCTGGGGCTTTCTCTTCATGGAACAGAGTCCTATCCCAACCCAGAAATGAGGGTGCTGTTTGTGCTGCTTGCCTTGGTATGTGCCCAAAGTTCAAAAGTTCCCAGTTACGGCTCTGTTTGAAGCAATCCAAAATAACAAGAATAATTGGCATTTATACAACCTTTCGCACACACACGATCCCCACTGAGTGTCTCTTATGAAGTGTGTAATTCAAGAATGGTCATCTCTGTTTTATGGATGGGAAAACAGAGGCCATCATAAATGCTAAGAAACAGAGCTGGGTTTCAAATGCAACTCTTCTGAACCTAAATCCAGCATTCTTTACACTTTTTCACAATGTTCTACAGAAGGCTACACAGGCTTCTGTTTTGTTGTTGTTTCTTTCTTAATTGACATTGGACCAAAGGCAGTGTAAATATGCATGTCTTTCTGGTTATTTTCATCATTCTCTTTTTGGTCTGTTTTCTTTTCTCTTCCTAAAATCAATGATTCTGTTAACAACATACTTCGCTCAATGTAATCACATAAAAAACTAATGGACATTATTATAGATCAGATGAAATCAATGTGATAAAGTGGGGTAAATTTAAAAATAACAAATAAATACGAACATTCTCAGAAAAAAATAAATTGCTTTTAATACTTCTAGTTCTATAGCAGTGAAATCTATTTAAAATTAGTTCTAATTTTGCTTCATGATAATACACTGAATAGCACAGACATTTTTATGGATAATGAAAGTATAGGGATCAAAATTTTCAAGTAGGAAGAAATCTCTTTAAGATAATTTAGTCCCTCACTCCCTCTATTTTATACATGGGGTAATTAATTAAGACCAGAAAGGATTCCTAGTTTTGTTTAAAATTTGAGAGTCTAGAGAATTTGTTTAAAATTGGTCAGGTCCTCTGACGACTGTTTTAGCCAGGCATGCAAACAAATACATAACACTTACAGTTTATTTGAAACAGAAATCTTCTTTCAGTTAATCAATATCATTTTTTAAAATACCACTGTTGTATTATGTTCCCCTCCCAACCAATTCTGCCCCTTTCTCTTCTCCCTTAGTCAGAATTTATATTTTCCTGCCCATAATCCTTTGTTCACGACCTGTATTATGGCACTTAACACAGTCTTTCTTATTTTCCCAACTAAACTGGGGCTCACTTGGAAATATCTCATACTATGTATAGTTGGTCTGGGCTCACCAACCCTGAAACCACATTAGACCTTACTTAATTTCCCAATGAGCACACACACACACACATTCCCTGCAGCAGCTCAACACAGAACATACTCTGTGATGGTTTTTTTGTTTTGTTTTGTTTTAATGCATTAAATAAGCAGTCCCAGCTCAATAGCAGCATCTGATGGCTAGCATGAGAAACTGTCTAAACCAAGGTTTCTTCCTCACCACCTCCTTCCACTTCTGGAATGGGGCATATGCTTAAATCCTCGCTTTTCTTTTATCTTTCACAAGTTAGAGCCCAGTTGATTCTATGAAAGATAATTTCCCTGTAGCATGTAAATGTCTTTTAAAATCTTCTCATTCTCTTGAGGCATTGTGGTGGAAAGGGAAAGGGTGCTGGATTTGGAATCAGAGAATGTAGCTTTAGATCCTGGCTCTGCCATTTATTAACCATACTGTAACCTTGGATAAATCACTTAATTTCTCTCAATCTCGGTTTTCTCAATTGTAAAATGAGAAAATTTAAGTAGATGGCCTCTGAGGTCCCTTCAAGCTTTAAAACCGTGCTCCCATGTGGTTTTCTCTGCTTTTGCTGTATATTATGATGTTTATGTGTATTATCTATGATCTAAGAGTAGAGCAGGAAAGATGCTGTGGAATAGTACATGGAAAGCCAGCTCTATAGTCAGGAACACTTACATTCAAGCCCTGCCTTTGACGTATACTATCTGTGGTAAACACCTGAAACCTGGAGTGTCCCTAGGCAACTCTTCAAGACATTAATTGCAGAAGAGGTACTTATCTGCATAGACAGAGGATGTTTCTTCATCAGGAGTTTTCTAATACAAGATGCTATAAGAAAAACCTGGAAAGACCTACATGAACTGATGCAAAGTGACATGTACTGTGAACCAAGTAACAGCAATATTGTAAGATTGTAATATTGTAACTGTAATTGACTTAGCTCTTCTCAGCAATACAATGATCCAAGAAAACTCTGAAGGACTTATGATGAAAAATGCTATCCATTTCCAGAGAAAGAACCGATGGTATCTGCATACAGATTGAAGCATATTCTTTTACTTTATTTTTATTGAGGGTTTTTGGTCTGTTTTCTTTTACAATATAGTAAATACGTTATAATATGGAAATATGTTTTGCCTGACTACACACGTATAATCTATATCAAATTGCTTGCTTTCTCAGTGAAGGGGATGTGGAGAGAAGGAAGGAATTTGGAATTCAAAATTTTTAAAATGAATGTTAAAAATTGTTTGCACATGTAATTAGGGGAAAAATAAAATACTAAATGAAAAAATATTTTAAAGGAATTTGCTAATACAATAAAAAATGAATTTGAAGTAGTTTGGGGATGAGATAGAATAATAATAGAGTATTTAAAATGGTGCCACGGTTGAGGGACAGAAGACTAGTGAAAGTATTGAAGAATAACAAATAGTGAGTTAGGGGTAATTAGTCTTCTATCCAAGCCTATGAGTATATATGCAGAAGGAGGTATGACCTGGGTTCAAATTCTCCCTCTGATTCCACCTATGAGACCTTGGGCAGATCATTTAAACTCCCTTGACTTTGGGATTTCTTCATCTGTAAAAAATGAGGGGGTTGGGCTAGATGGACTCTGAGATCCCTTCCCATTCCAAAACTACGTGTATAATACTGTAGTTGAGATCTTTCCCTCCATGTTAGGATCTTTGTGTGATGGAAGTTTATCATCCCTGCCCTTTAAAATCTAAGCTAACATTCCTTTGTAGAATCCCAAAGGAAAGAGCTATCAACAATTCGCATCAATGGACTTGAGATCCTCATTTGAGAGACCAACTCAAGATCATCCTCTAAGCACTGGTCAGGTAGTTAGGAGGCCTGGAAGTCTCTGGAAAAACTCATACCTGTTAGAGACCATCCTATATGCCTGTGTGATTTGAATTGCTTTTTATTTTCCTTTGCATTCTCCTCTATTTCTCTCCCTCTATTTCTCTATTATAAATTTATAAATGTATATCTGGTTCAATGGCCCTATAGCCCATGCGATCATAGGTAAGATCTTCTGTATCCCTGTTGTTATTCAGCCTCAAGTAGAGTATGAAATACTTTAAATTTATATTCTCATTTCCCTGGACCAATTATAATGCCCGAAGATTCTTAATACATTTAAAGTTCTCAAAGTATAGATAACACATTGTTAATGACAAATCAATACCCTAGAGCCCATTAAAGGAGGGAGCATCCCTAAAACAGGTCAAAAATGAGATTTTTTTCTGTACAAAAAGGGAAAGCTGAGGACCCATTTTTGAGAACCGTCACATCACCACTTCATTCTGGATTTGGAGAAATACATAAACCCTTTTCCCAGCCCAGCACCCCTGAGGTCTTGTTCAATTGTACAGGATATCCTTCGGCAAATCTCATTTAGACATGTAAGTCCCATGTGTTTCCCTTTTCCTTCCCTAATGTCAATGCTAAATTATCAATCTTTGAGGAGGACTTTGCTACCAAATGTGGTGGGATGGTGGGGAGACCGATTTCCTCAACAAAGCCTCTACTTACAGAAAATGATTAAGATGCTCAACCACTTCAATCATAGGTCTTAGACTAGGTGCAAAGTGGTCTTCAAACCGGAATGATAGTGCAAAAGAATCTGATTTTTGTTTTAATAAGCCAAGGAAACATGCTCATACATCAGAGATCATTTATAAATTATCAAACAAATTGAGAAAGGATTCCACCCCAGAAATTGGAGCAAATGTGACTTTCCAGCACATTCCTAAAGACAGACTATCAAGGAGTGGGGGTGGTGGGTAGGAAAGGTCTTCACCTGGTTTCTTCTCTCTGTCACCAGGGACATTACTTCGTGGGCTTCAAAGGGTCAAGACAAGGCAAGAAGCATTTATTAAACACCTGCTAGATACCAAAGACTTTTTTTTAAAGCTGGAGATACAAAGAAAGGCAGAAAGCTAGTCCTTGTGCTGAGTTCATAATCTAATGGAGACAACATGAGAACAACTATGTACAAGTAAGGTATGTGCAGGATAAAGTAGAGATAATTAACAAAAGGGAGGTCCTAGCATTAAAGGGGCATTGCAAAAGACTTCTTTTAGAAGGTGAGCTTTTTTTTTTTTATCTGAGACTTGAAGGATTCCAAGAAAAAGGAAGAAATTTCCAGGTATTGTGGAGGGGGAGGTGGATGGGGACAGCCAGTGGAAATGCTCAGAATCAAGAGTAGTATTCTGTTTGAGGATCAGCAAGGAGGCCACTGTCCATCATTCACGGAGTACCTGGAAGGGACTAGAGTGTAAGAAGATTGGACAATTAGGAGGGGGATAGGTTATGGAGGGCTTTAAAAGAGGATTTTATATTTAATCCTGGAGATGATAGAGAACTACTAGAGTTTACTCAGTGTGTGGGGAGGAGGGTGTGTGTATGTGACATGATTGGACTTGTGATTTAGAAAGGATACTTTGACAGCTAATTGGAGGATGGATTGGTATAAGATGATAAAGACCTACATTGGGATGGTGGGAGTGTCAGGAGAGAAGGGGGCATTTACGAGAGATGTTATGAAGGAAGGAACCACAGGACTGGAGAACTGATTGGGATGAGAAAATGTGAGGAGTACAGAATTATGCCCAGATTGTGAGCCTGGGTGAATGGGAGGATAGTGATACCCTCAACAGTAATAGGAAAGTTAGAAAGGGGGGATGATTTTTTGGGAAAGATGATGAGCTCAGTTTTGGATATATTGAGCTTAAGATGTCTATGGGATATCTGGTTCAGTATGTCTAATAGGCAGTTGAAAATTTGAGAATCTAGGTCAGAAGAGAAGTCAGAGCTAGATAAATAGGTCTGAGAATTATCTGCATACCAATGATAATTGAATCCATGGGAGTTAATGGGGTCCCCAAATGAAATAGTACAGAAGAAAAGAGGGCCCTGATGGAGCTTTAGGGATACTCATAATTAGCAAGTGCGACCTGGATGAAAAGACCACAAAGGAGACTGAGGAGTAGTCAAGTCTCCTGAGGAAAACCAGGAGAGATCAGGTCATAGTGAAAACAAAGAACAGGGTTGGGGGATGCAAAACAGAAGGAGAGGAGTAATGACAAGAGATTGTGGTAAGGTATGGGAATTTCAGAGTACATGAACATGGAAGTAGAATGCTTACGGGTGGCAGAAAGATCATCTATCTCTGTGTGTGAGTGAGGTAGAGTAGAGGAGCAGGTCATGGAAAATGAGTAATTTGAGGGATTGGGAGGAAAAGGGGTGTCAGTTGAGGGAGTATCAATATGTATGTTGAGGTCCCCTAGTATAAGGGCAGGAGCTGGGGAGGAGAGAAAGACTATAAACTAGGCAAAGAAGAAAAGAAGGAAGGAAGGAAGGAAGGAAGGAAGGAAGGAAGGAAGGAAGGAAGGAAGGAAGGAAGGAAGGAAGGGAGAGAGGGAGGGAGGGAGGGAAGAAGGGTGATTGGAGGTTATTACATTTCGTTGTGCCCAACAGTGTTCCAGTATTGGTGGGACTATTGTGGCTGCCATTTTCCCACCATTCTCCTAACTGCATCCTTGTAAGGTCTTTATCATCATGGCGCTACTAGGAGCCCAGAAAAGGAAAAGGGAGAAAAGCACTTGTAGCAATCAAGGGCTGTGCATTACCTCTTTGTCATATGTACTCTCCAAGTCTGAACCAACTTCTCTCTGGATTCCTTATGTATTTGTGAGAGAAAGTGCTTTGCTGAATTTGGAGGTGAGGGAAACTCTGTACCAACTGCTCATATTGTTCTACCTTAGTATATACCTCCTTCCTGAACTACTTAAGGTTGGCTGACTAAAATTATTCTTACCTGTTAATCTTAGGGAGAAGAACACTGGTTAGGGATGGAGCCAATGACATTAAGAAACACCCCTTATTTCTCAAGGGGTACCCTTTGAACCCTGAGAGTTGTAGCTAGCATAGCTCTCAATCAGAGTGGGAGCTGGGATGAAGACCATCAGAGCTCATATGGTCTATAGCAGGAACGGGTAGGAGAAATTCATTGTCTCATTTTAAAACACTTATTCTATAATTCTATAATTCTTATTCTATAATTGCTGGATTGAATATCCTTAATGGACCATTACTCCCAACCCCTAATTGTTTCTGTCACAGGTGAAAACAGTCTTAGTTATTATTCAGTTCCTGGAAGCTAGTTTGTTTTTTTTTAATCATTATCTCTGCTAACATAAGCCATAAGAGGAGGTTTTTCTGTATTAAATAAACCTGCAATTAGCTAGTAGTGTTAGGCAGCTGTATGCTTTTGTAGCCTTGGGCACACAACCCTTCCCTCTTAGATGGAGTCACAAACTCTGATCACTAGGTACGAGAAGGCTTTGGTCCTAGTCTCAAGTTTGCTATTTATTACATGGTTGACTTTTGTCAAGTATCTCCATTTCTCTGAACCATAGTATGCCAATCTATAAAATGTGGCTAACAATGCCAAACCTTTCTATATCCCAGGGTTGTGGTGAAGAACGCATAAGATAATGGATAAAATTATTATTTATAAAGTATAAAACATTATATAAGTGAAAATTACTGCTAATCATCTTTTGTGAGCATTTCCTGATGCTACTGCCAACTTGATTATAAGCCTCTTTAGGGCAGGTACTATGTTTTATGCCTCTTTCTGTCTCCTGTGAATTGTATAGTTCATCGCCCAGAGCATGTTCAGTATATTTGATTTTTGCTGTGGTCATGCACATTTACTGTTGCATTAACATTCAGAATTATCTTGAATTGTTCATGTTTAATTTTTTATTGCACAAGTTTAAAAGCAGAACCATCGCTTACATCTTAGTCTCTCATCTATGCTTTTTAAAATTTCTTTTAATTACCTCCCTATATCTGTATGAGTCCTGAATGTCTACTCCAATCCCTAACTCACAATTCTTCCAGTGTCATATTTCTTTTTCATCACATCTCTACTTAGCTATTCCATTGCCACTTTTCAGCCAGCTTCATGGTAATTAGTCTGCCTATACATCATGGAAACACAACACTGAATGAAACATTATAAAGAGCCATTCAGCTGAAAGATGCTTCAGCAACATTAAGTGAGGTTGGTCATAAAGTCTTGATGACAGTGGTGGGCAAAGCCTGAATTGTAGCGTTATCACTTTAGGAGTTAAATTCTTCCTTTGAGTTTCTGCCCTTGCAAATATACACACACGATGGTAATTAATTATACATTTCAAATGAGTATTGTATCTACTCTTCATTTAGCTTGTATATACTTTACTATATGCTACACATATATATATATATACACATATATTATACTATACTATTTCCCTAATTAGAATGTGAGCTCCTTGAAGAGAGATTATTTTTTAAAATTTCTTTGTATCCCCAGTGCTTATGACATGCAGGGCATAAAGCAAGCACTTTTAAAATGTTTCTTGATTGACTAAGAAAGAAATATCACAAATTCTGTTTCTTAAAAATAAATTCCTTATTAAAATAATTAAATTTAAGTTAATTAAGTCCAATTAACACCAGAATTTTCTAGCTCTAGGACCTTATAAGTCTAAGTATGATGTTTATAAAGCAAAATATAGTCTTTGATACATGCATACAATACATTTTTGTTAAATAAATCATTTGTTCCTTGAACATTTGTTACTTTAAGATGTTTAGAAAAAATCCCAGTCATATACTCAGCCTCAGCTTACTTTTTTTGGAACTACTTCTTTCATTGACTTCTTGCTTATAAAGGCATCTGTTTGTGATGGCTTCCTGAGATATCCATGGAAGGTAAGGTATTTGCCTGTATCTCTGAATTTTTTTTTCCTAACTAGGAAGATACTACTATGCTTCAGCTGTTCCCATCAGAACACTGAGCATTCTGTTACTTATGGGAAACATAAAACTTGATTGGCGTTGACAACCCCATGAATCCCAGCTCATAGATTCCTTTTTATGCCTTCTAGAATGGAAGCTTCTTAACCTTCTTTCATGTCATGGAACCCTTTGGAAGTCTGGTGAAGCCTATGGATCACTTCTCAGGATCTTTTTTCAGATGCATAAAATAAAATGCATGGAATTACAAAAGAAATCAGTTATATTAAAATGCAATTAGCAAGATGTGTTATAAGTTCACAGGTCCCAGATTCTAGAAGAATGGAATAGTCTGCCTATGAAAGTAGCTTGGATCTTAGATATAGATTTAACATATATAGATTTAGTAATGCTAGCTAGTTTCTAGATTTCTTTAGGAATTGGTTTAAGGTATAGGGAGAAAGCTTTATTTTTTTTGACATTTCAAGACTTACTAGAATATGAACATTTTATTATAATTAAAATGATGGTGGGGCACATGACTGCCCCTCCTTTATGCAGCAAGGAAGAGAATTTAAAAAAAAACAGTCAAAGAAAGGTACAAAATAAGGCTTTTATTATTTTTTTTTAAACTAAAGACTATGGAAACAAAAGCAGCAAAATGAAACACAATTACTTTAGGGAGTTAAGAGGCTGTCAGGGCAATAACATTGAGGTGATTCATGCTTCAGATTGAGGTTAAACTAGATCACATCTGAAGGCTTGTCCCACTTCAAAGACTGTTTAAACTTCGACCAGAGCAAGTCAATCTATTCACTTTCTCATTAGCCTAATTAAGGCTATTCACTGGGATTTGCCACATAGTATTAACTAGTCACATCTGGACCATCCTTCAGGTTTGGGGTGTGATAAAAATGGTTCAGATATAGCTGTTCCAAGTGCCTCCCCCTGCCCTAGTTATAAATGTCACCTCATTATGCTTATGAATGGCCTTCTTCTCATGGGACTGGCTTATAGGACTTAACTTTTAGCCTCAGGAGAGAGGATGAAGTGCTTCATAATCTGTCCATAATAGTACTGGGTTTGGCCTTCTTGGACAGGCTGTGTACTCCCATAACCACTCATAATCCCCTTCCCCCGGGGCCCGTTTTCTTGTCTCTCCACCATAAGACAAGCCACCAGAGAGAACAAGAGACACAGTTCCACTCCTTGTGCCTTCCTATCACCACACATGGTACTGTACAAAAAAAATAACATGAAACAAAGGAAACTCCAAATTTCTCACATATATATCTACATCATAAAGTGTTTGAGAGGAAGGGATGTGTCCATTGCATATGTCACCATGTACACCAAGAAAAACCTAAATTTTCTTTAAATGCCATACTCCTTTGGTATGAACGCCACTCTTTCTTTAGCCACATACGTCTCTTTTGCTGCACATGTAGTTTCTAGAAGATTTACAACTGTCAGTAGAAACGCCTCTTTGGGTTAAACGAGCACAACCAGCTCCCTCAATCAGCAGCCTGGAACAAAATGGAGAAGTGAATCTTTCAATGGCTTGGCTCCAGCAGCAAGGATAAGGATGGAGTTCATCCTCAGAATCTCTCACAGCATAAAGTAAAGTGACTGGATATTCAACTGGTCATTGAGGGATAGGAATAAAATCATGGGTATGATTTAATAATATTAATAAAATAATTTATTATATAAAATAATTAATTTATTTTTATATTATATATTATTATATATTATATATAATAAAATATAATATATAATAAAATCTAATAAAATAAAATTTTATATAAATATATAATATATTATATATTAAATATATTAAATATTATATAATTAATATATAATAAAATAAAATAATAATAAAATAATAATAAATAAAAATATAAAATAATTTATTATATAAAAATAAAATTAATAAAAGTATGGCTGGGTAAGAAGAGACTGGCAGATTTCTCTCTTCCCCTCGCCATTTCCCCATCTCCAGTCTTTGGACTCTGCTCAATGATTATGTTTCAAAATCCCACTCACCGGTCACATTAGCCTGCATGTCCCTTAAATTCCCATGGAAAGAAAAATAACATATCTATGACATGATAGCATAAAGCATCCCTGCTTTGTCACTTGTCATAGAGCTGTGTGTGGCAAGTTACTGAATCTCTCTTCAACTGTAAACTGGTATTAGTGCTATCTACCTTTACAGAGCTTCAGTGAGGATAAAATAAGGGAATGTGTATAAAATACTTGGTAATTATAAAATGTTAAATCAAACATTATACGCTAAGTATATTCAGGAAAGTGTTCTAGTGTCCCAAACTGCCAAGGACCATAAATCAATTACTTTGGGGACAAATTATATAACCAGTGTGATCTTAGAAAAACTCAGAGAGCACCTCACAGAATGTTAAAGTTCAAGGAGATCAGGACTAGATCAGAACTTTCTCTATATGACATCAAAAGCCAGGGTATGCATAATGGATCACTGCAAGCAGCAGCTCCATGACCCATTCCTGAACACCTGTCTCCCAATATTACAAGACCACCACTATTTTCCACTTTCCTGAATTGAAATGTCCTATCCAGAAGGGTTATCTGTAAAGTTAGTCTTTGCAAAAGAAACTCTGCTTTTCCATTTTTCCAATTCCTGCTATAAAATCATACGTATCATTATATTGTTTTCAGTGCTACAACAGAGTGAATTTAGAAAAATTCAACAAGGAATAAGTAAATACAATAATGAATCTATCAGAGTTGTGTTCAACACTTTTTGAATATTGTAGTGGCACACATTTCTTCAGTCCCCTTCTTGCTGGTTTGCCCTAGAAAATACTTTCCATGTAGGTGACAATTCTCTCCTTTCTTTCTCATTCATTTATTTATTTTTCTCTCTTGGCAAATTGTGTCTACCAATTCTATTTAATCAAGTTAGGCTACAAAATCTTGTGATAGATATCTATATCATAATGGACTTGCCAGAAATTCATTGAGTTTTAGATTCAAAGAATTAATGCCCATTTTACTCATTCTGTATATTAAAATTTGGTAACACAAATTTACTTTAAAACAAAGCATACTGGGAATATTCATTACTTTCCATTTAATCAATGGTAACTTTACAACAGCCTTTTCCTCAAATTTTGTATCCGTTTCATGCCCCCAAACTACAGCATGAATTCCTTGGTATTAGGAATTCATCCTTTATTATCAGGTGACCTTCAAACCCTAAATGCCTTAAAATAGTACTCTGAGTATAATAGGAAATTAAGAAAGGCTTCCTGTTTAAAAACACAAAACAAAATGGAAACCTGACAAACTAAACCTTCTTTGGACAAAAACTGGCAAGGGATTGGCAGAAGGTTTAGTTTTGGAAAATGGTTCATTTGACTTAAGATTGGTGAGCTCCTCTGGAAATATTTTGTTCTTTTTTAACTTAAACTTTCAGATCAAGAATAGATCAGTAAAGGTCGATGAGGAAATGAAAACCAAACAGTCTGATAGGAAAAAAGGTAAATTTTTACTAAGGGAATTCTATTTTTTCCCATTCTCTAATTCTCAGTATAAAATTGATTTTTTTTTTCAAATAGGGGTAGGGGGAAGATACTCCAATAACCTAAATTAAAAAATATTTGATAAGGAAAAGGTAAATGTAGCCATGAGTTTTATGTTTTGTAACACTGTCATAGATCTGTAATTTAGTCATCATGAAACCTGCCAGTGTAGAATACCTTCCACTGATGTAAATTGTAACCTATCTCTAAATGACAGTTTTAGAGAACATATCCTTCTAGTTTGGTGGCCAGTGAGTTGGTGATAAAGAAATAGAGCATTTCTCTTATCAATTCTGAATAAATGAATAGACATCTCAGGACTCACCAACTGGAGGGTGAAGTTCCATCTGTCCACATCCAGGATGAGGTTCCCATGTCATTAGTTAGTCCAAGCCAGTAGTGAGGAGAGCCAATACGTTTCATCAGGAATTCCTTTCACAAAGCATAGCTGGCTGTGACATCTAATTCTCCAGCCCCCATCCCTCCCACCTAAGCTCCTTTCTCTTTCTGTAACCTGTCCTCTCTCTGAACACAGTTTGCCCTCTCAAATCACTAACTTGCAATTTTGCTGAGAATTCCTGTGCCAGGACTTGTTTATGCTGCATACTATTCTGTATATTAGTGATGGGCACCGGGTCTCTTTAGTTAGTCTCTTCATCATGGCGATTCACGTGGGGGAAGGAAGGAGTTGATCTAAAGAGGCCAATTCAACTCCCGGGGTTTTGCAGAGACCTGTTTCCCCATTTGTAAAATAAAGTTATTGGCTTACACAATCTCTTTGGTCCTTCAAGTGCTAATGCTCTGAGTCTATGTCTCCTCACCATAGTGGGGAGGCTGGAGATGAGAAGATAAGATCTACTATAGCTCTAAAAAAGATTCCTTACCATTTCCTTCATGGTTCTAAATATAGCCAGATTTGCATCAAGAGACCTACACGCTTTCTGACTGGCATTCCAGGACTTTTGATCCGGTGATAGGTAGTAGCATTTACGAAAAGCTCTGAACCAGCCTTCTGGACACCTAGATGTGTTAGGTGGGCAGAGCTTGTCTTCAGAGATTGTATCTTCCTTTTTTCCAACTGGAATTGAGACAGTGATACAATGAAGCTAATGTGGGGTTAGGTCACTGAACCTCAGTGATGGTGAGATCTGCATTCCCAGTCCCTTTTCATTTCATTGGGTTAAACTTAAAACATTAAAACAGAATCTGAGAGACATTAGCTCAGACTCTGAAATAAATCAGCACTAACGGAAGTACTTAGAAAAGGGACCAAAACTGTGATTTCATTAGGAGAGGGAACTCCCAAGGGAGAAAACTCTTTCTTCCAATGAAGATTGGCACTTCACCTGCAACTTGTAGCCTTAGATAGCTGTCCAGAACACTGTAGAGACTGTGACTTGCTAACCAGTGGAACTGAAATCTAGGTCTCCCTGACTTTGAGGCTAGCTTTCTATCCAACTGTATGACATTGCCTCCCCAACTAACGCATATTGTTTACTTTTTTTGGTGGAGAGGGAAGATGAGGATGTTTTAACCTTTAATTTCACTTTCCCAATGAAAAATAACCCCCTACCAAAGCAGTTAAATGACTTAACCAGATTTAAACAGCCAATTTGGGTCACAGCTGGGATGTGAACCCAAGTGTTCACAGCTTCAAGGCCTGCTCTCTATCTACTATACCTTTATCCCCTACACCAGTGGTTCTCAAAGTGTGGTCCAGGGACCATTGAGGGTTTCCAAGGCCCTTTCAGGGAGTCCCTAAGGTCAAAACTATTTTCATAATAATATTAAAACATTTTAATTTTAGATAAAGTACACATTGAGAGATATAATCTGAATAAACCAATGCTTTTTGTGGTTCTCAATAATTTTTGACATTGTAAAAGGACACTGAGACCAAAAATGTTTGAGAATTCCTATACTATGCCATACTGCCTTTCCATATATTTTAATGAATATTGAAAACACTCACTGGTGCGCCATTTCTTATGGGCAATAGAAGTGTCACTACTAAAGGACAGAAAGTGTGGGAAAATTAATAATCCTTTGGATGGCAAATTTTGCATAGTTGATTACATTTACTACCTCTCTTTCCTTCCAGAGTTGGTCATAGGGCCTAATTTGCAACGAAACTCAGTTCAAGTTCTTTCCTTCTCCTGTTTGAAGTTCTATTGGGAGGGCCCTTCCTGTCCCCAGGCTTAATGTGTCCAAAGACTGAGAGGGTGAAAGCTATGATTTCAGAGCCTGGGGCTTCAGGGGGAATAAAAGTTTAGGAGGTTGTATCACTTACAGTACTTACTAATGAAGACCGCTAGCAATAAGACTAAAATGACGCCACCACCAGCCGCAGTTGAATAAATCAGTCTCTTGGGTATCCCACCTAAGGAGAAAGCATGCTAATGTACACTACCTGAAATTCCTCCGGAGAACAGGCTTAATGCAACAGTTTCATCTCGAGTTTAGAAGGATGTTTTATTTTCTCAGACTTGTTTTTCCTAGGGGCACTTTACTCTTTCCCCCACGTCTCACCTCCTTCTGCCAAGATTGGAAAGGAAGAGTTCTTCTGTTCCCGGAGTTACATAGGTTCTTCCTTCTTTGCCCCCGCCCAAGGCAGCATGATTACAGTCGGGTGTCGGTGGGAAAGGGGACAGTTACAGCCCCCGGGATACAGGGTCAGGAGTCCTTCTTACCTGGCCTGAATAACCTCTGTGGCATCTTCGCCTCCTCCTCCAAGATCTTGTCTTTTTTGTCCTCCTCCTCCTCCTCTTTCTCCTCCAGTTCCTTATTATCCTCTCTGGCGTTCTCACCCTTCTCTTCTTTTTCTTTTCCCATTTCTCTCCCTCACCTGCTGTGGTCTGGGCCCTGCGGGGATGGGGATCGGGGCAATCTTAGGGCTTAGCTAAAGGTTGCGACTGTCTGAGGGAAAGCCCAGGTACTAGAGGAGTATGCCCATAGAGAAGCAGGAAGAGAAACGAAGACCCGAAAAGCTATGAGATGCCGCTGAAGGCTGGCGGTCCCCGGAGGAGCGGCATACTACATTAGCATCTCCAGCGGGTGCATGTCTAACCTTGTCCAATTCCCCCAGCTTCCGCCCAGACGGCTGTCTCTAAGTGCCTCGTTCTCTCGGCCTTTTAAATGTCCATGACAGCAACGGCAGGCGGAGAACTACCCAGTAACTCGCGTGACAAAGACTCCAGTCACTGGCTTGGCTCATTTGAGTAGAGCGCACGCAGGCCTGCTCTCGTTACCTGCTTCCCCAGCTCCCAACTGCTCATCCCTCTGTCTGCTCTCACCCCCAGTCTCCTTCTCGCTTCATAACCACCCTCCCAGCCCTATTCGCCCCTCACAACCACCCTCACAGCCCCGTTTCCCCCTTATGGCTACCCTCTCAGCCTCATTCCCCGTTATGGCCACCCTCTCAGCCCCATCCCGCCCCCCCCCCCCCACGACCACCCTCGCGGCCCTAGTCTCGCCTCATAACCACCCGCCTATCCCTATTCTCTCCGGAGATGTCAGTTCTGGTCACGGAAACGTGGTTTATCTCAGGCTTTCTTTCCCCCCGGCCAGAGAACACTCCTGACTGCAATAGGAGGAAAGACTTAAGACACCCAAGGTGGACAAACCTCAGGCCCCACTGGGGAAACAACCTTCATCTTAATGCCCACTGATTTCCATGCAGCACCTTGTTCAATTCCAAACTCCTGCCCTGGCTTCGGGGCTGTTTTGTTGGGAGGCAAGGCTGTGTGCCTGCGTTCTGCTCAATCTGCTGCCCACCCTGATACCAGAGACCCGAGATGTACCAAGACCTAAATACAGAAGAGTAAAGTACCAGACCTATCAGTCAGCAAGGAAGCTAAATAAAGACACGTGGCATTTTTTTTAGCCATAGCTCTTCTCAACAGTCTTCTAAACCCTTGAGACAGTTCTAGATCACTGGGCATATAAAGCCCAGGTTTGAGAAGAATACAGCAAATAAATTAATTAATAAGATAGCTAGATAGACAGATGGACAGATGGATGGAAGGATGGATGAACAAATGAATGAATGAACAAATATGTACTTTTTGCATATTGTACTGGGCCATGAAGGAGATAAAATATTTAGATGTCAAGGATTCTGCCCTCAAGGAACTTAGAGTCTTATGTGAGAATGAGACACAAAATAGAGAGCTATAATACACAATATTACGTGATAAGAAAAGTTACAAAACTGAATGTTGTTTGAGGGGATAATTGTGGCTAACCTAGGTGAAAAAGAAAGCTTCATGGAGGAGGCAGCATTTGAACTGGGCTACAACAAGTAATAGGATATAAACTCCATAAGAGAAAGGACTCTTTACATTTCAGTCTTTGTATCCCCAGCCCAGCATATATTAGGTGCTTAATAAAATTGTAGGTGAAGAATGGATGGATGAATGAAGTGGGAAAGCTATGTATGCCTAGGGAATAGTGCGGACAAAGGCATGGAGGGCTAAGAATAAAGTCAGTGTATAGAGGGCAAAGGATAACCAAAGTTGGCTGGATTATAGAATGGAATGTGTAAAGAGGGGAGTAATTTGAGATAAGTAGTTGGGGATCATATGTCTTCTTGAATGCCAGGAAGAGTATGATGAACTTTACTTAGCAGAGTAAGAAGCCACTGAGGATTTTCAAGCATGGCAGACATCACTGTGTATTAAAGATTATTTTTAGCAGTGCTATGAAAATAGGCTATAGGCTGAAAGGATGGAGGAACAGAGACTTCGTAGATCCTAATAATTTGGAAGTTATTTCACTAGGCAGGCTAGTCAGTCAATAAGCATTTATTAAGTACTCACCACATGCCAGGAAGACTAGGGATTGAAAAACTAAAATGGAAGCAATCTCTGTCCCTGAGGAGTATCTATTCTAATGGAAGAGCCTTTATATAAATAATATATATTTATATACATAATATATATAATATAATTTATATTATATTATATTAAAATGATATATTTATATAAATAATACATATATTATGTAAATAATACAATATAAAATGAATACAAGTTATTTATTGGAGGAAGGAACTAGCAGACAGATCAAGAAGGGCTTCATATAGAAGGTAGCACTGAAGGTCAGTCTTGAAGGAAATCCAAGATTCCAAAAGGTGAGAAAAGG
>CM053623.1:164113342-164143645 GCA_028646595.1 Phalanger gymnotis | reverse complement strand
GGGCCAGACCTTGTTCTGAGCTCCCAGGCTGAACCTAGATGTTGGTAACTATGAATCTGTATTGGGTCCGTCTGTTGATGTTTGTAATTTGTTTGTAATTTGCTCTGAAGTTCAGGGTGCTGGCTTTTCCCCCTGAACTAAGGGAATGATATTTGTATGCTGAATTAAAGTAAGCTTACCAACCCCTTAACCTTGTTTTCCTTAGTTAAGGCAGATCAAAACAACCTGTGTTTTTGCGGCATGCTGGTAGCTTTCTGGGTGCTGGCTGTGGGTGGATCTTGCACCCCCACAGAAGCTGCTAGCTGGATAGTGGAAACAAGGTATTTGAAAGCCAAACAGAAGATTTTATATTTGATCCTAGAGACAATGGGGAGCCACTGGAGTTCATTAAAAGAGAAGGTGGTGTAACATGATCAGGCTTACACTTTAGGAAAATGTCTTTGACAGCTAAGTGGAGGATGGACTGGAATGGGGAGAGATTTGAGGCAGGGGGACAAACCGTGAGTCAATTGCAATAGTCTGGATATGAGGTAATTGAAACCTTCTACAGAGAAGAGAAAGGGTCATGTGTGAGAGATGTTCTGAAGAAAGACCTTGACCTGAATGGTGGTTAGAGGGATGATGGCATAGTTGTAACTACACTTAAAATAATCAATTGGAAGCGAAGTAGAAGATGGATTGAGATGGACTCTCTGTCACAGTACAGATGAGAGGTGATGAGGACCTGAACAAGGGTAGTAGCTATATGGATAGAGAATAGGGGATGGCAGATGTTGTAAAGACAGAAATTACAAGATTTCACAATGGGTTGGATACGTGGGGTGACTGAGAGTGGAAAATAGAGGATAATACTGAGGCTATGAATCTAAGTGATAGGGAGCATGGTGGGAAATTTGGAAAGAGGGAGGGTTTGTGGCCATAATGAGTTCTGTTTTGGACCTGGTGAGTTTGAAATGTGTACGGGTCACCTATTTCAAGATGTCCAAGAGGCGATTGGAGACGTGTGACTGACTCAGCAAGGAGACTAAGGATGGATATAAAGAGCTGGGAATCATCTTTATTGAAATGATACTTGAACCCATGGCAGCTGGTGAGATCTAAATATAGAGGGAGAAGAGAAGGAGGCCCAGGACAGAGCTTTGAGAGATGCTCCAAGTTAGTGGGCGTGATAATGGATAAAGAACCATGAAAGGAAACTGAGGAGCATTCAGACAGATAAGAGGAGGACCAGGAAAGAGCAATGTCACAAAGAGGGAATAAAGCTTGACTCCTCTCACAGCATTTGTGAGAGCTCTCCAGATGTAGATTTCTATATTGTTTAAAAATTCCTTGGGAGAAACTTTGGAGCTTTTCATCTATGTGTTTTAATCATTTTATAAATTTATCTATGGCAATTTAATAGGTGAGGGCAGGGGCCATGGTTTCTCAAAAGTATTTCCATCAATTGACACTACAAAGGGATATGAATATCTTCCTACCCAGCCTGTTTTATTCTCACCTAAAAAGAAACATGAGATGTGTACATTTAGAGACATCTCCACTTCAAATGTTTGTGTGGACTATTTGTGCCCAACCCGTGGTGGAGCCCTCGGAGCTCTTATTGATCTGATCAGTCACAGTCAGACACATTGTACCTTGACCCCAACACAGTACTATCATTTTGATCCTCTTCTAGAATGAAGGACACTAACCACTATTCTCACTTGCATCTTCCCAGAAATTTATGAAGTTTGACCACTTATAGGAGCATTATCTTTACTAAGACACTATCATTTTCAACAGTAAGGGAAAACTAGGATCTCTCTCCTTTTTTTTTACATTTTTAAAGTTTTGAGGTCCAAATTGTATCCCTCCTTTCCCTTTCCCTTCCCTGAGACAGTAAACAATCAGATATAGATTATGCATGTGCACTTATGTAAAATATTTCCACGTTAGTCATTTTGTACAAGAAGATTCAAATAAAAGAAAAGAAGAAAGTGAAAAATAGCACGCTTCAGCCTGTATTCAGACAATCTCAGTTCTTTCTCTGGAGGCAAGTAGTATGCTTCATTGTTAGCCCTTTGGGATTGTCTTGGATCGTTGTATTGCTGAGAATTGCTAAGTTCTTCCTTGAACAATATTGTTGTTGCTGTGTACAATGTTCTCCTGGTTCTGTTCACTTCACCATGCATCAGTTCATGTAAGTCTTCACAGGTTTTTCTGAAAATGTCCTGGTTGTCATTTCTTCTAGCACAATAATATTTCTTTACAATCATTTATCACAGCTTGTTTAACCATTCCCCAATTGATGGTCATAGGATCTTCTTTTAATGGAGTCACTAAGTGAGTTGATGCTTGATTTACCTTTGGGAGAGCACATTATAAAGTGTGTTTCAGTTTGCTGCAAAGTGCTAAAGACACTAAGGAATCTTAAGAATTGGCGGGATGAAATTGAGAGACCTCACTTCGGATGACCTACATTTTAAAAATGAAGTAGGAGGTGAAGCTAAATAAACTCAATGGTGGATCTTAGGAGAGGGACAAGTTTAAATAGTGACTGAATAACTGAGTAAGGAGCAAGAACAGTACCTACTCTGTGTAGGACCCCAAGTTAATCCTAACGGAGAGTGAAAAATAAAACATTGAAAATGTCTTAAGACCCTTAGAAGATGCTATGAATCTTAATCTGTTAAGGGACATGTGTTCACAAAAGGCTAGAATGCTAGCCATAATGTGAAAATGCAATGAGTGATATGAAATACTATGTTAGTTCATAGAAGGGATAAGTGATTTCTTACTGGGGGTGTCATAGAAGAAACATCTTTTGAGCTGGGTTCTGAATGATGAGTGGGACAGGATGATCTGATGCAAGAGCGTTCTAGGAGAAACGAATTATGGCAGGAGTGAAAATGCCTTGGAATCAAATGTTGCCTTCTGCAGGAGATCTTCTTTTAAAATACATACCTCAATGTGGTGATTCAGGAAAGCCCTTAATGTCATTAATTTGAAAGTTTGATCCTCCACATTTTGAAGGTATTTGGTATTGTGGGGAGTTAGGGAAGCATGCTATAGTTCAGTTCAACAAGAGACCGTTTTCAACACAAGATAGAACACGTACACAGGAAGTAGATAAAGTAATTTTAAAAAGTAATTTTAAGAGAAAGAGACATTGCTATTCTAGGTTGATCAGAAAAGACCTGAGCCTTGAAGTAAACTAGGAATTTCATGAAGCAAATTTAGTTGAGATGGATGGTAAGGAGGCAGGCCTTATAAAACAAGGCCCTGTTAAGGCAGGATCCTGAGATGCTATCCCCTGGTTGAACAATAAGGGATTAGACTTTCTGTGAGTAGGAGAAATTTCATTCCACCCTACAGGGGGAAAATTTTATTCCATGTCATTTGATCTATCCTTTGAAATCTGTCCCATCCCTGCCCCTACACATGGCTGGCATTCAACCCTTGACTCACTCACAAGCCTTGGCACAATGTGAGTGGTGTGGGAAGAGAGAAGGCCAGTGGAGACATTGAGAAAGACATGTCCAGGGAGAAGGGCACCAGGACAATTGTACCTGAGGGTACAAGCCCACAGCCAAGTGAGGACTAATAAAAGATAACAAAGTACCAGAGGAGTATGCATTCCCCACCAATCACCCCATCCTAGTTATAGCTCTGTTTATATAGTTTGTCGCAAGAAAAAGAATGGTGGAAATGTTAGAAAGAAAAAGAAAGAAAACAGACACTTGCAAGCTAGCAGAACCCTTGAACCTTTCTCAAAGGGTACTGTCAGGGCAAGTCTGGATTAATAATGTCAAAATAAGTAATTATATTAGTAATTTTTTTAAAAGTTTTTTACTGCCACTAAATAACAAGAGTCATAGCCACAGTTTCCTGTTATGTTTGAAATATACATGTATATATATTTTTGAAATCAATGTCACGCTCATCCTCTTACCCTTTTCTCCTCAAAGTTAAATCTATTCAATTGCTTGCATTTTTCCTTACTGACCCTATCCTTAACCCACACAGAATTGTTATCTTCTATATATGGGTTTGATTTGGGGGAAAATAAGTATTTCTGCAGAAGTATATACAATGTGGTGATCTCTTAAAGTGAGGGGCCCTAGACTGTAGAAAACTCCAACCTCATTGTGATAAATATTCTCTCAGCCTACAGGTCAATTTGGATGTCCCACTGATAGGAAAATACAGTGAGGGCAATTCCCCAAAGGATTCAGTTTTGCTTTCGCTAAGATCATCCCGGTACTAGTTAAGTGACAGACTTAGCTTATCAGGAGAGGATGGGTTGTATAGATGGTATGAAATGTAGCTACTGGTTATTCACAGTCCTACAAAATGCTGGAAAGCTAGTTTGGAATTAAGAATGATATGAAATAAAAAGAATGATGCAAGAATTCAAGTTTATTTTATGCCAGCAATTCCCAGCCTGTGGGAGGGCAATGGAGTTATTAAATGAGTCAGTATTATGAACAAGCAAACAGATCTTTTGCAGACAGAATAAATATTCTTTCCAAAAAGATATGTATTACTATTTCTAAATATATGTAGCTGTTGTGATTAATAAATTCCAAATTCATTAAAAAGTGTCACTATTCATCCTAGCTTTTTGTCATGTGTTTTCCCAATCAATATAGATCAGCTAGTAATACTGCTACTATTATTCATAGGGATTGGTGAAATGCCTGGGCATTAAGAAGTTTTGGAAATATGGCTTTAGACACTTTCTAGTTGTGGCTCCAACCCTCCACATCAGGTCATGAGATATTTAATTTTCCCAGGTTTGAAGTTGGACCATATTAGATCCTCTCCTCAGCCTTTCCCACTCCAAGATCAATATCCTTGTTCTAAACTCAAATACGAGTTTTGCCCTACGATAATTTGTGGAGAAATTCATGTCAGAATCTAGGTCATTCTGCTTCTTCAAATGGAAAGAAGGAAGGATGGAAGGAAGGAAAGAAGGAAGGAAAGACAGAAGAGTGAAAGGAGAAAGAAAGAAATGACAGTGAGAAAGAAATGACAGAGAGAAAGAAAGAGAGAGAGAGAGAGAGAATTGGTTCTTTGGAAAGATACATGTAATTTAATGCCTCTGTCACTCACTAGAGATAAGAAAAAAAAGGAAGAATTCATTCCATCTGTTTCCGCACCAAAAGTTCCTTTTCCTCTGTGTCCAAGGCCAGTATATCTCTGAGTATCCATGGGAGGACTTCCTAAAAGAGGCATAATATATCCAGCCTGTAAATGACTCCTTTGTACTGATGAGGAGCAAAAGAAAGGAAGAATAGAGAGAGACAGACGTTGATCTTGTAACCGTGAAGGTGATCTGTGCTCTCTGGTGTGGCGATCTATGCTAAGCATTATAGTCCAGCAAAGGAAGAGACATGCAGGATGAAGATGGATATATCACGTTGAATTTTAAATCAAGGACATCAGCTATGACTTCGGGACTTGCAGGTAAGAATTCAAATATCCTTGGTTGTTCCAAGAGCCAGCAGGTTGAGATTATTGTAATTTCAGCAGTTATTGAGGAAAGCCCTCCCCCTTTAAAAGAAAAAGTGTCATCCATATACTTTTATGGATGTGCCTATATTTTTATATGCCTATAGAGAGCTGGCCTCAAAGACAAGAAATGAGCCAATTCTCATTTCTTACATGTCCAGGTTGTATGAGAATTAAAGAGGTAACCACTTAGTAGTCCAGATATCTGACATAAATTGTGAAGAAAGTACCCACTTGCTTTGGCAAAAGGAGTTTTCTCACCTGGGAGTCCCCTACACCAATGAAATCACAGCCCCATCTCTAGATATACAATAAGGTGTATATTTGTAGTGTGTGTGTGTGTGTGTGTGTGTGCGCGCGCGCGCGTGTGTGCGTGTGTTTAGTAGAAATAGTATGGTATAATGGATAAAGGGCTGGACTTGGAATGAGGAAGACCTGAGGTCCTGTCTCAGACATTAGACTAGCTCTGTGATGCTGTGAAAATCGCTTAACTTTTCTAAACCTTAATTTTCTCATCTATAAAATGGGGATAATAATAGCAACTACCTTACAAGGTATTGTGAGAATCAAATCAGATTATATAAATATATATATAAACACACATACACACATATACATATACATATATACACATATAAATATATACATATACATATTTATGTGTGTATCTAGATTTATATAGATATATCTAGATTTATCTATCTAGATCTATCTAGATTTATCTATATATATTTATGTGTGTTTCTGGATTTATATATCTATCTAGATGTATCTAGATTTATCTATTTATATCTATATATGTATGTATATGTATGTATACACACATACACACACATATACATGTATGTATATAGTGACACACATACACACACATATATATGTTGTTTTGCAAAATTTTAAGGCATTATGGAATTGTGATCTATTTTTCCCCCAGCCAAATAATGTGCCAGAGTCCAGAGGTTATGTAGTGTCCAGACATGGGGGACAGACTTATTTGGAAAAAAAGACAGCTGAAAAGATAAGGGAAGACAGTGGGACCATTGAGAGAGTTGATCACAGGATCAAAGGATTAGAGCCTGAAGATATCTTTAAAGTCATGTGATCATGTGTATATTATTTGTCTGAGAAGCATATTATTTAGTGAAGAATGCGAAGTACTTGAGAGCAGGGACTATTTTGTTTCTAACCCCTCATTTTATAGATGAAATTGAAATGCCAGGAAATTAAATGATTGCCTAAGATCTCATTGGTAGTAAATTGCAGAGCCAAAATCTGAACTCATATTTGGTTCCAAAACCAACTCTTGTTGCACCTCACAACATTGGTAGCTGTCTCCTGTCTGTCCACCCAGCAAACATCTATGATTCCCTTGTGATTGTCTAATAAGTTCCACTCTACGCAACCTAAAATCAACTTTGAAGATATCTTATTATTAAGGGAAAATGAAGCCTACTTACCAGTGAGAGGAATGTGCAGTAATGATCAGAGATTCGTTCTGGGGAGCCATTCCCTTCACACTCAGCTTAGCTTTAGTGACATCCCTATTGATGGGACCCAGAACAGGAGAAAATGAAAAAAAAAAAGCTCTAAGTAGCTAAAGATGTAGGATGGCTTCCCCTTCCTCCCGTTGATCCAATAATCAGCAGTTTCAGCCCATGTCATAGATGGCAAGGTATAGGAAAAGTATAGGTAGACAACAGGGGAACAGCATATCCTGGAGATGGGTGTGGAAATGCTGATAAACAAGAGGCAAGCTTGGTCTCTGGAGCTGCCTCTATTTCTGGTCAGCTCCTGGGAAGGTAAGGAGTAGCCCCTAGGCTGTGTTTCCAGGAGATGCATGCTATTCTCTGACTCTCCTCTCCTGCTGGTTGCCCATAGTTGAACCCAGTGTTTCTCCTGTGTGGCGTACAATGGCTCTAATGCTGCTGTTCCTGTGCCTAGGGTTGACAGCTGGTCTGGTGACTCTAGGAATAATGTGTAAGTGTCAATTGGCCCCCAAGACTGGGATGGGAAAAAAGCCCCAATTTGCAATTCACCTGCTTATATATCCTTATAGCATCCATTTACACCCCATCCTTGGGACCTTACCTCTGAAGAACTTCTCACCACACTTAGGCCCTTTTAGAGACACAAGATCCCAAACACCAAAAAAAAATGAAAACAGAGGGTTTTTCAGCCCTAATTTACATGTAGTAGTATGATTCCAGAGATCTAGTGGGGAAAGCATCACTCCTTCTTGTTCCAGTTTAACTTTTTGTTCTTGCTGTTCGGTCACATCCAACTCTCTGTGATGCCATTTTGGGGTTTTCTCAGCAGATATTGGAGTGGTTTGCCATTTCCTTCTTCAACTAATTTAACAAATGAGGAACAAAGAAGGCAAACAGGGTTAAGTGACTTACCCTGGGTCACACAGCTGCTAAGCGTCTGAGGCCATATTTGAACTTAGAAAGAAGAGTCTTCTTAATTCCAAGCCCAGTGCTCAATCTACTTCACTATCTGGCTGCCCAGTTTTTTTAGGCTTTCTCTTATTTATTCATCATTTTTCTAGTGTCAGAATATATTTATATATTATACATAATATATAATATACATAATAATATGTAATATATAGTTAAAGAACTAGTGAGTTCTCTATCACTGGAGGCCTTCAAGTGGAAACCAGATGATTGTTCATCGGTGGCTTTAGGTGGGGGGTTTCTGGAAGAATGAATTGGACTGGATAACCTTTGAGTTGCTTTTTAACTCTGAGATTTCATTATTTGGCATGTTGCCAAAATTCTGATCTGTTGAATAAACACTCATGAGTTAATTTGTTAGTTCGTTAGCTAGATTTTCTGGAATTGTACCTGTCATGGGGAGCAACAATACTCATCTACCCCCCTACCAGAGTCAATGGCCTGCCACCATGGAAACAGAGCATTTCCTTTAACGTGCTGTAAATTCTTCTTTGATAGCAGACCCAGTTTTACTTTTGTCTTTGTCCTCAGCCCCGAGCACAGGCTAGGTGCCATACAAATGTTTGTTGATTGATTTGTCTGTTTTGTAAAGGTCATTTGATTCTTTGCCTTTCCTTCTGGGTCTCTTTCATAGCATCTCACAAGGGGAAGGAATTCCAGAAGCCAACTGAAGTCAGCTAAGTAGTACAGAGAATAGAACACTGGGCCTAAAGCCAGGAAGACTCCCGTTCAAATTTGACCTCAGTAACTGATAAAGTCATTTAACCTCTGTTTGACTTAGTTTCTTCATCTGTAAAAACGCAGATAATAATAGCACCCACCTCCCCAGGTTCTTGTGAGGATCAAATGTGATAACATTCCTAAAGCACTTTGCAAACTTAGCTATAGTTACTGTTTTACCCCAAGCCTGATTGAGAATCCCTCTACAAAGTCATCTGCCTTGGTTCGATAGCTTATAGTAAGACAGAACCTAATAACTTCCAAGGCAGGCCATTCTACTTTTGTGCAAGTCTGTTAACTAGATTATCTGATCATTTGAGTAACCATTCTGCTATGTTTTAGACTTCCTCTCTTCATCCTTCTACAGAACTCCCTACCCTATATGTGTGTTATAAATTATCCTGAGAACAATAACTATTGAATTCATAAAAAGGCCTTTGAGGTGATATAAACTAACATTATTCAATTTCTTTCACCTCCCCCATCCCCAGCTCCCCCAGTCTTCAAACAAGATTACCTTCATACTCAGAATGGAAATCTCTCAGAGATTCTCCAGAAAGTAGCAAAAAACTTCTGTCAAGAGCTTATTCAAAAGCCTATGGGTAAGTGTATCTGGGGACTCATTACTCTTTTTTGAGTCCATCCCCTCTGGCTCTGCCAGAATTTCTTTGCTGTCTTGAGATCTGAGAGGGGAGACTCAAGTACTGAGAGAGTGGGAAACCATTGCTGGACTGAAGAGGTACCTTTGCTCTGTCTTCTACTATAGGTCACAAATATAACCCCTGTGAAACCAACTGGAGATATCATGGAGACAGATGCTATGGTTTCTTCAAACACAATCTGACATGGGCAGAGAGTAAACAATATTGTGCTGAAAGGAATGCCACTCTCCTGAAGATAACCAGCCAGGATACTTTGGTAAGGAGATTGAACTCCCATCCCACTTCAGAGGGATTCCCATAATGAATACTCTGGGACTCCAAATGGTTAGGTTAACATGCTGACTCCCCTTGATTCTTCAAAATGTGACCTCTCTAAAAAGTGTAGGATGTTCTTGAGAAAGTGGTAAACAATATCCTCTCACTTTGCCTGGGACTGCTGAAGCTTCTACGGGGAAGTCTTTCTTGGCTTTTAGGGATTGTTCTTTCTCTCCAATCAGGCAACACAGAAGATGCTTTGAAACTCCCAGATCAGTTAACAGGGGAATAGAGTGGACATTTATCACTTGTATTTCTATAAACTCCTTTGAGTTTCTGGAAAAACCTTCAAAGTTAAGCCAGAGATACCTACCTGAAAAATGTATGAATACATATACATATACGTAAACACATACATATACACATACACATACACATATACTACATATACATCATATACATCTACACATACACACAGATATATATATACATATGCACATATATGTGTATATATACATATATATGTATATATATACATATATATATATACGAGGAATAGAATTATTCCCAGTGACTAAAAGTTATAGGGAAGAAGAATTCAGCCAAATATGAGGAGGTAGGATCCTAAGACAAAGCAGTTTGAAAATGAAATGAGGCCATCTTGGTGGAGAAATAGGTATAAAAAAAGAGGGCAAAAATGAACACTTGTTGGGGACGACTTGTCTTACACAAAATTTCTACTTCAGTTTAGGATTGGACTCAGTAACCTCTGAGCTCTCTTCCACCT
This sequence comes from Phalanger gymnotis, assembly GCA_028646595.1. Classification (NCBI taxonomy): domain Eukaryota; kingdom Metazoa; phylum Chordata; class Mammalia; order Diprotodontia; family Phalangeridae; genus Phalanger; species Phalanger gymnotis. Next base: position 164,133,272 of record CM053623.1, on the reverse strand, counting down.
CTGGGATTGATTCTATGACAATAAGGACACTGACAGCAGATTAGTGGAAGCTAGATAGCAAAGAAGATAGAGCACCAGCCCTGGGGTTAGGAGGATGAGTTCAAATCCAGCTTCAGACACTTATTAGCTGTGTGACCCTGAGCAAGTCAGTTAACCCCAATTGCCTCCCCAAAACCCAAAACCAAGCAAAAAAGTAGACAAAGTAGTTCTACGATGAATGGTGAACTGCAGTCATACTTCTGAGGGATTCTTTTGTTTTGTTTTGTTTTGGAAAGAGAAAGGCTTTCATGTCAGAAAAAAGGAAGCCCAGCAGCTTGTGAAGGACAGCCCATTGTCACTTATATCTTGGTTCTTGTAAGCATCTGTGGGGGAAAGGACAGTAACCTCAGATATCAGATACCTGCCAAGTAACCTGTGCCGTATTTCATTACTATGAGATTTTCCTTTGCTGTTCTGTCCCTTTCCCCCTGCCTACATAGTCACCACCCTAGTTCAGGCCCTCATCACCTCTTTACTGGATCATTGCAGTAGTCTCTCTAATTCAAGTAGCTCTCCATTCCAATCCATTCTGTATTCAGCTGCCAAAGTGATTTTTCTAAAGCTAGGTGAAACCATTGTATCCTATCACCCAGTTCAAAAAGTAGTCAAGCCTCAACCGCAAAACATACCTTTGCTCTCATCCGATCTCACATCCATCTTGCTAACTTAATTCCATTCCATGTTTGTATTCTACCTTTGGCAGATAAATTGTGCAATATCTTCTTACCAACAGACTCCGACAGAGTTATAATAGTAGATCAGTTGTTTAGAATTCTCAGATCATGGGGTCTTTCTCATTCTAACACCACAAACCTTGGAACCCTCATAGCCTTCTGCAGTCTACTTCATTCGATCACCAGCTCATTTTCCTATCTTTACTATAGTGGAATCTTGTGTGACTATCACTACCGTGAGTTACTCTGACTAGCAGGACTTCTATATGTCCTCTTTAGGATTTCCTCAAAGGAAGAACTACTTATATTCGATGGATTGGACTGTCCCGTAAAAACTCTGATGGAATCTGGATTTGGGAAGACGGTTCACCCCTCTCTAAGAGTGTGTAAGTCACTAGACATCTATAATTAAGACACAGCTAAGATGTTTTGTTCCTTTGGCATGCTTCAAGAATTACAGTCCTCCTAACTATTCTCTCACTCTTTTACTGTCTTCCCTCCACTGCCCGCTACTTTATCCCACCTCCAAGGTGGATAAAACTGGCAAGGCAATGCAATGATAGCATTGGAAAGCCATTTCTAGTAGAAATACCTCATGATTAGATCTTGGGGTCTGAAAGATTGCCTAACATTCAAGATCCTCAACAAGCTGGCCCCAACCTGTATTATGTCCCCTTGCTCCCCAGCAACAACTTTTTGCTTTAGCCAGGGGTGGGGAACCTGCACCCTCAAGGCCACATGTGGTCTTCTAGGTCCTCGAGTGTGGCCCTTTGACTGAATCCAAACTTCACAGAATAAATCTCCTTAATAAAAGGATTTGTTCTGTAAAACTTGGACTCAGTCAAAAGGCTGCTACTGAGAACCTAGAGGGTCACATGTGGCCTCGAGGCCACAGGTTCCCCACCCCTGCTTCAGTCTGTTTGATATGTCGGACCATTCTTTCTCACTCTTTTGGTAGATTATTATCTATGTCAATAAAACAATCAATAAACATTTATTAAGTGCCTGCTGTGTGCCAGATACTGTGCTAAGCACTAGGGATACAGAAAGAGGCAAAAGATAGTCCTCATTCTCAAAGAGTTCATGATCTATTGGGAGAGACAGCAAGCAAATATATACAAACAAACTACATACAGGATAATTGAGAGAGGGAAGGCACTAGCATAAGGCTTCCTTATAGAAGAGGGGATTTTAGCTGAGACTTAAAGAAAGTCAAGGAAGGCAGTATGTGGAGTTGAAGAAAGAGAGCATTCCAGGCATGGAGGACAGCCAGAGAAAATGCCTGGAGCTGAGAGAAGGAATGTCAGGCAGGATAAATTCAGGCAGTGTTATTAGATCAAGAGTACAGCTAGGGGAGTAAGGTGTAAGAAGACTGGAATGATAGGAAGCTATGCTGTTAAGGGCTTGGAATGCTAAACAGAGTGTTCTATGTTTGATCCTGGAGAAAACAGGGAGCCACTGGAATCTACTGGGTAGGAGGAGCGCCATGGGCAGACATGCATTTTAAGAAAATCATTTCAGTGGCTGAATGAAGGATGTGTTGGAGTGGAAGAAATTTGAGACAGACAGACCCATTAACAGGTTATTTTGATAGTCCAAAAACATGAGGTGACAAGGACTTGTACCAGAGTGGTGGCAGTGTCAGAAGAGAGAAAGGAGTGTTTTCAAGAGACACTGCAAAGGAGAAATAGCCAAGCCTTGACAATAGATTGGATATAGGGATAAGAGATATGGATGGTCCAGATGACTGATAGGTCGTAAACCTTAGGGAATGGAAGGATGGTATTGTCCTCTACAGTAATAGGGAAAATAGGACGGAGGGAGAATTTAGCAGGAAAGATTGAAAAGTCCTATTTTAGACACGTCGAGTTTAAGATGTCTACTGGGCAACTAGTTTGAAATGTCCAATAGGTAGTTGGAGCTGTGAAACTAGAGGTCAATAGAGAGTGTGGAGTAGTAGGATAGGTAGGTTTGAAAATCATCAGCATAGAGATGGTCATTAAATCCCTGGGAGCTGATGAGGTCACCAAATGAAGTAATGTAGAGGGAGGAAAGAAGTGAGCCCAGGACAGAACTTTTTAATGATGAGGATATCCTAAGGATCCCTCCCTGGCCCTTTTTTTAATCTACATTTTCTCTCTTAGTGATCTCATCTGCTACCACGGGTTAAATTATCATCTTTATTCAGATGATTGCTAGATCTATCCCTAGTCTTAGTTGGGTTCTAGTGCCATGTCACTAAATGCCTTTTGGACATTTGAACTGGATATCTTGTAGGCATCTCAACTCAATGTGTTTCAAAGAGAATTCATCATCTTTTCCCCAAAATCCACCCTTTTATCAAGCTTCACTGTTACTATCAAGGACAGTACTATCTTTCTAGTCACCCAAGCTTGCAACTTTCTTGTTGTCCTTGACTTCTCATTCTCACTTACCCTAGATAGAAAATCATCTGTCAGATCTTGGGATTTCTACTTCCACGACCTCTATCACATCTATCCCCTTCTCTCTACCCACTCAGTCATGCTCCCAGCTCAGGACCTCTTCACTTCTCAATAGGACTATTATGACACCCTGTTAATGAGTCTCCCTGTCTGTCTTGCTTCTATCCTATCCATCTGCAAAAGCGGTTTTCCTAAAGTGTAAATCTGACCATGTCATCCCCTACACACACACACACACACACACACACACACACCACACACACACACACACGCACACACACTCCTTTATGCAGTCTTCCTTGATTACCCAGTCCAATCCATAGTGATCTCTCTCTCCCTTGAACTCTCATAACACCTATTTGACATTTCCTCATATATTGTCTTGTATTATTCCTTAAATTTTCACATATCAACTTGCATTTACTTGTCTCTTCAATGAGACTAAGCTCTTTGAGGGAAAGATCTGTGTGTTAAATCTAACATATGGTCATATGATTGGTGATCAAATAAGTATTTGCTCTTTGCTTTTTAATTAAGTTGCAGTTCTTATTAATTTTTACCTACCTTTTCCTTCCACAGGTTTAAGCTTTTAGGAAATGGAGAACATCAGCACTGTACCTATTTTTTAAAGGGAAAAATTTATACTTCACTCTGTAATGATGCACATTACTTAATGTGTGAGCGGAAGACCAACACAGTGAGGGCAGACCAACTGATTACTGGAAAGACAGATGCAGAAGAATGATATGTCAATGACAAGCAGCTTGTCATTGGTGGCAAGTGAGAAAGTCTTCCACAGAAAGAAAAGACTTTGCTCGGTGGCTTTCACACACACACACACACACACACACACACACACACACACACACTTTTGGCTTATCACTTTCCTGCTCCTATACACACCCTAATTTTGGCCTTCTTCGCCAAGATTGTTTGTTTGTTTGTTTGTTTTACAAATGAGCCCTTTTCTCAGCCTGTTACTTTGGTTGTTTCAAAGTTGAGTTTTTCTCACCACTTTCTCAGCCATTATCTTATATAAATAAATCAAGGCAGGAATTGCTAGTGGCTTATGAATGAAGTGTTTGACCAGACTCAGAACACCTCTAGGGGTATGACATAGTGATTCCTAAGGAAAACAGCTTTGAATGACAACAGAAAGCTGGTCAATGCTGTGCCCAAGGATGATGTCAGAAAAAATCTGATGTTGGAGCAGGCACGTCTGTCTCTTGGCAGAGAGGTGATAGACTAAAAATGAAGAATGAGATACATATTTTCCCATGTTGGCCAATGTGATGATATATTTTACTTTATTGGACTTATTTGCTACAAGGGAGGATGTCAGAGTCGGCTTGAATCAATGAGATACAGCTGAGTTTCCAAAAAAAAAACATTGGCAAACCAAAAAAAAAAAATACTAAGAAAAAATTAAAACCAAAAGTGCAGAAAGGGAAATAGAACAATTTTGTAACTACTGGTCAAATCTAATACACATAGTTATGTTAATGTAATATACAAAGTTATGTAAATGCAATATACTTAGCTAGGTGGGGGAGGGGGTGTGCATAGCTAGGTGGTAGCTGGGCCTAGAGTCAAAAAGACTCATCTTTGTGAGTTCAAATTTGGCCTCAGACACTTACTAGCTGTGTGACCCTGAGCAAGTCACCTAACCTGTTTGCCCCAATTTCTCATCTGTAAAAAAAGATGAGCTGGAGAAAGAAATGGCAAACCACTCCAGTATCTTTGCCAAGAAAACCCCGAACTCAGTCATGAAGACACAACTGAGCAACACCTTTTAAAAACAATTTATACGTAACAGTTCATAGTTTCACAGTCTTCTTTATTCTTCTTTATATAATGGAATGTTTCTGTTTGTGGATGATTTTTAAGTGCTTAATAAATAAATGCCGCTCCTATGAAGTACCACCTTTAGTGGCAAAGTTTTTGCAGAAGTGGGGAACCTGCAGCCTTGAGACCACATGTGTCCCTCTAGGTCCTCAAGTGCAGCCCTTGGACCAAAAACTTCACAGAATAAATTCAACCCTTTAGTCTTTTAAGCCCTTCCTGGGAAGGAACTATTCATTGGTAACCAGGTTCTCTCATAGCAGTGGTGTGGAAAGGTCTTATCGGTTCCAGATTGTAACAAGCAAAAGGCTGTGCTGCTCTTGTCTGTGTGTGTCCCATGCCAATATCCCCTGCAGGCTCCATGTTGCTGCACACTCCTGAAGTTTATACTTCTATTCCTTTTGCCAAAGACCACAGGTACTTCCACTGCTCCTCTATACTAGGGTTGAACACGGTCCCACTCTTCCAGGCTCTGGCCATGACCCTCCCACCAGCTGAAGCCTGAGCACTCACCCCCTGTGCTAGGGCCTGAATACCGCCAAGCTTTCCTGGGATGCCGAGGCCAAGAAAGCATTCAAATCCACAGGAATGTCCATCTCAGGACTGTTCTTTACTCACTTGGGCTCAGAGGATACACAAAACAAACTCATTTAGGTGCCCTAGCTGCCACGTGCAAATAGGCACCATTTTAGCTAGAGTGGAAGAGGGAAGCCAAGACCCATACACAGGAGTGCCTCACCCAGTTCTTACTTAAGGTCCCAATGAGAAAGAGAATTATCATAGTTAACCATTCTGGAGAAAACTCAAAAGCTGTAGCTCTCTCTCCTTTCAAAATGTCCTCGGCAAATCGACTGCAAATGCATTTAGCACATATATCCCTATCTTCAGTTCAGGAAAGGTCTTTAGGGTTCTGGGAAGACCCAAGCCTGGTCCTTTTAAGAGTCTACCTAGTGCTTGGAACCAAAGAGCCTTAATGGCCTCCTAAATACTAAATATAATGTTCCCAGCAATCACTTAGATTTTGCAAATTTTACAAATTCAATCAACAAAGATTTACATGTATCATTATTAGGCAAGGGTTTTAAATGCAGAGAACACATTCACATCTGTCTCTAGCTGTGTCCACAGTTTACTAATCTCCCCAGGTCAGTGAGGACTGCCTGGCAGTACACAATCAAAGGCAGAAAAAACACCGGAAGCATGGTGGTCAAAGGATGCAAGGCTCCCACATCATGGCATCTGATCATTTAGGGCTATTCTTCCTCTGCATAGCCCTTCTCCCTTTCAATCATTCTGATCTAATCCTGGTGATTAATAACCAGATTTGTTCTGACTCAAGCCACTTTAGTAATTCAGGTTTAGGACTGAAATAAAATAAGCATGTCCAAACCATTTAGCAGTTAACAAAAGGAGGGTTTCTAACCACAGCATGGAAAGGATATATAACAAGAATATAGAACTGCTTCAGGTGAGCACAGCTTCTCTATCTCTGGGTTTGCCACGCTGACTTACTGGTAAGAAGTTTTTGTTGAGCCTGAGAGCCCAGCAGTCTCCTCATACCCTGACTTTAGGACTTGGGACACCAGGAAACTACATTAGTACTTTGAGCCATTAATGGTTTTGCCTGCATGGGGTAGAAGGTGCTTATAAAACACCGGTGCTTAGCACAATGCCTGGCATATGATAAGTTAATAAATGTTACCAGATTGACTTTTACCGTAATGGTTGTGTTGATGGATGTAATTCATAAATGTATAGGGAAAAAATTTTTTAAAAGGAAAAGAGAAACTAAAGGCAGATTGTGAAAACTTTAAGTGACAAGTAGAAGAGTCTAGATTTAATTGTAAAGGCAATGAGGAAGCTTATTGAGGAGGGAAATGACATGGTCAAATGGGTGCTTTGGAAAAATTGACAGCCGAGTGAGTATACAAATAGAGAACTAGAGATAGCCTCTGGCCACAAAGAACTCACATTGGAAAGGGCAATACATACAAGCAGTTTTAGCTATAAGCCAGGTAGGAAGGTCCCATGGTATTTAGGGTAGCTCAACAAAGCAGTCGGTAATGTATCTTCTTGAATGTCACGTGGGGATATGTCATTGGACTTAGGACAGGACTGAACTTTCTGTTTCTTTCTTTACATAGAAAGAAGAGATGGTCAAAGGTGTCAAAGGTGAAGAGGAAGAAGTTCCATTTGTTTTGCATGACTATATATATTTGTAATAGGTTTTGTTTATCTCGCCTTCTCAAAGGGTGGGGAAGGAGAGGGGAGGGAGAGAATTTGGAACTGAAAATAAAATAAAATTTAACTTGGAACAGGAATAAAAGAAAAAGAAAAAGCAGGTCCCCAATTATCTTAAATGTAGTCATTATCCTAGGTAATAAATATTACCTCTTTTGTTTATCAGTATCAAAAGTAGCCTGGAGTCAGGAAAACTCATCTTCCTAAATTCAAATCCATCTTCAGACACTTAATAGCCCAAGTCACTTAACCCTGTTTGCCTCAGTTACTCATCTGTAAAATGAGCTGGTACTTCAGTACCTTTGCCAAGAAAACCCCAAATGGGGTCAGGAAGAGCACATGATTGAAATGACTGAAAAACAAAAGAAAGGTACTCATTGTACTTGGTGGTGTTCCAAGTACTTTATGAAAGCTGTTGAGGAGATAAAATTGTTATTCTCTAGGAGCTTATGATTCAAAATACACGGTACTGAAATGTATCTGTGACCTCATTGAACTGTCTGTGCCTACTTATCCACAGACTCTCTTGTCCAAGTCTTCCCATTACTGGGGATCTGCCCATACTGGATGGCTTCCTCATGTTCTCCTGACCTTGCACAACTACCAGTGGCACAATCTGGGGATCCAACTGTCATCTTTGGTTCTTGCCACATGATCAACATATCTTTTCTTCATAGCAAAAATGCCCTGGTGATGCTAATTGTGGGTGACCTGGTGCCCTGGACCTTTTACTCTTCTGCCTCTATTCTATTTCACTTGGCATTCTCATCACCTCCCATGGATTCAATTGTCAGTTCTATACAGATGATTCTCAATTCTGTTCATACAGGATCTCTGTCCTGCAGACATCTTAAACTCCACATCTCCAAAACTGATCTCAATTAAACAACCGGATCACACCTCTTCTAAACTTCTCTATCACTGGCAAGGGTACTTCCATCCTCCAGTCATCCAGGTTCCCAACTTAGGCGAAATCTTTACCCCCTTATTCTTTCTCTCTCAGCACCCTATATCTAATCTGTTACTAAGCCCTATCATTCTACTTTATACCATTTCTCATATATACGTACTCTCTTCTCTCCTCTGACACTTCCACCAGCCTGGTACAGTCCCTCATCACCCCATCCCTGTCCTATTGAAATAACCTGTTGATTGGTCCACTTGCCTCAATACTATTTCCATTCCAGTCTATCTTCCACTCAATTGTTAAATTGTTCTTTCTAAAGGGCAGGTCTGACCATGTCACCCCTTTATTCAAGTTCCAATGGCTCCCTAGCAGTTTCAGGATAAAATTAAAAGTCTTTCATTTTTTGTTTGAAAGCACTTCATAACCTGGACCCCTCTTACCTTTCCAGTCTTCCTACACTTCACTCTTCTCCACTTATTCCATAATCCATTAACACTTGCCTTGCTGTTCTTTGTACGAGAAACTTCATTGTCCAACTCTGGGTATTGTCATGGTGGTCCTCCATGTCTCAAATTCTCTCCCTCCTTATCTCTGCCTCCTGGATTCCTTGGCTGCCTTCAAATTCCAGCCAAAAATCTCACCTTCCCCGAAAAGCTTTTCTTGATCCCCTTAATGCTAGTGCTTAGCCCTTAAATTATCTCCACTTTATCCTGTACATCTTGTTTGTGTAGAGTTGTTTGTATGTTGCCTCTCTTATCAGATTGCCATCTCCTTGAGGGCAGAGATTTTTTTTCCTTTCTCTGTATCTCCTGTGTTTCAGCATAAAGCGAGGAAAGAACGAGCCATTTAATAAATGCTTATTGACTTGACTTGGCTTACCACCAAGTTCTTTCCCCTTGGTAGGGTAGAGGGAAAATCAAGGTATTTCTGTAAGTAGAGAAAATTGCATAAATCGCTGGAAAGGATGTTCTCATGACCTTGAGTATTTTCTACCAGGTAGACCTCAACTAAATGTAACAGTGACTACCCTAGCCTCCACTGCCTGAAAGCCTCTATGTTACATTTCACTCCACTCCCAGGGTTCTCTACTACTTGGGGTTGGAGGTTTCTAACCTCTCTACCATTAGCTCAAGCCACCACCAATTGTGTTCCCCCAATTTTAGCAGTCCCCTGTATCCTAGTTCCATTTAACCACTAAACAGTAGGATAAGCTTCTACATCCTCCTCGAAGATATACCTGGAACAACTATACAAACATCTTCCCCAACACATGGGGACATAATCTCTCCCTCCCCCCAATACTAACTCAGTCTCCCGGGGGGGGGGGGGAGTGGGATTAGGTTCACAGCTTAACTCAGTTCCTATATAGCATGGTCCTACTAAGTCTTGAATCCAAAGTTCCTCCTGTCCTGGACTTTTGTTCTGGCCCCACAACTTCTCAGAGATTGTCCACTGGGTTGGCAGCAATGTCAAGCTTGGAATCTTGCCTCCAAGGTCACCATGACTCAAGCACCTGCGTCTAGGAATTCTATTGTGGGCACCTAGAAATGAAAAGCTCAAATGAAACAGCACAACCCCAAGCCTGATGTTAAAAGCCATCCAGGGGGATGATAGCCCTTCCTTCGCACCCAGCTCAGTGCATGGCACTTAAATCCTCTTCCCCCACACCCCTCTGGACATCACGAGAAAGAGAGTAACACTGTTTCAGTCTGATATAGCTATGTAGTCAACAGAAAGAGGTGCTCCTACCCATGTGGTAAAGAAACTCAGAATATTTTCTCCCTGAAACATGTTCCAAGGATCTCTCATGTGGGTGCCTCCATTGTGGGTAATCTGGTTATGTGTCAAAGCCCCATCACACAGGGATAATTCTGAAGCAGATTTACAGATCACTGGGGAAAAGTAGAGGCCCACTAGAAAGGGAAGGAAGGTTGTTCTGATTATTCATGGGCATAGTTATGAGTCTATTGCTTTTTGCTGGATAAAATAAATACTTTTTAGTATTTGATATTATTAGGCTTTTATTGGAGCTGAAAATTCTTTTATTCCGAGGTTCCCAGGGAAAACCTTGGGTGGGAAACAAATCAAAGAGAGTGATTTATGAGATCAGACCCAATTTATGTAAACTCAGAGTTCTAGAATTTAATCTTTTCTACTGTAAAATGGGCATAAATTACTTGTTGTCAGCTCTCTGGGGGACCTGTCTCGTAAATGCAATTAGGAGTTAAGAGAAGTGCCCCTCAGCTACTAGATGTCCAGGGATCAGAGATTATGCCAGATTTTGTTGTCAGTGCAGGCCTGAGGAGGAACACCTTACAGGACTCAGCCCATCAGTGAACTGGACCCAGCATCTGAGATGCTACTATCTAGAGTGATTTCACTGATCAGCAATGTCTTGTGTGGAAGTGAACTTGGTGGAATGAATGCTTAGCAGAAGACATTTTAAGTTTGAACCCACTCCCCCCAGGGACCAAGTTGGTTCAGCAAAAAGGATTTGTTTGTTTTTCTCATATTTTAGCTTCTCAGTAAATATCACTTTGTGAAAGATAATTGATGTTAACTGGTTAAATGACACTGAGTGATAATCATTGTAGAATATAGATAATATAAAGGAGATACTACTGAACAGATGGTTGATATTAGGGAGAGCACAGCAGAATGGGGACTTGAGCTTATAGCATTAGAAAAATGCCTCCAACCTCTTAGGGATATCCCTAGAACTCTGAGGAGGAAATTATAGGTGAACTTCTGGTGACCTGGCCCAGTGTGAATGGAGATCTAAAGCCTTTATCAAATTACATAATACCTACAGTCCACTCAGGTTTTTTTTTTTAATTTTTAAAATGTATTTTATTTTTAATTTATAGAATAAAACAACAATTTCCGTAACATAGTAGAATAAAAAAAAAGATGATTGCACATGAAACTGCAAACCTATTATGTTAGCTTGCTATTCCTTTTAAATATACAATAAAGTTATCATGTAAACTTTTTTTCTTCCCTTCCCTCCTACCTTAGAGATGACTGCCATTAGACACAAGTATGTATATGTGTGTTTAAAGTATGTGTATGTGTTTAAAATCATTCTATACATGCTTCAATTCTTTCTCTGTAGTAACTTTGGGCATTTATAATAGTCAAAATGACTTATTCACACAGTTATTCTTAAAATAATACTGCTTTTACTGTATACAGTGTTCTCTTGGTTCTGCTCATTTCACTCTTTGTTATTTCATGCAAATCTATTCATGTTTTTCTAAGAACATTGAGTTCATCATTTCTTATAGTACAGTGAGATTCTATCACAATCGTATACCACAACTTGTTCACATAGGGTTTTTGTAAGTAAACATTTAAATCAGGTGAACCCACATTTATAACAGCATTGCAAAATTTATAAAGTCCTTTCTTCAAATACCACTGGTAGGTCAGTAGTCCAACTATTACTGTTTCCTTTTTCGCAAAAGAAAAAGCTAAGCTCTAAAGAGATAAAGGGATTTGCACACCTGGTGTCACAGCTGGACCCAGGTCTCTTGATTCAAAATCCAGTGCTCTTACCACCAAACTTTAAAGCACCACATAAAGTATGAGCTTCTTCATGTACTATATCTTTGCTTTTACATTGGAGTTTGAATAGTTAGCTCAGAAGTAAGCATATTTCATCATATTTTCTCTAGTCATCTAACATCCTGAGTTTTGTGAGAGAAGGCCAGTCTTTATGGCTGCTAAATGTATGGTAATTGTATTTCATACAGCAGCACTATAGTTCTGGCTTGGTTGTTGGTTTGTTTTGTTTGTTTTTTGAGAGAAGGAAATCTAGCCAGTAAACCCACAGTCAAGGAGGCTAGATTTCTTTCTCAAAAACCAAGCCTTAAACTCACCTCACTCTGGAGCTCATAGATTGGACAATAGGTCCCTGCCCTCCTAGCACAGAGTGAATATAAATACTAAATAATAACTGCTTCTCTTTTGGCCAAGAACTCTGAGGGTCTTCCCCACCCAGTTAGGTTTCTTTTTTTTTTTTTTGAGTTTTTGATTAAGGGGGCCATCCTTTGTTAACTTCTTAAAGAGGCCTATTCACTGAATGGGTGTTACTTACTCAAGAGGATAACCTGAAAAGACTTTAGCCTGAAAGGGCCATGGTGTCCCATGCATCCTGGACCATCTCCAGTCATCCTAGTAAATATCAGGCCACTGGACCCAGATGGCTCTGGAGGAGAAAGTGAGGCTAGTGAACATGCACAGCCCTCCTTCACTGAAATCAAAGTCAACTGAAAGTCGTCATCATTTCCCTGATGTTGAGGTCCTCTTTGAGAATGAAAGAACACAGTTCAGGCTCTGATTGCCTTTCTTTTTTTTAAACTTCATCATTTTTATTTAATATTTTAGTTTTCAACACTGATTTCCACAAGATTTTGAGTTACAAATTTTCTCCCCATTTCTATCCTCCCTCCCATTCCAAGATGGCATATATTCTGATTGCCTCATTCCCCAGTCATCCTTCCCTTCTGTCACCCCATGTCCCCATAGATTTCTACGCCCCATTCCCTATATGTCTTGTTTCCCAGCTGCATTCAAAAACAACTTTTTTTTGAGCATATGTGTTTAAAAATTTAAGTTCCAAATTCTCTCCCCTCTTCCCTTCCCACCCACCCTCCCTAGGAAGGCAAGCAATTCAACATAGGTCACACTTGTATCATTATGTAAAACGCTTCCATAATACTCATGTTGTGAAAGACTAACTGTATTTCCTTCCATCCTATCATGTCTCCTTTTATTCAATTTTCTCCCTTGACCCTGTCCCTTTTCAAAAGTGTTTGCTTTTGATTACCTCCTCCCCCTGTCTGCCCTCCCTTCTATCATTCCCCTCTTTTTTATCCCCTTCCCCGTACTTTCCTGCGGAGTAAGATACCCAACTGAGTGTGTATGTTATTCCCTCCTCAAGTCAAATCTGATGAGAGCAAGATTCACTCATTCCCTGTCACCTGCCCCCTTTCCCTTCCAACAGAACTGCTTTTTCTTTCCACTTTTATGTGAAATAATTTACCCCATTCTATCTCGCCCTTTCTCCCTCTCTCAATACATTCCTCTCTCACTCCTTAATTTTATTTCATTTTTTAAATATCATCCTTTCATATTCAACTCACCCTGTGCCCTGCGTATATTTGTATTGGCAATCAAGTGGGCTCTTAGCACTTAATTCAACCAAGGGCCCTTGAAGAGTTCAGCCTTTATTTCCTTGATTAAATTAGGAGTCCTTGATGACCTCCTTGCCTCAAGGGAAAGCCTAGTTTACATGGGTTTGAGTGACATGTTTGTGACATTGGAGGTTTTTTGACCACGAGAGTTTAAGTCACACTTTTGTGATGATTTTAGGTCACGTGGGTGAGTTGCATGTGTGACTCACCCTTGACCCTGAAAAAGATGTAAAACCATCCTTTTCCTTTTCTGGAGCTCTGACCCACAGCAGTAGTGGTGCATGCACGTGACTCTGGGCCAGCCATTGTTATGAGCTCCCTAGCTGAACTCAGATGTTGGTAACTATGAATTGTATTTGGTCTGTCTGTTGATGTTTGTAATTTGTTTGTATTTGCTCTGAAGTTCAGGGTTCTGGCTTTTCCCCCTGAACTAAGTGAATGGTATTTTTATGCTGGATTAAAGTAAGATTGTAAACCCCTTAATGTTGCTTTCCTTAGTAAAGCAGATCAAAAGAACCTGGGCTTGCAGCATTCTGTGAGCTAGTTGTTGTTGGTTTTACACCCCCACAGCAGCTGCTAACCAGATTGTTGAAACAATATTTCCTTCAACTACCCCAATACTGAGAAAGGTCTTATGAATTATACACATCAGCTTTCCATGTAGGAATGTAAACAAGGCAGTTCAACTTTAGTAAGTCCCTTATGAATTCTCTTTCTTGTTCACCTTTTCATGCTTCTCTTGATTCTTGTATTTGAAAGTCAAATTTTCTATTCAGCTCTGGTCTTTTCATTGAAAAAGTTTGAAAGTCCTCTATTTTATTGAAAATCTATATTTTGCCTTGGAGCGTGATACTCAGGTTTGCTCTGTAGGTGATTCTTGGTTTAATCCTAGCTCCTTTGACCTCCAGAATATCATATTCCAAGCCCTTTGATCCGTTAGTGTAGAAGCTGCTAGAACTTGTGTTATTCTGATTGCATTTCCACAATATTTAAATTGTTTCTTTCTGGCTACTTGCAATATTTTATCCTTGACCTGGAAACTCTGGAATTTGGTGACAATATTCTTAGGAGCTTTCTTTTTGGGATTTTTTTTAAGAGGTGATGGGTAGATTCTTTCAATTTCTATTTTACCCTCTGGTTCTAGAATATCAGGGAAGTTCTCCTTGATAATTTCTTGAAAGATGATGTCTAGGTTCTTTTTTTGATCATGGCTTTCAGGTAGCCGAATAATTTTCTAAATTATCTCTCCTGGATCTATTTTCCAGGTCAGTGGTTTTTCCAATGAGATATTTCACATTGTCTTCCATTTTTTCATTCTTTTGGTTCTGTTTTATATCTTGATTTCTCTTAAAGTCACTAGCTTCCACTTGCTCCAATCTCATTTTTAAGGTAGAATTTTCTTCAGTGGTCTTTTGGACCACCTTTTCCATTTGGCTAATTCCACCTTTCAAGGCATTCTTCTCCTCATTGACTTTTTGGAGCTCTTTTGACATTTGGGTTAGTCTATTCTTTAAGGTGTTATTTTCTTCAGTATTTTTTGGGTCTCCTTTAGCAAGTCATTGACTTGTTTTTATGGTTTTCTTGCATCACTCTTATTTCTCTTCCTAATTTTCCCTCTACTTCTCTTACTTGATTTTCCAAACCCTTTTTGAGCTCTTCCATGGCCTGAGACCAATTCATATTTTTCTTGGAGGCTTATGATGTAGGCTAACTTTGTTGACTTCTGCTGGCTGTTTGTTTTGATCTTCTTTGTCACCAAAAAAGGAATCTAGAGTTTGAGTCTGAGTTCGTTTTTGCTGCCTGTGCATGTTCCCAGCAAAGTACTTGACCCTTGAACTTTTTGTCAGCGTATGACTGCTTGTAGAGTAGAGAGTACTTTGTCCCAAGCTTTAGGGTCCAAGCACTGCTGTTTTCAGAGCTATTTTTACTCCACCATCACCCCAGGCTCTGTCACAGCATCACTCCTCCTGCCCCAAGAACCACCAACCAGGACCAACCACCAATCCAGATCTAAGCAGGGTACAGCAAGAGAAACTGCTTCTGTGCCCACAAAGCTTTCCTTGCACTCCTGCTCTGATCCACTGCTAGATTCCTCCCACCATGTGAGCCAGAGACTCGGGAAACAGCTGATGCTGGAGCTCTGTAAACAGCCTCAGGAGCTTCCTGCTGCTGCCACCACCACTGCTGCAGCACCTCCACCACCCCTAGGGATGGGGCTGGACCACTCTAAACTCAATCCTGCAGTTTCCCACTAACCTGCTCTTTGGTGTTTGTGGGTTAAGAAGTCTGGTAACTTCTGATTGCCTTTCTTGAAGATCATAGCAAAGAGTCTCCCATTTGCTCTCCTTTCACCAGGTCTCTCCTCCCATCATCCATTTTCCATACAGAAGACCAAGTAGTTTTCTTAAAGCTCAGGTTTGTCTGTGGAGTTCTCTTGCTCAATAATTCCAGTGGCTCTCTGCTAGTTCTAGGATCAACTATGGCCCTGCCCCTACATTTAAAGCTCTCTAAAACTAGCTTCCTTCCAACTTCTTCAGTCTTCTTACACATTACCCCTCTCCACACACTGTAAGGTCTAACCATGTTGGAGTACTTATCTTTCCTTGTGCACAATTCTCCATCTCCTATCTCAAAGCCTTTACCCTAGGCCTCCCTCCTTACATCTGCCTTGTTCTTTAAAATTCAGCTCCTATTACCTTTTACAAAAAATCTTTCCCGTAAAAACAATTTTGAACTGTTTTTTTTTAATTTTGAGTTCCAAATTCTCTCCTCTCCTCTTTCTCCTCTTCTCTCCCTGACAGTAAGCAATTTGATGTAGGTTATACATGTGTAGTGATGCAAAACATATTTCCATATTAGTGATGTTGTGAAAGAAAACAGAGACCAAAACAAAAAAAATGCACAAAAAAATGAAAAAAGTATGCTTCAATCTTCATTCAGACTCTTTCTCTGGGGGTGGATACCATTTTTCCACCATGCATCCTTTGGAATTGTCTTGAGTCATTGTTTTGCTGAGAATAGCTAAGTCATTCACAGCTGATCATTGTACAGTATTGCTTTACTGTGTACAATGTTCTTCTGATTCTGCTCACTTCACTCTGCGTCAGTTCATGCAAGTCTTTCCAGGGTTTTCTGAAATCATATTGTTCACCATTTCTTACAGCACAATAGTATTTCATTACAATCATATACCATTCCCCATTTGATAGATATCTCCTCAGTTTCCGATTCTCTGCAATCAGAAAAAGATCTACTATAAATATTTTTGTACAAATAGGTCCTTACCTCCCCCTCACTCCCACCTTCTCTAATCTCTTTGGGATACAGACCTAGTAGCTGTATTGGTAGATCAAAATGTATGCACATTTTGATAGCTCTCTGAGCATAGTTTAAAATTGCTCTTCAGAATGGTTGGATCAGTTCACAACTCAATATGCACTATGTGTCCCAATTTTCCCATATTCTCTTTAAAATTTATCATTTTCCTTTCATATTAGCCTATCTGATAGGTGTGAAGTGGTACCTCAGAGTTGTTTTAATTTTCATTTCTCCTTCATTACATTACATGGAGAGATGGAAGACAAAGAGTCAGAAGACCTAGATTCAAATCCTACCTCCTGATAATTACTACCTACTGTGATCTTAACCTGCTTGATCCTCAGTTTCCTCATCTGTAAAAAGAGAGGGCCTGGACTTAATGGTCTTTGAGGACCTTCCAACTCTAAACATATGACCTTATGAGCCTAATAACAGACTATATCACCACCCTGTCCCCCTCCTATGTATACTTTTCATGTCCATCCACAAGTGATTTCAGCTCTGACTTCCCTTCTACCACCCAACAGCTAAATCAGATGGACTGCCCTGTGAATACATCAGAGTACGGAAGGAAGAAAAGAAGGAAGGAAGGAAGGAAGGAAGGAAGGAAGGAAGGAAGGAAGGAAGGAAGGAAGGAAGGAAGGAAGGAAGGAAGGAAGGAAGGAAGGAAGGAAGGAAGGAAGGTCACCAAAAATAGAATGAAATGGTACAATTCCATGATTGGTCAGCTTTAGAATGGGGAACTCACATGACTGGCTAAGGGGGAAAAGCTGAGGAAATTTATCCCACATTTGGTTATAAGGAAGGAGCACCCATATTTGGTTAAGGGAAATGTCCATCCACCATTACTATTTTGTCAGCAGTATCTTGGAGCCTTTCATAGTCCATCCCAGCATAGACTTTCTATTGTCCATATTTCCATTATGGGGCATTAGTCACTAATGTTTGATCTGCAGAGACTTTCCACAGCCTTATGAACCTTATTTCAAGCATGGTATACTTAGGAGTGGTGGGGTCAGTGCTAATATAGCAGCACAAGCCAAGATAAGTCCTTGTAATAGGCCTATCCAATACAGTATAAATCTATTCTATATATCAGTCACAAGTAATATAATCATCAATACATTGTGGGTTAACTAATCATAACTCAGAGATTAACTAACATAACTAACTCAGACTTAATTCTGTTACTTTACTCATTAATACAGTCACTGATACTCATTAAATCATAATGATCTGAGTAAATACTGATTAAATTGACTAGAGGTATCAAAATTATCTTCATACCAGGTTTCCTATCTCAGTGACAATCTTGATTCCTCACTCTCACTCATTCCATATATCCAATCAATTACCCAATCTTGACATTTCCACCTTCACAATACCTCTTTCATAGGTCCCTTTCACTCTACTCTTGTAGCCGCCACCCTTTCTTAGGCCCTCATCACCTCTCACCCAAATAATTATAATTGCCTTCCCTGCCTCAAGTCTCTCTCCACTCCATCTCCCCTCCACTCTGCTACCAGAGTGATTTTCCTAAAAGGTAGTAGGTCTGACCACATCCCCGTTTTACTCAATAAACTCCATATTGTTCCATATTGTCCTTAGGATCTAACATAAAGTCCCTTGGTTTTTAAAGCTTTATATAACCTGGACCCTTCAAGCATAATTATTTAAATTTTGTAAATGAGGAAACAGAAATTCAGTGAAGTTACATGACTTTCCCACTGTCTTACAACTAGCATATGTCCACCAGTAGGTCCAAAGTTATAACCCGTTTTTAATTGGGGTTCATCAGCCAAGTTTAAACCCGAGGACTCCTCTCTAACGATAATCTGTACAGTCCAGGCTTGTTCCCACCCAGTCACATTTAGTCCCTGGGAATATTTGAATTTAATTCATTTTTATTCCTCCTCCTTTTTTATTCTATCTCTCAGCAGCTCAGCAAGCTTCAGATAAGCATTTGAACACAAAGAAACATTATTGTAGGCATGTAGAAAACTGAAATGGA
The DNA here is from genome assembly GCA_028646595.1 of Phalanger gymnotis. NCBI lineage: Eukaryota > Metazoa > Chordata > Mammalia > Diprotodontia > Phalangeridae > Phalanger > Phalanger gymnotis. Next base: position 164,114,598 of record CM053623.1, on the reverse strand, counting down.
ACTTGTCCTTGCTCCCTCCCCCAAAGGGTGGGACTTCTTATCTGGAAAAACTGCATCGTGAATGGCCTTGGAGGAAGAACTAAGTTGAAGTCAATGTCTACTTCTTGATGTTCAGCTACGTCTTCTGAGAATTGTTCTACAAAGAAGGGATGTGGCCCTTCAGGAGAGACTCATGGTATGACTACAAGTCAGCTGGTATGACCCAAGGGTGTATGATCAACCAACCTGGCTAAGAAGACGGTTCCTATCCCACAGTACAGAGTGGAATTCATCTCCCAGTGCATCCCTATCCTTCAACATTCCCTCAAGATGCTCCTGTTCTCTTCCTTGTAAGCACTGAACTTCTTCCCTTTTGAGCCAGATGTTGATTTCTCATGGCAGTTATAACTTATAGCCTAACCTCCCCCAGAACGCCATAGCAGCAACTGTGCAGGTGCCTTTCAGTGAATTCTACTTGCCCAGAGAATCCCCCTGCTCTCAGGATCACCTCTTGGCTGCTCCAAGCCCCCTTGAACAGGCAAGCTCCTCAGTACAGTGCAGTGATAGGTGACTAAGAGCCTCAGCTCCGCCCTTTCTATTTTAAGTAAGACCGAGTGAATTGCTCAGCATGAGTAGGTATGGATGGATTGTGTTCTGTATCACTAACTTCCTTGCATCTGCCCTATCCCCTACCCAAAATTCAACCTTTTTCTAAACTTCCCTATTACTGTTGAAGGCACCATTACCCTTACAATCACTGAGATTCAAAAGCTTGGTGTCATCTTCAAATCCTCAGTCTCTCTAACTCCACATATCCAATCAATTGCCAAACCTTGTAATTTCTTCCTCTTGTCCATTTACACTAGCCTTACCCTCATTCAGGCTTGAACTACTGGAAAAAGCTTTTTGATTGGTCCTCCTGCCTTCTTGTGAGGCCAAACAAAGTGGGACTTTTTACTGGTTTTTTTCTTTTGGAGTGCTTTTCAGCACTAAGGCAATCGAGTGCCTTCAATTGAGTCTTGCCTTTGTAGGAAGGCCCACACTTTGCTAATTAGGCCACAAGAGGTATGAAGCCCTCTAGCCCTAAAAACAGGTATACGTACCCAGAGGATAGCCATTGAACTCAGATTTGAGAATTTAGAATCAAGAATGAGAAATCTCAGAACTGTGAGAGGAGAGGTTTTGCTTTGGGGGCTCACTCACTGGAAGAGTGTCTTGTGATTTGACCAGACAAGACTCTGGGTAGCCGTTGGAGCCCCACGGCTTTGAAAACCCAG
>CM053623.1:164072702-164112842 GCA_028646595.1 Phalanger gymnotis | reverse complement strand
CTGATGAAGAGTAAAGTGAGTAGAACCAGAACAATTTATACTGTAACAACAACAGTGTGAAAATGAATAATTTTCCGAGACTTAGGAACTTAAATCAACATGACGATCAATTGATTCCAGAGGACAGATGATTTAGAATGCTGATAGACTAAATATTCAGGGTCAGATACGCACTTTTCAACATGGCTAATGTGGGAATGTGTTTTGCTTGACTATTTGTTGCAGGAATTTTATTGGGGGGGAGTGGGAGGAAGAGAGGGCAGATACTGTTAATTGAAAATAATTAATTAAAAATTGTTATGGTAGTTGGGCTACTAGAAAAGGATTGGGGTGGATTTTAGTTGAAGCAGGAATAAGGTGGCAAGTTGTACAGCCTAAACACAGGATGAGAACATTGGGTGGCATAGGTAGAGAAAAGAGAGGATCAGGAGGTAGGAGAGGAGTATATAAAAATATATATAAAGAAGGTATAATATGGGAAGAAGACGTAGAAAATGAAATAGCAGTGGAGCAAACTCCTTCAATAGTCTGATTTTTTAAATTCAATTTTTAATTGTCATTCGGTTTCCTGCTTTGGGGTTTTTCCTTAATGCTAACCATTCTATGGCTTCCCTTCCCTTCAAAACTGAGCTTATCATTCAAGGACAAACTCAAATGAAATCTCTTTCATGAAACCTTCTCTGATAAGAAAAAAAAATAACCTCTCTACCATAAATTAATAAAGATCTCTTTCTTTGCACAAAACCTTTTTTTCTCCTTTTCATCACTAAACTGCTCTATTTATCTTAAAAGGAAAACATACCTTACATCTATTTTTGCATTAAAGTTATTAAGAGGCAAAGTACATGTTGGCTTGGTTTAGAACAGGGATTCTTAACGTTTTTTGTGTCATGGACACATTGGCAGTCTGGGGAAGCCTATGGACTCCTCAGAATAATGTTTTTAAACGCATAAGAAAATACATAGGATTACAAAGGAAATCAGTTATGTTGAAATAGAGTTGTGAAGTAGTTTTTGAAGGTCATGTATCTCAGGTTGAAAATCACTGCTAGCTGGAAATAATATTTCCCTCTTTGGAAATTTGTTGCATTTTTCTCATGGAACCTACTAAGTCACTGAATTCAACAACCAAGACCATTGATGACTTTAAAAAGTGGAATTTCAGTTACATGGCTGGGTCTGAAGTCAGAATGCAAGGCATCAAGAAGTGAAAAGGAGATTTCTCTGAACCTTTGAAATCTGTTCTACTCCATTCTAGGGCACATGTGTGATTATACTTGGGTTTTTCTCTCCTCCATATCAAATTCTAAATTGAATTGGTCCCTCCTCACAAAGGTTCCCGTTGTTGCTGGCCCAGATACCAGCTCCACCATGCTGATATGGACAAGATGTAGAATAAAAGTTTCACTTGTTCAGTTCACTTTGTATCTGCTGCCCTGCCTGCTTTCAACTCCATGGAACAAGATGTTCCTCCCAAGATAAGTTCATCACTTCTAACCTTAACACCATGTGGCTAACTCAAGCCTTGATTGACACCACCCCCCTCAGCCTCCCCTCACGTCTGATTAGAGGGCTGGAGGGAAGTGTACCAGACTCCTCCAAATGCCTTCTTTTACATAGGGCAGAAACTGGACTCAGCTCATTCCACTATGTATCTGCTGCCCTCCTTGGTTTCAGCTCCATGGAACAAGATGTCCCTTGGTGTCTCATCTCTCCCTACTCCCCGCCCCCACCTCACCTCCATCTAGCTTTCCTGTGCAGGGTACCTCCCCTGCCCCCTTTTGTCTGTTGTCTCCCCCTTTAGACTGAAAGTTCCTTGAGGACAGGAATTTTCTTTCTTTTTACTAATTAAATCCCTAGTGCTTAGCACAGTCCCTGTCACATAATAGGAGCTTAATAAATGTTCATTGGAATTTGGACTTGTTAGTTCAGTCACCATTTCAAGGATGAAATTACCATTAAATCAAGTCAAAAAAACTATTTGCTGCTCTGCTTTAGCCACCCTGGTGCAGCCGCTCATCACCTCAAGCCTGACTATTGTAATCTCCTTCTGTCTGGTCTACCTACCTTAAGACTCCACCTACTTCAGTCCACCTTCTGTTCAAATGCCAAAGTGCTCTTCCTAAAATACAGATCTGACCAAGTCACTCCCTTCTCAATAAACTCCGGTGGTTCCCTATCATCTCTAGGTTCGAATACAAAATCATCTGCCTGGCTTTCAAAGTCCTTCATAACCCAGGCCCCTTCTACCTTTCCGGTCTTCTTAAACATTAGTCCCCTCCAGGTACTCTACAATCCAGCAACACTGACCTTACTGTTTTTCACACATGACACCTCATCTTCCAACTCTGCACCTTTTCTCCAGCTGTTCCCCGTGACTGGACTTCTGTCCCTTCTCATCTCCACTTCTTGGCTTTAGTGTCTTCCTTCCAGATCCATCTCAGCCCCTACCTCCTGCTAGATATTTGTCCCATTTTCCTCTACTGCTAGTGCCTTCTCTCTGAGTTTACCCTCAGTTTGTCTGTATGGATCTTGTATGTACATAGTTGTTGGCAAGTTGTCTTCCCCATTAGAATGTGAGTGCCTTGAGGGCGGGGAACATCTTTTTGCTTTTCTTTGTAACCACAAGTGCCTGAAGTCACTCAATGAATGCTTGTTGACTGACTGGCAAAGAAAGAGCTCCAGTAACTCAGAGGATCTCTGCAGTCCCTTATCAATAAAGTGTCAGGCCTCTTTCCTTCACTTGGAATTTGCTTTTGAATTCTTCATCTAGTTCCTCATTCTGTCTACATGATCTGTGGTGCACTCCTATGACAATATTATTTAAATTTCTGCCTCTATGGAGCCTTCTTTGATACCTTTTTCTTAATTCTCTCTCCTGCTAATTACCTTGTATTTACTTATCCAGGCAAATGCTGCATTCCCCCATTAGAAACTAAGTTCCTTGAAGATGGGGATGTCCTTGTATCTCAGCACGCGTAGAACAGAGCCTAGTACATAAGTAATAGTGAATTTGTACAAAGCTGATAGTGTAAAGCAATCAAATAAATCTACAAGTCTATTGCTGAAGAACACATAGTTCCAGAGAAAGCTGCAGGTTTTTTTGAAATTAAAAAAAAACAACTTTGATCTTGAACTTAAAAGGAGGGGAGGTATGTTCAAAGGTTACCTCTCTTCTTCATGAGAGGCTCTGGGAAGGGATAACACAGAATGTTATAAAGAAGAGGCTTTATTTGAGGGCTCCCCTGAGCTCCATTGTGCTGCTAGTGTTTGAATAGAGCAGAGATAATGTCACTCTTGGCAGGTAGTAATAGACAGAAGTGTCCAGAAGTCTTCAAAGGCTTTCACAAACTGGGGCTAAGTATAGTTCCAAAACAGGAAACTCTCATAACTCTTCTTAGCCGCAGTACAATGAGGCGAGGGATAATAACATCCTCTCGCAAATGTCTTCCTCCCTATGGGTTGATATAGTGCTGGAAGAACGAGAGGTTTGTTTTCTGGTCCAGATGACCTTATCTCCTGGGAGTTTCATTGTTATCAACTGTTTAGCATGCAGGTGCATTGGGGAGGAGACTCTTCCTTGTTGCTCACATCTGGGCCAAGATTCCTGGGTCTTATGATAAGTGATTCAGAAATGAGAAGGCACTTTGGATGTCATGTCATCCAATCCTCTTCTCTATGCCCTCCTCCCTCTCCCGACTTTAGAGATGAAGAATTAATTCCCAAAAAGGAAAGGTGATTTACCCATGGCAGAGCCAATGTTTAAAACTAGTTACTCTTACTCCACATTCAGGGCCCTTTCCACTGCAACGTGCTATCTCCTTTGTGAGGTATTAGAGGTCAAACTTTGCCACTTGTGTTCAGAAAACAGTGTTCATGATTTTTATCACTGACAGAAAAATCTTAAGTGATTTCTTTTTTATTTTATTTTGTTTGGGGTTGTTGGTTTTTGTTTTGTTTTTTCTTTGTTTTTTCTCTTCTTCACTAGGTTGATGTCTATGAAGTATGAAGAATATATACCCTACCCTCTTCCTAAGAATATAAGAAGACCTCATTGCTGACATGATTAAAGTACTCTGAGCTCATTAAGATATATGTGTAGTGCTCCCCCCAGGCCCTCTCTCCTAGTTGGGTACTCACACTTGAAGTTCGAGGTCATAAAAGAGTATCTGGCTATTTATTCCCAGGGTTCTAGGGGGTAGGGCTGGATTTCTAGTAGTTTTGTTCATAATTCCCCCAACCCTCTGTCCTGGGGCAGTATAGGATTGCAGAAAGCAGAGTCAGAGGACTTGGGTTCAAATCCTGCCTCTGACACTTACCGGCTTGGACAAATCACTTAAACTTCCTGGGTCTTATCTGTAAAATGAGAGTTGGACTAGAGATGATCTTAGAGGTCCTTCCAGCTTTAAATCTGTGATCCTGCTTTGCATATATGCAGATGCCTATATTATCTTGTAATATTATAATAATATCATCACATTTATAGATGATGCGGCATGGCTAGAGTGCTGGACTGGGCTTAGAATCAGAAAGACTTGAATCCAAATCCTGCCTCGGACTCTTACTAGCTATGTGACCTTGGACAAGTCACTTAATCTCAGCCTGTTTCCTCATCTATAAAATTAAGAAGCTGGACTTGATGGCCTCCAAGGTCCCTTCCAATCCTACATCTATGTTCTTATGACCAGCCGGTTGACTCAACTGACTTTTAGAAAATAGGTTTACAAAGATGACATAAGTTGGTACAAAAAAAATTCTTTCTCTGATCCTTGTGTACAGTATCCCACAAATACGTACAGGTCCACGGGAAGAGTCAGCTTATACAGTGCTTTGAAGATCCGCTTACTTTTATGGCAAGAAAGCAGCTCCCAACAACTGGCTTCTTACACCCTGGAAGTCCACCCTGGATTTCATAGCCAGCATTCTTCAAGCTCCTGAAAGCCACCTCCCTTCTTTCACGACTGCCTTTCCCTGGTTAGATATTCTGATTCTTACTGATTTCTCTTATTCTGTTGTCTGTCACTGGCTCTCTGATGACATGGTTAACATCGTTGTTCTTGTTCTGTCATTCCAATTGTGTTGGACTCTTCACGACCCCACTTGAGATTTTCTTAACAAAGATACTGGAGGGGTTTGCTATTTCCTTCTCCAGATCATTTTACAGATGGGGAAACTGAGGCAAACAGGGTTAAATGACTTGCCCAGGGTCACACAGCTAGAAAGTGTCTGAGGCCTGATTTGAACTCAAATCTTCCTGACTCCAAAGCATTCTATCCAATATGTTACCTAGCATTGGTTTATGTTATGGGTGAAGTAAAAGGAGAGAGGAGAGAAAAAGAGAAGGGAGAGAGGAGGGGAGAGGAAGAAATCCCTCCAAGATTGATCCCTTCCTAGGGATCCTCATCTCCTGAACTTGGAATCCTCTGCCATTTGATTGGGTCACCATTTCACTGGCTCACTGTTAAAATTCTTCCAGCTACTTAAATTCCCTCACACCTTGGCTGGCTTCTTTGCTAAGCCAAAGACCTCTTCCCTTCTTGATGTAATCAAAGAGGTTTACAGTTTAAAGAGATGCTAGGCTACAGATTTTCATGTTTATACATTTAAAACTTCATGTAGTTATGCTTATTCTATTGAAGCAGGGGCTGTGGAACTCCCTCAATTAATGTAATCAACATAACTGTGTGAAGTTTTAAATTAATAAACATGTATATACATATATGTATATGTATGCACACACATTTTTTACTTGCCTGTCAGTAGTTATAATATGTGTCAAAAAATGAATTTTTAGCTGTGTGACCCTGAAACACAGCAGCTTCTGCCAATGGACCTTTTTCTAAGGAATCACAGTGTACTGAATATTGGAAATATTATTCTATTTCTATGTACATTAAATACTGGGGTATGTGGGGTGTTCAGGGAGGACTGGCACCTCTGGTGTGAGGGTTTGCACAGCCTTTTTCAGGGCTGCTTATCCACCTTTGGTGTCCACCTGCCATCTAACTCTCACCTGTGGCTCCAAGAAGCTGTAGCATGTACAGCAGCCACACCACCTTCTCAGCAGACAATCTAAACTAGGTTGAGAGTAACTGATAGGCCTCAAATTTGTCAGTGAGCTAGGGGGATGTATACTCCAAGAATATGAAACTTCCCCTGCCAGAATAGAAAGATGAGAAGAATTCATTCCAAAAGCCATGAGGGCAGCTGAAGCAGGCATTGTGGAGCGTTTAGATCTTGGTCAGCCATTGAAGACACCACGGTCATCCATTTCATCCTAGGGCATCACCAGTCATTTTGACTTTTGGACTGCCACTGGACTTTGACGACTCTGGAAGAGAGAATGAGGCTGACAACTTTGTGCAACTCTGCCTCACTTAAATCCAATTCATGCACAAGTCATGATATCATCCTGTGATGTCATTGGTCCTCTTCGAAAACGAAGGACAAACAACATTAAACACTATTATTAAGAATACAAAAATCAAGTAAGTATGCTTTTGGCCAACCTCCTTACGCTGAGATCTCCTTGGTCAATGCCTCTTTTGGCTAAACTGCTGCCTAAATGCCCACCCACTTTTTATGATTCAGTTTGTATCTGAGGTCAAAGCCCCCTAGCACATTTCCTGCTATTTCAGTGTTTACCTCCTGTATCCTGCTGATAAAACCTGACTACTGGTTCTGTGTTCTGAGGAAAAGAAAGAGCTAATTACTTACTGTAGGCCACTTAGTCTATTAGAAGAAAGCCTGCTCCCTGCAGCTCCTTCAGAGTTACCTTCTCAAATGATGACAGGACAACCTCAGAGAAGCAGAGTCCTTAAAACTAATTCCACTTAGTTGTTGCTTCTCTGTTATTTCTATCAAACTTTATTCTTGCTCAACCTATAATCAGAAATACCTTTCCCCTATTTTTATCAGAATTCCTTACTTGAAAAAAATTATTTTACTCTCTTCTTCTCTGGGACCTATTCCTCAGGACATAGGCTAATATTGTGAGTCCTCTCATAAAAAGTTAATTATGATGAAGGAGAATAACTAGTTCAAGGTCACAGAAAATGTTGATGACTGAGATAGGAATCAATCTCATATCTCTGTTCTGCAACTCATTATACAAACTCTCCTGGCTTTCTTAAATTAACTCTCCATACTTTCTTCAGGTAGGTGTAAGCTTATTTTAATTCACAGTTACATTTCTCTTAGGATAATCACATACAATTCACATTTGCAGGATGCTAACACTTGCATGCATCAACCCTTCCAACACGTGTTTTGACAACTTTCTTTGATCCTTACCCATAAAATCTAGGTACTTCGCAGATGGTCCATGTATCTGCAGATATCTGGGGAAGGACTTTCCCCACATTTCTGTAGCTTCTCTACCTCTATTAATGTCCCAGGAGATTCTATGAAGAATATATATTTTGACCTTCCCCTTGAAATTTCAATCCGTTGCTCCAATATAAGCCTGAATATTTAGTATGATAGTGTTGACAATACAGATTGTTCTGTGCTCTTCATTCTAGACTCATTCCCCAGGAGCCACACCACCTTCTCAGCAAAACCAGCAATCAAGAGGTGAACCAGCAGACAACTTTTAGGGAACCTTTCAGACACAAAGAGGTTGCTGACTGATTTCTAAGTAACTTGCGGAAGTTTTACCACCATCCAACATTTTCACTGGAGATTGACCTGAAACACAACACCCAGGATGTAAGTGGCCCTATTGGGACCGTGTACAGGGTCCTTTGGCTTGCCTCTTCCTGTCACTTTCTGTGCTGGATGGCAGTCTCTTCATGTAGGAGTTTGGTCTTCTGTCTTAAGGGTTCTTTTAACCTTTCCTGAGAGCTTGGGAAAAAAGCCATTTGCCTTCTTTGGGACTAAGTTAATTCATTTATAACCTGGCTTTGACGCTCTGTCATGGGACCCCTTCCCTTCCCTCACAGCACAGAGCACTGAATACAACTGCAAATTCACCTCACGGTCAGTCTATACACACACATTTATTCTTGTACAAGTACCTGGAAGGACTGATGGTAATTTTCTAGTGGGAAAAGGACCTTAAAAGTCACCAGTCCCCTGTAAGGAGAGACATCTGGAGCCTTACTTTTCTCTGGACTCCCAAGTCCATGAAAGGAGGAAATGAGTCTTATTCCTTTCTATAGTGATCTAAAATAGATATCCTTGGCTGCTGTAGGCCTCAGATAAACTTTCCTCCCTGGAGACTTCTGGGGCAAATGAAAAATTCTTGGAATCCATTACGGGTTTAGAAAATTGTAGTGTTTAACTGATTCTCAAAGGAGGAAAATCATTCACGAGCTATAAATTGCAGGAGGTGTACCATAAAGCAAAAACAAACCAAAAAAAAAAGAATCAATGATGGTCATTCTTTGGGGTACCGAATTTTCCGTTAGTGGCATAACTTTTGTCTGAGAATTTCTCATTTTCCTTTTAAAAGCAGTAAGAATGACAGCAGAGGGATGTTAACAACCAGTATAAATGGGAGAAATTGGGATCTTGAGAATTAAAAACAAGCCCCGGATATAGAGGATGTGAATCCAGGGTAGGGTGGAGCATCAAAATTGGATTTTTCAGGGACCGAAAAGTTTGTGCTTAAACTCAGTTGTACAAGGCTGATCCTCCTTGGCAGTTTCCACGAAAAAGATCTTTTTTTTTTTTTTTTACTGGCCAGACCTGTTCTTCTCCTTGTATTCACCGAGATCCCAGGGATTCAGCGAGCTCTTGTCCTTTCTCCCACTTGGCTTTCATCTGTTTTGGTTTGTAGACATGTTTGAAGGTCCATTTACCTCCATCTAGTCTTTCAGAAGATTATTCCAGCCATTCTGGCATCACTATTGCTGCTGTCTTCTGACATGCACAACGCCTCAGCTCCTTACAGTCCTTTGAGAAAGCCCTTCCATTCAATATTGTCACACAGTCCCAGCTCCGTAAGCTGCTGAAGTCAATGGCAATCTCAAACCTGAGGGAAAAAAAGAATCAGTCTTGGGTTATTCCCCATCATCAAAAAGGAGTTAAGATCATAGAGACGGAACAGTCTCTGTCCCAAATGCTCTTACTCTTATGATGGGGTCACAAAGGCTAAGGCCAGAAGCTCTACTTTCTGCCACATTTTACTTACCCAAATCTCTCCTTACACCTTGGTAAAATAGGATAGAATTAGCTATTGTAATCAAGAGATAAAGGTATTAATCCAGCATCCTGTTGTGTACTGACCTATGGCAGTCACCTAATTCTCTGTAGTTTAGTTTTTCCATCTCTAAAATGGGAATGATTGAACCTTCACTCTTCCTATCTCCTGGAAGCATATAAATGTGACAGTTCAGTATATAACCTTCTCTGGGCTCCTTTAAACAAAAGTACAACATCAATCCAAGACATTGCTTGAGATGGTAATAATTTAATAGGTGGAGATTATATTTGAGCGTATACTCTCTACTCATTCACATTAGGTGGTTTTTGGTGCATGCTACAGAGGGAATTATTACTTCTGATTGACAGTGGAAGAGTGGAGAATGGAGACCCAAGATGGTTAGATAACCACTAGAGATGCAAGTTTAACTTTTTGAAAGGCAAAAAGTAGATGCCCTGGAGCCTCAGACATGTGTGAAGATGGGACCGAAGATATCCCTTGGCTTCTAACCTCTGCAACTATAGAGACTGACTTTTCCTAACCCCATTTGGGCTTTTCTTGGCAAGATACTGAAATGGTTTGCCATTTCCTTCTCCAGCTCACTTGACAGATGAGGCAAACAGGGTCACACGACTTTCTCAGGGTCACACAACCAGATTCGAGCTCAGGTCTCCCTGATTCCAGGTATGGCATTCTACCCACTCACTGAGTCACCTGGCTGCTCTTTGGTGAGCTGCAATCTTATCTTCCTCACAGCTGCAAAAGTCCCTTACTCTTGTATGTCTTTGGTGTAGTCTAATCTGAACAACTTCCCCAATTTCCATTTGCTGCTTACTTTGATATAGGTTTACTAGTTATTCATGATGGTCATTTGTGTAACAAGTGTTTTCTTGGGGGAGTGGGGTGTGTGGGCGATGGACCTAGGTTCCATTTAAGAGCTAATAGGGAAAGTGGCATTGATCATCACTATGTAAGCACTAGACTTCAGAGAAAACAACCCAACCTGTAGATCACCATTAAAACAATTCCACTTCTTTTTAATCAAAAGGGAAATGACCAGCAAAAGAAATGACCAGCAATCACTAGTGTGAAAATATTCCTGCAGACAAACTCTCCCATGTAGGAAATATGTGGTTGGCTAAAGTAAACAGAACGATGGCTAGACATGTGCATGGCATGGATAGCTATCAGAACCGAGACCAGATCCACTCATTTCCTAGGGACACTGTTATTTCTGCTTTGGGGGAAAGCATGAGGAGAACTGTGGCTAGGCTTTTTGTCCTTCCTTCACTTGTCTTCCAGAGAGGGACTTAAATAGTGGTGTTCTGGAGGACAGCCCAGGATCATTTTCCCTGATTGCACAAACTGACATTTCAAATAACTAATATACCTATTTCTTAAAGTAAACATGAAAACAGAAATCAGGGAAGTTATATAGATTAGACTAGATCAAACGATACTCAAGAGTATAAGAGCTCTTCAGCTGGGAGTAAGGTAAGATCTTGGCTCACAAAAGAAATAGAACAACCACCAAGGGCAGTCTGCTTTTAGCAGTATCTAGGTTGAAAGCATTAGAGATTAAGGGATATGCTGGGGCCCACTTCCCTACTGAACTGAAGCTCCAGGGGAAATCTCTTTTTGCCATTCAAAAGGTTGAGTTTACCTCTTATGATCGCTTCTCACAAAGACTTCAAATCCCCAGCCTCTAGCCCAACATTACCCAATATTCTCTCAACCAACATGGAGTTACATCTGTCTCTACCATATGCAGTAAAAAATCATTCATCCTAAATGTGCAAAGGTGTTATAAAAGGATTTCAAAACTTCACATTCTTGTTCCATAATCATCTTCCCTAAAGTGAGATTTCCATTTCAGAATGAATTCTCCCTCCTACTTTCCCCCTTCCCCACGTTTCTGAGAGGCTAGAGTCTTACAAGTCAGAGGAATGGAGAGATCCATCCGTCCACAGCCAAGGATTGCCACTACCATTGCGGGACAGCCCTGTCCAGTAAGAGTAGAAAAACTGAGAGTAGCTCTGAGGCATCACAAATTCCTGTAAGGGAGACAAAGAAAGTGGGTTGTTCTTTACCTTCTCTTTGTGCTGTTAGGGCATACCAATCAAGCAAAGAAGACAATGTATTAATGAAAAATTCTCTGGTAATGTGTCATTGAGCCAACATATTTAGACTATATACAATCAAAGTACTTTAACTTCCGAGGAGATCACATTCTAATTGGAAACACATGCAACATAAATATGAGCTTAATAAATACAGATATTTATGTATGTATATATAAATACATACAGATATATACACATGTATTGTGTACATATATACATACCTACATATACATACACATGTACATGCATACATACACATGTGTGTATACATATATATATGTATATATATATACAAATATATAAAAAATACAAGGTAGTTTAGGAAAAAAGGAATTAGTAGTAGAGGGACCAGAAAAGGCTTCATGTGGAAGATGGTACTTTAGCAGCATCTTAAAAGAAGAGTCTGACTCTATGAGAAGAAGGTAAGGAGGGCATGCATTCCAGTCTTGTGGGATGGCTAATGCAAAAGCAATGAGCTATCACAGTCCCTGATTTTCTACATGAGAAAGTAGAAAAGAAATTGAAGAAAACAGAAAGGAAAAACAACCATATCAAACCAAGTATATATAGAGAAAAACTATGTTATCACTAACACTCTTGTGAGGCTTTCATGAGGACTATTCCCACATTTTCTGAGAGGACACCAACTTATTTGGGGATGTTATTTTTTTTTTTAGTTTTTTAAAATAAGTTTTCATTGATAATTTCTATTTCTTCTATCACCATAGTTATTTCAGATGTTCTTCCCTCTCCCCCTCCCAGAGAGTCATCTCTTTCGAAAGGAAGAAAAATCAGTACAACAGATCAATACATTGAAAAAGTCAAAAAATATGTCCAGTGTGTAACACCTGTGGACCTCCCACTTCCACAAAGGAGTAGTTGGGGATGTCTTCTCATATCTTTTCATTTGAATCTTGCTTGATGTTTATGATTTTGTTGCTTTTACCTTCAATTTTCTGGTGTACCATTAAGCTTTCCATTTACATTGTTGTAGTTATCGTGTATATTTTTTCTTGGCTCTACTTACTTCACTATGCTTCGGTTCATGTAGATCTTTCCACGCTTCTCTCTATGTATCATACACATTATTTCTTATAGCACAGCAATATTCTACTACATTCATGTACCATGATTTGTTTAGCTATTTACCAATTAATAGGCATCTAATTTGTTTCAAATTCTTAGAAATCATAAGAAGTATTTCTACAACTATTTTGGAGTATATGAGGACTTTTTCTTATTGATCACTTACTTGGAATATAATCTCAGGAAGGGAGTCTCTGATTCATATTTTAGTCATTTTACTTTCATAATTCAAAATTGCCTTCCAAAATAATTGTACCATTTCACAGCTTCACCAACAATGTATTAGGGGCCTATCCTTCCACAGCACTTCCAGCATTGATTGTTGCCATTTTTTGTCATTTTTGCCAGTTTTCAGGGTGTGGGGTAAAACCAGAGGGTTGTTTTAATTTGTATTTCTCTTATTGCTAGTGATTTGGATCATTCTTTCATTTGTTGTGAATATTTTGCAGATCTTTTGAGAACTGCTTCTTCATATCCTTTGACTATCTGTTGGTGAATGACTATTAGTAAACACACACATGCACTCATGCATGCACATGCGCGGTGTGTGTGTGTGGTTTATATATCTTAGATGCCAAACCTTTATAGTGGGAATTCGATGCAAAGATTTTTCCCATACCAGATTTCAAACTATATTACAAAACAGTAATCATCAAAATAATCTGTTACTAAGAAATAGAGTGGTGGATCAGTGGAATAGATTAGCAACACAATACATACTAGAAAAGGGCAACTAAATGGCACAGTGGATAGAGTGCCAGACTTGGAGTAAGGAAGACTCATATTACTGAGTCCAAATCTGGGCTCAGACACTTACTAGCTGTGTGACCTGTTTGCTTCAGTTCCCCATCTATAAAATGAACTGGAGAAGGAAGTGGCAAACCACTCCCATACCTTTGCTGAGAAGACCCCAAATAGGGTCATGAAGAATTGGACGTGACTGATATGACTGAGTAGTAGTAATCTAGTCTGTGATAAACCCCAAAATCCAAGCTTTGGGGGCAAAAACTCACCATTTGACAAAAATTGTTGGGAAAACTGGAAAGCAATTTGGCAGGAACTAGGCATAGGCCAATATCTCACACCATATACCAAAATAAGGTCAAAATAAGTTAAGAATTTAGACATAACAGGTGATATCATAAGTAAATTAAGGGAGCATAGAAAAATTACTTGTCAGAGCTATATATAAGGGGAGAGTTTATGACCAAACCAGAGATAGAGAGCATTCCAAAATATAAAATGGTTAATTTTGATTACATGAAATTAAAAAGGTTTTGCGCGAATAAAATCAATACAGCCAAAATTAGAAGGAAACCAGGGGGTGGGGGTGGGGGTATAATTTACAACTAGTTTCTTTGGTAAAGGCCTCATTTCTCAAATATATAGGACACTGATGCCAATTTGTAAAAATAAGAGCCACTCCCCAATTGATAAATAGTCAAAAGATAAGAACCAGCAATTTTCAGAAAAAGAAAAGAAAGCCATCAATAGTTATATTTAAAAAATGCTCTAAATCACTATTGATTAGATAAATAAAAATTAAAAGGTGTGAGGTACCATCTCACACCTATCAGATGGACCAACATAAAAGAAAACGAAAATGATAAACGCTGGAGGAGATGTCGAAAGATAAGGACATTAATGCATTGTTAATGGAGTTATGAACTGGTCCAATCATTCTGGAGAACAATTTGGAACTATGCCCAAAGGGCTATACAAATGTGCACACCTTTTGACCCAGCAATACCACTACTAGGTCTATATCTCAAGAGATCAAAAGAAAGGGAAAGGACCTATTTCTACAAGAATATGTATAACAGCTCTTTTGCAGTGGCAAAGGATCAGAAATTGAGGCGATGCCCATTAACTGGAGAATAGTTGAACAAGCTGTGATATGTGATTGTGATGGAATTTTATTGTGCTTTAAGAAATGATGAACAGGATGGTTTCAGAAAAATCTGGGAAGATGTATACGAAATGATACAAAGTGAAGTGAGCAGGAGCAGAACAAGAAGACCATGACACACAGTAACAGTGATATTGTAACAATGATCATCTGTGAAAGACTTAGCTGCTCTTATCATGACAACAATCTAAGATGATTCCAAAGAGCCCATGAAGAATATGACATCTACCTCTGGAGAGAGAACTAATGAATTCTAAGTGAAGGTTAAAGCATACTCTTTTCCCTTTTTCTATTTTTCTTGCGTTTTTTGCACTTGTGTGTGTTTGCTAACATAGAAATATGTTTCACATGACTTCACATGCGTAATTTATACCATATTGCTTGCCTTCTGAATACATGGCAGAGCAGTGGGAAGGGTGGGAGGCAGGAGAGAACTTAGAGCTTAAAATTTTTAAAGTTGAATGTCTTAAAATTTTATTTCATTAAATGTTTCCTAATTACATTAAAAATATGATTTAAAATATATAAAAATATAATTTACAATTATATATTGTGTGTAATATATTATGTATTATGTATAATAATATACAATGTATAATTATAGTTAAATGAAATAAATTTTTAAAATTAAATAAAATTTAAAAATAATTTTAAAATATTTCTCCTATTCAACCCTTTCCTTCTTATCCTAGATGTATTAATTTTGTCTGTTCAGAAGGTTTTCAGTTTCCAGCGATCAAAATTGTCTAGTTTATTTTTTGTCATTGCTTCTATCTCTCATATGATTAAGAATACATTTCCTACCCATAGCCTTGAGAAATATAGGATCTATTCTCTTCTAGTTTTTTATAGTATAATCTTTAATATTAAGGTCATTTATTATTTTAGAATGTGTTGTGGAACATAGTATGAGGTGTTGGTCTAAGTCTAATTTCTGCTAGACTGCTTTCCAGTTTTCCCAGAAGTTTTTTAATCAAATAAAGAGATGTGTTTGTTTGTTTTTAACTAGGAAAATTATGTTTTTCACTTTATCAAACACTGGATGATATTTTTTCTATTTTTTCCAATTCTCCCTTGTCTAGTCTTTTCTACTGATTTATTTCTCCCTTCCTTAACCAATACTAGGTGGTTTTCATGATTACTGCTCTATAATACTGTTTGAGATCTGCTAATGATATTTCCCTTTTGTCCCTACTTCTTTTCATCATTTCCCTTGATATTGCAGATCTTTCATTTTTCCAAATGATTTTTTTTTGTTTTTATCAAGTTCTGTAAAGTATCTCCTTGGTAATTTGACTGGTATGACATTAAAAGTGTAAATTAATATTAGTAACATTCTAATTTTTATTTATGTTGGCACGGACCACTGATGAGATTCCTCCAGCTATTTAAATTACTCTGTTTAAGGAACACTTTGAATCTATAAAAGTCTTTTATGTTCTTTGGTAGGTTAATTCACAGATATTTTTTGCATTTTATAGTTATTTGGAATGGGATTGCCCTCTCTATTATTGTTTCTTATGTTTTATTAGTAGTAGTAATAGTAGTAGTAGTATTTATTAGTCGTATACAGAAAAGTTGTTGATTTTTGATATGTTCTGTAGCTTGCAACTTTGCTGAAGCTATTAATTACATCAGTTAGCATGTTTACTGATTCCCTATATTTTCCAAGTAAACCATCATATCAACAGCAAATACACAATTCCAAAAGCGTTGATTAGGTGCTATTTAGCATGCTTGACACAAGACGTACAAGCATTTAAAGGAAATAATCCCCGCCTTCAAGGAGCTTAGATGATACTAATTGAAAACAACATGTGAATAGAAAAATACATAGAAAAAAACGCAAAATAAACACAAAGTAATCTGAAGGGGGAACACTAGCAGCCTGGGGAGTCAGAAAAGATCTTTTACCAAAGGTGACATTTGAGATAAGACTTAAGAGATGCTAAGAAACAAAGAGAATTATCTCTAAACAGGGGGTGGGCAAGGCTGCAGAGGGACAGAGACGGGAGAGAAAAAAAATGTTGTGTGTGGATGATATCAAGAAAAATAATTTGACTGGAATTTAGAGTGCATGAAAAAGATTAACAGCATGAACCTGTTAGACTGAGAAGGGCTTGACATGCCAAGGAAATTAGTTTGTATTTTATCCTAAAGGCAATAGAGAATCAATGAAGCTTCTTGAGCAGGGTAGTATCATGGTCATACCGATCATATCAATTTAACGACTTTGGAAAATGAATAAAAGAGAGAAAAGATTGAATATGGACTGAAGTAAAGTACTTCAATGGGTCAGGTGAAAGATGACAGGGGCCTGAAGTAGGGTGGTGGCTGCTTGAAGGAAGAGAAGAGGAAGTTGGGGAAGTAGAATCAACAAGTCTTCCAAGTGACTACATACAGCTGAAGGAGATGGAGTTGGAGATGACTCATAGGCTGTGAACCTGAGTGACTAGAAGAGCAGTAGTGTGGTCAATAGGAAAAGGGAAGGTAGGAGGTAGGATGGACTTAGAAGGAAAGGTAATTAGCTAAGTTAAAGGAGTGTTGAGTTTGAGATGCCTATAGGACTGCCAGAGGGAGATATCTATAAGGCACCTAGACATGTAAAACTGGAGTACAGGAGAGATCAGAGGGTTCAATACATAGATAAAGGAGTTGCCTAAAAAGACATGATATTTAAACCCCTGTTTGCTAATGAGATGACCAAGAGACAGATTGTAAAGAAAGAAAAGAAGAGGGCCCTTAGCATATTGGTACAACATATAAGGTACAAGACATAGATGATGATCCTGCAAAGGACACTGAGAATTGGATAGATAGCTAGGAGCAGAATGGAGAAAATAATGTCACAAAAATCTAGAGTCAATAATGGTCAAGTGTAGAGAGAAGGTGGTCAATAATAGAAGATTCAGTCAAGTGGTGAGCTCTAAAGTTAGGTTGTAAGGCACTGAGAAGTGAGTAGGAGGTATGAAAGTCAAAGTAATGAATGTAGACAACTTTTTCTACCGAACATTTCTACTCAAAAAATGTGATCATGAAAATAGCAATAGTTACCAACCCTTGTATCTATTTTCCTAACTCTATAAAATCTTTATGAGAATATTCTGCCCAAGCACCCAGAGAATCCTTAATGAGAATGGAATAGACAGACTTTTATAATATTTTGTAGGAACTGATTTTTTTAAATCACACAGCTGACTGAAAAGTGCAGAAACTCTAAGATTCTTTTGTGATTATTAATTTTTGTTTATAAAACATTTGGTTTGGCATTACAAAATATTACTTTAAAAGCTCTCTGTCAATAAGATGTCTCTGATGCATGTAAAAATTATATAAGACTCCTTGGGAAATGAAACAATAGAGGTAACTTTGCTCAATGATTATTAATATCAAATGAGGCAAAAAAAAACCAGAGATGTATGCTCACCAAAGGTGTTTGTCACTGTCATGTAGACTGGTACAGAGACAAGCAGATGAGAAATTCCCTATAGGTGATGAGATCCTCCAGATGCTCCTTTTTGTGGATAACATGGGGCTTGTATCAAACCTCAAAACATTGCAGAGCCTCCTAAATGAAATCCATAATCACTCAAAAGAGTTTAACCTAACTATTCACCCAGGAAAAACTAAGTGGATGAAGAATGTCTGTAGTCCAAACTATAATACGCAGTTGAACGGACAGCCAATAGATTTTAGCCATCAGTACATATACCTTAAGTGGACAGCCTGCAGATTTTATCCATAGGTACGTATATCTTAAACAGATACTACAGATGAACAGAACTGGACTGAGAATTGAATAGGAAGAAAACAGAGGGCTGGGTTGCATTGGGGGAACTACACTGTTCTTTTAATGACCCCAAGTTTCTGAAACTAAACCAAAAAAACAAGTGTGTAGCACCAATAGTCATTAGTAATAAAAAAAAATCAACATCTCAGAACAATCAAAATTGGAGGCACTCAAAGGCAATGGAGAGATAAATGGTGAATGTGAATAAGCTCAGGAACTGTGCACAAGAATGGGCCAAAAAATATATCATCAAGGAGATTTGTGAACGGAAAAGAAGAGGAAATAGTCATTTAGCAAAAGCGAGAGATTGTAATAGCAAGAAGATTAAAGGAAATCATGTTGGGTAGATCCTCTGTGAAGAATTCATAAGAGGACATAGACATGTCATATGAAATAAGAAGACTGGATGGTTTGCTTTTGACCCAGGTGGAGGAAGTATCCACAATGATGAGATTACACTGAGAGATCTGTAGATATACTGAAGCAGTAGTTCTCATAATGTGACCTAGGGACCCTTCCAGGTTCCCAAGATCCTTTTGGGAGTCTGCAAGGTCGAAACTATTTTCATAGTCACATTGTTTTAAATTTTAATATGGTAAGTAACAATAGGAATAACCTACATAAACAAATGGTCTTTGGGGTCCTCAATAAATTTTAAGAGTGCAAAGGGATCCCAAGACCAAAAACTTTGAGAACTGCAGTACTGGAGTACTCAACAAGTAATGTCTATAAGTAGCCGCTAAAGTCACAGACAGCAGCAAAAGAGACAGGTTATGTTCCGTTTTGTCTTTTTGTCTCAACTTTGTGGAGGTAGCGGAACTCGAGCTATGGCTTGAAAGAATTGTAGGCCTTGAACATGGGGAGAAGGCAAAGGTGGGTATCTCAAGGAAGGCGAACATCATTAGCAAAAGCGATGGGCATGTAGTGAGAGACTCTGAAATGTTATTCTATTTATTTACCAGTTTGTTCAGTTTTCAGTATGCCTATATGTCAGAGTACGTGAATGTCGTCTGTTTTAGAATGTAAATTCCTAGAGGACGAGACTATTCTTGCAGCTGTTCTGGCTTGCAACCTAAGAATCTCTGGAAATTTTGCCCTCTATCTTCCCCTATACAGTTCTTAGTATTAATTAGAGCACATTAATATAGGAATTTTGATGATGACATTGTTCACAGTGATGGTCTATATTTTTAAGTCAATAATTTGTATATTTTAGAGGAGGGTAGCTGTGGGCATTTATAGAACAACCAGGAATCCTGCTTTTGCCCATTTTACCCTATGGTATGATTCTCTTTCTTCCTTAACAAACCACTAGACATTTGAAACTCAGACATTCTTCCAGCTATCTGATCTGGGGTTGAAATACAGATCTTACTACAGTTTCTCCAACCCTCATGGGAACCATCTTATTTGTGTTGTGTTGAGGTGCTGGGCTAGGAAGTCTCCCTCTTAGATGCACGCAATGAAAGCTGCCAAGAGGAATGGGGTCTGAAACATAAGGCTTTGCTTCTCTTCCTGTCGCAAGAATATTAGGAATAAAAAGCCCCAAACATGCCTTACCAGAACATCTTGGGCCTCTATCTTCAGAAGGGTGGAGTTCTCAGCAACACAGAAATGTTCACATCCCTGCCAAGTATTGCTTTCCTTAGAGAAGCAGTAGCAACTATCTTTGTGCCACTTCCATTTCTTTGGGCAGGGGCTGCATCGGTGTTCTGGGAAAGAATCCAGACATTGTATTGGTTTGATTTGTTTAGCTATACTCCTCCCACTTTTTTATTTTTTTTTACAATGGAATTTTCTAGGGAGAAGGGAGACTGAAGAGTGATTAGAAAGTAACAGTGACGTAAGAAAGAAAAAAAGCAATGATAAAGCATTTTCTTTCTTTAAAAATGCATTCTTTCCCCCTGCCCCTTTTTCAGCTTTTTAAAAATGGTTTTGAAGAATATGGGCTGTCATTCCTTTCTTTGTATCTCCAGTGCTTAGCATAGTGCCTGGCACATAGTGAGTGCTTAATAAATGTTTACAGGCTCTGATTTTGACTTTGATTTCTACTTGGACAGGGGTTTCCTAGTAGAATGTTTCAGGGATATGTCCTTGGCCTTATACTACTAAACCTTTTTATCAATGGCTTGGGCAAAGGTATGATTATAACTTTACAGGTGGAAGAAATCCAAAAGAAGTTGCTAACATGTTGGATGACAAAATTAGGACCCAAAAAATTTCTCAGCAGGTTAGAATGATGGGTCAAATCAAATAAAATGACTTTTAATAGAAACATATGAAATTTCTTGAATTCAGATTAAAATTAATTAACTGTACAAGTATAAGATGGAGGAATTAATAAAAAAAACCTCTGGGTTTTAATGAACTGCAAGTAGACTGAGTTAACATCAAACAGTTCAAAAAAGCAAAGATGGTCTTAGATAGCATTAAGAAAAACAAAGACTCCAAAACATGGGAGGTTATAGTCCCTTTGTACTCTTCCCTCTGACTTCAAGAAAAGGTGGAATGACTTATCAATAAATAATTAATTGATAAACATTTGTTAAGTGCCTTCTATGTGCCAGGCACTGTGCTAAGCATTGGGACACTGCACTAAGACCAGTAGGGGCATCTAGGTGGCCTATTAAATAGAGTGCTAGCACCGGAGTTAGGAAGACCTGAGTTCAAATTTGATCTCAGCACTTAGCACAATACCTGGCACATAGTAAGGGTTATGTAAGTATTAGCTGTTATTATTATTGTTGTTATTATTATCATCAGCATCATCATCATCGTTGCTACTTAGCATTTACATTCAGATACAATTAGGCTAGATGGTCTTTTCCAGCTCTAAGATTCAAGGACTTTAATACAGAAAAAACATCGGCATACAGCAAATCATCAAAGAAAAACTCCTGAATGTTGAAATCCCTGTGCCAAAGCCTGTTGGAGTGAGATTCTCTCCTTACTGGGAGAGATGAAGACCCTGCCCTATATCAGGGGCAGGGTGAGGGGAGCTAGTGAGAGGCAAGAGAGCGCTGGCTTTCACTAGTCCCTTTCGGGACTCTACGAGAGAGAGTCTGTGTCCTCCCTTTGAGATTCTTCAGGGCCAGTCCACTTTGGGTACTCTTCCAACAGGAGTCCCCCTTCTGGTCTTTTCAGAGCCAGTCCTCTTTGAGACCAGTCAAGCTTCGGGTCTTCTTTGATACTGAGTCACTTCAGGTGCTCCTGACTTTTAGCTTGGTGAGAGAAGGTGGAAGAGGCCAACCTCCCTTCAAGTTACTGAAGATAAAGACTCCAAGAAGATATGAATGGAGCTGGCAGTCTCTATTACGTCTCTACCCTCAGCTTGTCCACTAGAGACCATGGGGAATTTCCCGCAGGGTGAGATCCAGAACTCTCTTTTGGTTAAGCTGAATTACTTTGCTCCCAATGACAGAACTCCTTCATTCTGTATTGCCTGATATATTTTCTCCTATATATACCTTCTCTGGTTTCTATTTTTCTACGATATGGATAAATGGGCTTTTTCCTCCCTATTCACTGTGTGTTCACTGTGGATCTCATATTACATAGGAAAGGGGTCAAACCTTGGATAATGGGCTTGGGGTCCTCCTTCCCTCCCCAAAGTGACAAAGCAATCCAGAAGTTGGATGGAACCCAATCACATCCCCTAGATGAACAACATATAGACACAATTTTAGCCTGTATCCTCCTCTTTCTGAGAATTCTCTCTGGCCCCAACTTCTTGCATCCCCTCTAGGCAGGAACAAAAGTATCCTTTGGAGAATGGTAAGGAGGGAAAAGTTTTGAGGTGTCTATTCTTCCTCACTTGGAGCACTAAGCCTTTGCCACATGTAGGCCTCTCTGAAAATGTGGGCCCCACCACTTTTTTTGACTATGGTGCCTTATCAAGCAGACAAATAATAAGGCACTTACCTCCAGTTTTGTTGTAGAGCTCCCGACAGAGCTTTTTAGCCAGGTGATGCAGAGTATCTGTGAGCTTCCTGTTCTGGGCCTGGAGAGAATGCAACTGTCTAGAAAAGTTTGCCAGCCTTTCTTCCTTTTGAGTGAGAATATCCCTCTGGGTGACTGAGAGTTGGTTGATCTGAAAAACTGACCGACTGACATGGTCAGAATGTGTAATGGAAATGTCCCTATCACTATACATCACTTATGTATAGGCTTCCTTGCTCCACTTTCTGTATGCCCTGTCTACTCTCCAGCACAACTCAGGCTCTCACTAAATGCTTATGTGGGTGATATAGATTGTCCCCTGTGCTATATAGAATAGATTAGGATCTGGAGCAGGGGTGTACTGATAAATATTTAATATCAGGCTTTCTGTATACACGACACACTTTTAAGTTTAATCTGTTTTACATATAACATTTTCTCCATCACTTTCTTTAAAAATCAATCGATAAACATTTATTAAGCACCTACTGTGTGCCAAGTACTGTGCTAAGCTAGGAACACAAAAAAAGGGAAAAGACAGTCTCTGCCCTCAAGGAACATAGAATCTAATGGGTGAGATACAATGCAAACAAATACATACAAAGCAAGCTATGTACAAGGGGAGAAAGGCAATAATTAACAAAGATAAGGCTTTAGAATTAAGAGAGCTTGGGGAAATCTTCCAGCAAAAAAAGGGATTTTAGTTGGGATTTAAAGGAAGCTAGGGAAGTCAGTAATGAGAATGAAGGAGAAAAAGTGTTGCAGGAATGGGAGATAGCCAGAGAAAATGCCCAGAGCAGAGAGATGAAGTATCCTGTTTGTGGTGAGGCCAAAGTCACTGAGTGGAAGAGTATGTGTTGGGGACTAAGGTATAAGAAGATTGAAAAGTAACAGGGGGCTAGGTTATGAAGGGCTTTTAATGACGAACAGAACATTTCATATTTAATCCTAGAGGCAACAGGGAACCACTGAGTTTATTGAATACAGGGAATAGGATTGAGAGAAGAGTTTGACGTGGTGAGATCTGCACTTCAGGAAAATCATTTTAGTGGCTAAATGAATGATGGATTGGACTGGGAAGAGACCTGAGGCAGGCAGAACCACCAGCAGCCTATTGCAATAGTCCAGGCATGATGAGATGAGGGCTTACAATAGAAGGGTGGTGATGTCAGAAAAGAGAAGGGGGCACATTTGAGAGATGTTGCAAAGGTGTAATTGATAGGCCAACAAATCAGCTATTGGGGGTAAGAGATAGTGAGGAATCCAGGATGACTCCTAAGCTGTGAGCCTGAGGGATTGGAAGGATGGGGTTATCCTCTATAGAAATAGGGAAAGTGGGAGGAGGGGAAGAGTTTAGGGGGAAAGACAATGAGTTTTGGATATATTCACTTTAAGATGTCTACTGGACATCCAATTCGAGATAGTCGGTACAATCAACAAAACAATGAAATTTGCTGATTTCCCAGGTGTAAATGTTCAGATTAAAAAATTTAACAGCTGACTCTATTGAGTCCCTAAATCTTCATCATTCCCATCTCAGGGCAAACACTTGAACTCCAGTATAATCCCGGGTGTGAGTATATACTTACATTCAAGCCCTAATACTCCCAGTCCAATCAGCAACACCAAGCACAAAGTCAACAGAATTAAAGCAACTGGGCGCCAAGATGGAGAAATAGTTGGGTATCCTAGGAAAACGAGAAGAGTCAATGATCAAGAGAACCAGTCTTTCTTTTTTCCTGGAACGAATTCAGCAATAATTAAATTCAATCAAACAGGAAACATATATTAAGTGCCCCTATTATATGCCAGGCACTGCTACCATTTGGAGAGTATAAGAACACAAATGGAAATAGTCTTGTGCCCAAGGACAATCAATGATATTGACATAGCCTCTGTCAGTGAATTGTTTAGCTTCAGTAGTCAGTGAGGCAAAAAGAAGTCCATTTCATTCCTACATAAGGCCAGACCCTCTCCCAAATCTCTCCATGTCATTAATTATGTTTTATGTTTATATACTTAATTTATATTATATATAATAGCATACATACTTAATTTATATTTATACATTATATAATTAATCACAGCCCTGTGATCATAGGCTCAAGAACAAGAGCTTTACATCCTTCTAGTTAATCAGTCTTTAAGCATTTATTAAGCACCTACTACATTCCAGGTACTAAACTAGACACAGGAAATACAAATAAAAAATGAGCTAGTTCCTTACTTAAAGGAGCTTATATTCTACTTGAAGGATACTACAGAGTCATAGATAAATTAATATAGGATAGAAAAAAGTACAAGGGTGCAGGAGGACCAGAAATTTACAAATGATGGGAATAGCAAAAGATCTCTTGAAAGACATAGAACTTGAGTGGAAACTTTATAAAGAGAGAGTGTTCCAGGTATGGAGAGCATCCTGTTGGGAAGTGATGAAGACTGAAAAATAGAATATTGTGTACAAAGACTAGCAAGTGGAGTGGTTTGGTTGGGGAGAAAGAGTGTATAAAATAGAATAATGTGTAATCAGCCTGGAAAAATAGTCTGGGGTCAAGTTGTAAATAACAGAGAAGTTTATATTTTAATGCAAAGGCAATGGGGAGCCACGGAAGCTTCCGGGGCAGAAGAGTGAAATGGTCAAGCCTGTACTTTAGAAATATAAATTTGCATGGTGAACAGATTAGAGAGGAGAGGGAGATTATATATTTCCAGACAAATTTTGAGATCATTATGGTAGTCCAGAAAAGGGATGATGAGGCCCTAAAATAGGCTGGGTCTGATGTAAGGATAAAGGATGAATGTGAAGGACATCATTTGTGGTGGAATTGATAAGAATTGATAGCTAATGGGACTCTGAGAGTGAGTCTGACCCTTAATATTAAGATGAAGAAAGAGAATCTTAAAGAAGTGAAGTTTTTTGTTCAAAAATACCACATAGAGAGTAGGAGAGCTAAAGCCAAATCTTCTGACTCCAAGTCCATTAAACCACTGAGCTTGCCTGGTTTTGGTGGGGTGGAGAAAGTGAGACACAAAAGAAACGGAAGTCATTATCCTTGTCCTTTGAGAATTTGGAATTTAACTGGACAAAGACAGTATAAACTAACTGCCTTAATTAGGGGGGAAAAAAATCTCTAGTTTTTTAGGCATAACCTTTCTCATGTGCCCTAGCCATACTTCCTCCTCCTCCCTAGTGTCCCCTCCCTCCTTCCCTACCCCTTTTTCTGGAACTTTAGTCTTCTGTGCCTATTAGCTTCCAAACCAGAAAAGTCTAGCCTCCCAGTTTATTAGCTGTGGCGACAAAGGCAAAGAAAACAATGAAGGACACCACCCTTCCCCCACCTACCCTGCCCACCAAACACTTGTGTTATCTGGATCCCTGAAATGCTCTCATGGATAGGACTGTGGCCTCAGAAGTCTTAGAAAGAGCCTGGGGTGACAATGTCAGTGGCTTCTAGAAAGAACAGCATGCTTAGAGCATAGGAGGCACTTAGTAAATGCTAATTCACCAACAAACTGGACTCTCTCCTCCTGCCATGACTCGGAGGCCATCGAGCCCAGGGCTCTCTGTGAAAATCCTTGGGTGAATCTGATCTTTTTTTCCCTCCCACTTTAGAGGTCTCTTTTTTGGGCCCAGTGGGATAGGAAGTTCAACATTCATAGTTTCAGATGTGCCAGCTGCTACCCCCAGGGGATGCTGCTCTAGTGCCCTTCCCTTGTTGCCCTGTCTCCTTGTACCATATGCCCTTGGATATATGCACTTAAGGCACATGGCATTCCCCCTAAATGCAACAACTAGAAAAGAATATTTATTAATAAGACATTTTTTAAAAAATTAATTAAATTTATATTAATTTAAATAATATTAAATTTTACAAATAATTAAATCTTTAAAAATTTAAATGAAATAGAAGGGTCTATTACTTTTAGCATTGTTCAGTAGTGCTTTAGCAATATCTTAGCCATTATGCCAAGTTCTTTGAGTTCCAATAATGGAATTATTATAGTGCTATCTTTACAGATGTTAAGGGGACACACAAACAATATTGGAATTATTGAAATGAAATAGGAATCCATCAGCAGTAGGATCTGAAGCTTTCTTACAAAGGTTTTTTTCAGGCAGTCAATAGAGAAGCATTTCTTGTGGGCTGGACAGCATTCATGCTAGGGTCTAGGGATACAAAGAAAGACCTAAATAGAAACAGGTCCTTGTCCCCAGGAAGTTCACCTTCTCATGGGAGAGATAACATGGTACATATCTCATATACCTGTATCATAGGCACATGGAGATAAGTTGATAACTAGGTCCAGACCAGATACTTTACATACAGTGTAAATGGGGGGTTATCTTGGAGAGAAGGTACTAATAGTCAGGGTAAGACTAAGGGGAAGGGAGGCAAGAGACTGGGAAATGCGTCTTGCAAAAATGATAGGCTTTGACCTGAGTCTTGAAGGAAGCCCGGGAAGGCATAGAACCAGAGGTGAGGAGAGAGAGCATTCCAGACACAGGGAATAGATAGTGCTAATGCGCAGACGGGAGATGGAGTTTAGTGTATGAAGAATGACAAGTAGCTTAGTGTAACTGGATTATAGGCTAGTATACTGGATTGTAGCACATGGGGAAGAGAGCAAAAGGTAAGAAGCCTGGAAAAGTGGGATTCTTACAGGTTGTAAAGGGCTTTAAATGCCAAAGAGAGGAGTTTTTTTTTAAGTTGATCCTGGAGATAATAGGGAGCCAATGAGTTTATTGAATTGGGAGGGAGGCACACTTTATAATACCTGGATTTTAGGAAATACCACTTTGGCAGCAGAATAAAAGATAGTTTAGAGTTAGGCGAGGAGACCAGGCATTTGAAGACTGATCCAGCCAGACACATATCCCGGCTTAAGAACTGGGCAAAATGATTTGTATAAGACAATTAAGATTGCTGTTATGGAGTTTTATCTTAATTTGCCTAGAGAATTATATTAATTTTGTCGTTTGTAATGGAGCCTTGGTCCTTGGGATCTTTAATTTATGTCCCATGATAGTAATAATACAATTCCCCTTCCTAGGGTTCCCTCTGCGATAGTAAAAAGAAATTCAGCATGTCTCATAGTTATATCCATAGATAGGTCAAAGCCTTCCAGGATCATTTGGAAGGAATCATCTTTTTCTAATTACATTTTGGAGTCCCTTCTATTCTGATATTTTCCTCCCCTCTTTATCCAGAACTTACTCATCCTTGTTGTAGTTGAAAATTTTCACCAATATGACTCTTAGAAGCTTTCCAAAGTAGGCTTAATGCCTAGTTCAGCTTGAACCTTTTATCTTTGGAAAGAAGTATAGGGTCAGAATTTCTCTGACTTTTCTCCCCCTCTAATGCTTTTACTCCCTCTGTGTTTTCTCCTTAGGCTGAGTTTAATGTTCTTCAAGATTGTTCCAAGTGCCCTCAACTTTAATGAGGTCTCTCTCAAGGGGTTCCATCCCGGAACAAAGCGGCTTTTCATGTGCTGAAACTGCCTGGGAGGTGCCTCTGTTTGACTTGGCTTTAACTGGATTTTATTTTTTAGAAGGAAACTCCCATACTGTTTACCGAAACATGTTTAGCAAAGAGGTATGGACAGGTCAAAGACTGATATAAACATCCTGAAGGATGATAATATATGTATATAAATAGTCCTTTCCTGTATTTCATTATTTGAAAAAAAAGTCTATCATCAGTTTGAAATTAGAAATATTTCCACTTTGTATAGTATTTGCCCAGTATTGTGCTCTCCTGGCATAGGATTCTCAAGGTCACTTCCATACAGCAGTGAGAATCACAGTGAGTGGGACATTAGTGAACAAAGGACTATGGGAAAGACCATGAGAATATCTGCCTTGTCTGCCTACATATTGTAGGATCATTTCCCCAGGCTTTAAATAATGAATAGCATTTAAATCCTGCAATCGTACTTATTTTGTATCCAAGAGGGGGCTGATATTCATTAGGGGAAGATCCAGAATGTCAGAATCCTATGCAGACTGATGCTCGGATGCAAGGATTGCATCAATAGCTGAAAACTTGAATAAGAAGATGGAAGAAAATCGAGCCATATGGAAAGTAGTTGGAGATGTTCTCGAACTGTTGTAAGAGAAGCACAATAATAGGGCACTTTGATGTTAAAGGACACGGTTCATTGTACAGAAGATATTGGCATAACAACTATACTTGGCTCATCCAAGTTCCAAGAAGACAAGGACCCATAAACTCCACTATGCGTGGAAAAAGCTGGCAGCCCCAAAATGAAATTAAAGCCAATTAAGAGTTTGCAATAAACTTCAGAGACTACCACTAGGAGGAAACTGGGAAATGATGGATAGTTCCCTCAACCCATTTACCCATACATTGAGAGCTAGTTTCTTTAATGCTTTCCAAGTTTTCCCTTGAAGGGTTTTTTCCCCTCCTATCCACTACCTCAGGGAATATAGAAAGTTGAACTTATTTGCATATGGAGAGTGGGGTGGGGGGATTGGCAGAGGATGATTACACTACTTGAATCTCCTCCCTTTGTTTATGACTCCCTTAAATGCTTTTGCTAATGGATTTTGTGATTCTTGCAAGGTCTGTAAATAAAGAATATTGCATAGATGGAGGCTAGGATCTTAATTTGCATAAATTTACCAAAAAACAAAGTTCAACTGGAAAAAGTAATAAAGGATTCCAGAGTTAGAATTCTCCAAACTTTCAAAGGTCCAGTTCTTAGACATGGAGGATAGCTTGTTGATAGGTTCCTGACCACTGAGTAGTTAATCCTCACTAGACTTCTTCACCCATTACCAGGGCCTACAAGGCAATGGGCGGATATACTCATGATCTTCCTCACAGTTCTCCAGCAAAATCCCACTCACTCTGATAGTCACTGTGATGTAGAAAAGTCCTTGAGAAGACCATTCAAGTAAAAGCATAATTTCCTACAGGTCCTATACTGAGTGGAAATGCTTCTGTTCCAGACCTGGCTGTAGACCATTTGTCTGGAGTCCAAATACTAGCTTATCTAGGATGGAGAGAAACTTTACACCAGGTTGCCACAGATGCTGCATGCATCTGGTTTTTAAGGCATAGAAGGGTTGTGATGTGCATCAGTGGGGCAAATATGCTGACAATGAAATCAAAGCTCTTTTGAATTATTTAAATATCTGTACTGCCCCTTTGGAACACAAGGGGGATGTCTGAGTCTTTAGAGATGGAGAAAATACAGAGAGGTACCTGTCCCCAAATGGCAGATTGGTGGCAAAGCTAGATTTTTAAACTTCTTCTTGTGTACAATAGAGTGCATACTCATCTTCAAAGGGAAGTGAGAATTGAGCTCTCTGCACTGCCAATACCACCAGAAAGGTAGAGTGAGGCAGCCCCTTGAAGGGCTGTGGCCATTAGTCTTGTGCGTGTGTGTGTGTATGTGTGTGTGTGTGTTGGCTCTCATTTATGTATTCTTTCTGACTCCTATGCTGCCTATTGAATATACTTTTGTTTTTCTTCCAAAATAAATGTTTTTCTTTGGGGGAGTTTCTCAGATTATATTTATTTTTTCTTTAATCTGCCTATGTGGAATATAGCGAATACACCCATGACCTGTTAACAACAGACTAATCAAAGTTCCTTCCATATGCTTCCAAATAAAGTATAAAATTCTATCTAAAAATTCTGTATTACCTACAGAAGAATTCCTATGATTTACATGATTTATATGACAGAGAAAAGGGAAAAGGAGAGGGCCAAAGGCAGGGATTATTGTATGGAAGAGAAGTGAGACCAGTTCTGTTTGCTCTGGAGGGCAGACCTAGGATCAGTGAATGAGAGTTGCAGAGGCACAGCTTTAGAAATACTTTTTGAAAAATGGAATGGGTTGATTTAGGCAATGGTGGGTTGTCCTTCACTAAAGGTCTTCAAGGCAAGGATAGATGACCACTCATTTAGGATGTTGTAGAGAGAATTCCTGTCCAGGTAAGGGTTGGACTAGATGACCTCTGTGCTTGCTCCTGACTCAGCTTCTATGATCTGGAAGAAATTGGAACTTCTCCATATCAGTCTTTCACTTCAGAGACACTTTTACCATTCATTCATTCAGCAGACATTTATTTTATAAGATATGCCAACTTGGGATTCCATCCAAAGGGATTTAGTTACTAAAATATAATAACAATTTTACTTTCTAAAGTATCAAAGTTATCTCACATGGAGGTGTTTTCTCCAGTGGCATGCTGGAACCAGCTCATAACATTTAGACCTCAGGGGAAAAAAAGCTAACAAAGCAGGATTTGCTTTATTATTTGTTGATTGTCTAAGAAAATGATGGAGAAAACATTAATAATGCAGATTAAACTTCAAAGTGTGTCATGTGTATTTTTCTGGAGAGTCGGTTGTTAAATATTTACCAGCATAGCTGTGGTTTTACTGTTACACGGATGCCAAGGACAAAGTTAGAAAAGCTCTTCTCATAGACTGCATGATTTTAGAGGTGGAAGGGCCATCAGAACTCATCTAAGAAGTTTAAGAGAGAAATCATGATATAGAAGATAGAAGATTTCAATTGGAGTCAGGAAAGCTGATCAAATTCCACCTTTGACATCAGGTGTGTAACTAATGTTATTTCAGTTATCTGGGCTTCGATTTTCTCCTCTATACAGCACTGGAGGTACTTATTTCATGAGGATGTTTATGAGGCTCCAGTGAGAGAATATGTGTAAAATGCTTTGCAAACTTTAAAGGGATAGAAAAAATGTCAGCTTTTTATTTTTACTGTCGCTATTATTATGCACCATGCTCTCTTTCTAGAGATGAGGAAACTGAAGCCCAGAGAGATTAAGTGATTAGCCTAACATCACACAGGGGAATTCTTTAACTCTCCGTTTTGTTTTCGTTTTTGTTCTTTTGTTTTGGAATTGTTTCCTCTAGGTCCAAATTTCCAATGATTCGAGCATGAAAGAAATTGATTTCTCCTTCACCTGCCCTCCTCATCTAGAGTCTTGATGAGCCTTCTACTTGCAGTAGGAGCAGAAATTCAAAATATGCTAGTTGAACTTTATAACACCCTTGTCCTGCTTGCTGTCTTTTCTTCTTGACATCCATACTTCAGAGAAGGAAATAAAA
Source organism: Phalanger gymnotis (assembly GCA_028646595.1). Lineage (NCBI taxonomy): Eukaryota > Metazoa > Chordata > Mammalia > Diprotodontia > Phalangeridae > Phalanger > Phalanger gymnotis. Next base: position 164,081,737 of record CM053623.1, on the reverse strand, counting down.
GTGACTGACGTCACCAGAATGCACACACATATGATTCTCATAAACAAACAAAAAAAACTTCGGAGTCCTCAATAATTTTAAGAATATAAAGGTATCCTGAGACCAAAGGATTGAGAATTACTGCTCTAACGAAACTCATGTAATTTTAGATAAGAGGAATAGAATATTCTACCCCTGCCTACTTTATATGCAATACAAGTGCATTGATTAAGAGAATTTCTCAACTCTACAGAAGATTTGAGGGAGGGGAAGGTGCCACAGAATTAGTTTATATGTTTCTTTTATATTTATGCCCATCCCTACATCATCCTTTAGTTAATTTTATTGGGAAACCACTTTGGAGAATAACATATTTAACCAAGTTGGTGATCAGAGCTAAATATAGAGAGCAGGTTTCATATTTTAGTATTTTGAGCAATACTCCTTTTTGCCTCCTAGATCAAATTGAGCCCCAGTCAATAAGGGGTTAACAAAAACTGTCACGGTCACATGGATTTGGTGGTGGTGGTGAGCATCTGCCTAGGTGTTTATAGGCCAAGAACTCTTGTGTCCAATGGAAGTACTGCAGTCTCTCAGGAAATGTTTTTTCTTCAAGATAGCACCAGAGATAAGGCCAGGAACGGTATTTAAAGAGACCACCATCATGTGGGCAACTTAGACATTTAAATTAGCTGTCTGAATTCCATTGATGGATATAGCATCCTGTGGGCTTAAGGAAGGAAGTGCTCAAATCATGTAATTAAAGGGCCCAACGTGTGGGTCAAAGTCATATAGGAGAGAGAGAGAGAGAGATTGAGAGAGAGAGAGAGAGATTGAGAGAGAGAGAGAGAGAGAGAGAGAGAGAGAGAGAGAGCTGATATTCAAATCCAAGTAAGTAGATATTTCTTACTAATCTATAGGTCAAGGAGTATGAACTTTATATAATACAAATCATTATAAATTCCTGAATCTGGTAAAAGTGGTTTTAAGAAAATTCATCTGGCAGGAATATAGAGAATAGATTAAAATGGGGAAAGATGAGTCAGGAAGACTTTAGCTAAGAAGTTATAGTTGTGGTTGAGGTATGAGGTCATAGGGCATGAACTTGGTTAAAGACAATGGAAATGGAGAGGAACAAAGAGAGCTATTTTGAGAAAAGAACAGTATGACTTGGCATATGAGAGGTAAAGAAGGAAGAAGGAATAGTCAAAATAACAAGGGAATCTAGCTTGGGAGACAATTTAGTCATTGACAGAAATAAAGAATTTGGGCTGGGAGGTGATTTGGGGGGAAAAGTTGAGAAGTTTAGTTTTGGATAAGTTAGTTGAGTTTGAGGTAATGGGGAAACATCAAATTTTCAAACTAGGAGTTACATATGACACTGCATTGTGATGGAGATGCTACAAATGTTTTAGAACTGGGATTTCTGGAAAAGGTTTTGCTTCTTGGGCACCTTCCCCTGCACAGCACAGGGCTACAGGGCATCAGATTAGAACTACATGCGCAAATATGTAGCTTTGAGAGTCTTCAACACTGAGGTAAAACCTGAAACCATAAGAACAGATGAGGTTTTGGGAGCTCATATAAAGCAGGAAAAGGCAGCTAGGGGGAGAGAATGCTAGACTTGGAGTCAGGAAGACTTGAGTTCAAATTCTGTTTTAGACATTTACCAGGCTGTATGACCTGACTAAGGAATTCAAATAGTTAATTCAAATGTCTAAGTTGCCTGCATGGCCTTGGTCTACTTAAATATCATTCCTCAGCCCGCCTCAGTTTCCTCATCTGTAAAATAGGGATAATTATAAGACCTTTACAGGGATATTTCAAAGACTAAATGAGATAACGCATGTAAAGTATTTTAGAAGCCTTAAAGTAATTAAATGGTAAAAGGAAGAAGTACCACCTTCTTCCTATTACTACTAGTATTATTTTTTTAAAACTAATCCTGGATAATACATTCAAGCTGCCCAGGGACAGTAATTCTATTATAAATAAATTACTCAGTTACCCAGAGAAATCTCTGAACCTTATATTTGTAGCTGATTCTTTTAAAAAATTAATTAGTGATTTTTAATTTATTAAAAATCCTTTCTAGATTCTTTTTAGATCTGTTTTTTTTATTTAGTTTTATCATTTTCCCCCAAATAGCACTAATATTGCCTGAGCTTGGAAACATAATTACTAGTTATAGGCACAGAGGGTGAGGTTTTTATGTCCAGATGTTTGTCTTCAAGATATGTTCTCTAGCCTCCACTCCCTGCATCGTTAACCTTTCCCTTCAAATGGGAGGGGAAGCTGGAGCTGGTTTCCCCCTTCCCTGTCCCTGCCATCCCAGCAGCAGGAATTGGAACACTATGTTCCCTGATAACAGCAATGCTTCTGTTCACTAACAGGAGCTTCCAGCTCCTTTCATTGCTAGATTTGAAAGCAGGAAGACCCGAGTTCATATTCCTCTGACACTATGCAACTAAGTTGCTTAACTCCTGAGCCTCAGTTCCCGCAGCTGTAAAATGTGATACCTGCAGGTCTTACCTTGAGGGGTGAGTGTAAGGCTCAAATAAGATAACCTTTTTAAACATTAAAGCACACTATACATGCCATTTACTGTTGTTCTTGGAATAGGGACAGGACTTTGTGATTTTATCAGCATAGAGAACTCCCACTTGAGGAAATTCACTCTACTAATGCAGGTTGCTACCTTTTCTGAAGGTTATAGTCTTAGAAATCAGCTAAGAGAACAAAGAGTCTACCCAAGCTTACCCAAGGTCACACAGCCAGTATGTATCAGAGGCAGGACTTGAACTCCTTCCAAGACCAGGTCTCTATCCACAGAGCTGAACTGCCCTTTTGTTATCATTTTTGTTTTTACTGTAATACAGGAGTGGGATTAGCCAATGAACCCAGTCCTTATAAAGACATGACATGCCCAGCGGATGCTGTTCCAGCATGGACTTTGGAGCATGTACAGACTGTGTGTAAATGGTTCTGGTCTTCTAACCTTCTGCTGAAGAGGAGACTTTTTGATTGGCTGTGGAGCTGAAGTAGGTTGCATTCAAAAGGCATTAACTGGCCAAAATCGAGTTCTTTTCCTCTTTCCTACCTGATTATCACTCAAGTAAGTAGGTGGGCCTCTAAGACACAGGCCAGACAAAAAGAGAAGTCACTGGTGCTAGTTTGTACCTTCTGAATGCACCCTAGTTCTGATTTCACAGTCAATTGAAAAAGCTCCTTTTCGCCATAGAACTAGGAGACTGGAACCAGTTACAGAAAGTCAGTGCATGCTCCAAAGTCCACATAGATATCGCGTCAACGAATCATGCTGCACACGCTCATAAGAATTGGGCTGATCGGCCAATCTCACTTCCTTATTTCAGTAGTAGTAGTAGTGGCAGTGGTGGTGGTAGCAGCAGCAGCAGCAGTAGTAACAGTAGTAATAGTAGTAGCAGCAGCAGCAGTAGCAGCAGCAGTAGTAGTAGTAATGGTAGTAGTGGTAGTAGTAGTAGTAATAGTAGTAGTAGTAGTAGTAGTAGTAGTAGTAATAGTAGTAGTAACAGTAGTAAGCAGTAGTAGTAGTAATAGTAGTAGTAGTAGCCGTAGCAGTGGTAGTAGTAATAGCAGTAGTAGTAGTAGTAGTAGTAGCAGCAGCAGCAGTAGTAGTAGTAGTAGTAGTAGTAGTGGCAGTAGTAGTAGCAGTAGTAGTAATAGTAATGGTAGTAGTAGTAATGGTGGTGGTGGTAGTAGTAAGTAGCAGTAATAGTAGTAGTAGCAGTAGTAGTAGTAGTGGTGGTGGTAGTAATAGTAGTAGTAGAAGTAATGGTAGTAGTGGTGGTAGTAGTAGTAGTAGTAGTAGTAGTAGTGGCAGTAGTAGTAGCAGTAGTAGTAGTAGTAATGGTAGTAGTAGTGGTGGTGGTGGTGGTAGTAGTAGTAGTAGTAATAGCAGTAGTAGTAATGGTGGTGGTGGTGGTGGTAGTAATAGTAGCAGTAATAGTAGTAGTAGCAGTAGTAGCAGCAGCAGCAGCAGCAGTAGTAGTAATGGTAGTAGTAGTAGTAGTAGTAGTAGTAGTAGTAGTAGTAGTAGTAGTAGTAGTGGTAGTAGTATTCCCACACAGATTTAGTTCTATATAAGATTTTCATGGGGGAAAAAATCCCCCTCTATTGCTCACATCCTATGGCTGCAGAAACTGTCACCAAACAGGCCCCCACCATGATGTCTAGAGGACTGGAAATCCCCAGGGGCCATTTCCAGAAAATGGCACTAGCAGGGAAGGAAATCGTAATCGGGATTGAAGAAGAGCCCGTATAGGGATTTTGTACAAATGTGACACCAGGAATAACATTAAAGTATATTAAAATGTGAATAACTCAGTGGAGAAAGAGAAAGGAGAATTTTCAACCAGGGCCTGAAAAGGACCAGTGCTCCCCAAGTATTATTGTGATTATAGGACAAAAATGGGTAAGTTCCAAAGCCAGAAAGAGAATGGAAAGGACATTTTAAATGAAAAGTGATGAGGTTGGGAGTTGTATAAAACTTGGGAGAGGGAAGAAAAATGGGGGTTTTGACAAACTGTAATGTAATATATACAATATAAATTACAAAATGGAAAGAAATTTTAGCTCTAGGCACAGAACATTTGAAATGAACTAGAAATTAGAGAGTGACAAGTTCATGACAGAGGCTACAGAATTCTCCTGCTTCAGTTTTTCTTTTGTAAAACAGAGGATAAATGGAAATCTTCAATTTCAGAAAAATAAAAAGGACAATCATAAGATGAAAAGGACTAATCCAACACTTTAAAGTAAAGACAGTCACTGGTAAATGCTCCTATACTAATAGCATTAAGAGGTTTAGTAGATCTAGTGTGCTTACAAATTGGGTGGACAGAACCAGATTTAGAATACACTACACTTTTATCTTCAAAGCAAAGGATAGTGTTTCCACTTTGAAATCATTAAGCCAAGTGAAAAAAGAAAAGCCAGGTAGGAGGCAGCTTTTATAATATCATAATTTGCAAGTTATTCACATTACAAGGCATTAAATGAATGGTTGTCATGTAAGAAAAACAAAACAAAATTTCTACCAATTCAAACCATTGGGACATATGGTCATCCTCATTTCTCTCTCTTTCTCCTATCTTCTCTCTCTCTCCCCGCCCCTCTCTCTTTCATACACACATATACACACACACACACCACACATACACACACACACACACACACACACATCATGGTAAAGCATAAGAGAAAAAACACTCGCTGAAATACGGAACTGACCCAACGATGCCTTCTAGCTCTGTATGGATCATATGGTCTTATAACAACGTATGTATATATGTACATGAATACATATGTACAGCAAAATACCACCAGTTCACATAAAATACATATATAGCAGCAAACACCTAACAACGTACTCGAGTAAACTCATAGCAACATGGCTGTTCACAAAAGCTTCTCTCCTTTTCCTCTCTCCAGGCTGTACACACCAAGGCGCCCCTGTTCCTCTTTTGCATTGACCAGTGATAAACAACATTGTATCCACATCTTTGGCCTCTTCAGCCAAGGAGTGCATTGACCACAAGGAATGCTGAAGATACCTGTATTCTTGCTCTCTGGTCTCTGAGCAATGGTCAGGGCTTGGGAATGTAGGCTTAGGGTGGTCTCCCCATCGTCATCCAGCATAGCCAGTGTACTGTCGTACTTTGCCTGCATCTGAATCCTTAGAGATGAGAAACAGCTGCGGCGTTTATCCCCCAGCTGCCCAGGATGTTGTAAGGCGGATCAGTGCAGCACAAGAAGGAAAAAACATTCCTAATGCTCTGTGCTGCTGGCTTCAGCTGCTGAGGAAGTCACCGACCCCTGTTCCTGAATGGAGAGGCCCAGCCCTTCTCCTGCGTACTTATAGCAGTCAGAGTGAACGCCAAAGAGTCAAGCTGAGGGGAAATCATTTTTTCCTATTCAGACCATCCCTTACCAAGCTCTCAGTGAGGGGGCTGACCATCTTGGATTGTTTGTGTTTTTCAGTCTTTCCCCTTGTTAGTAAAGGCATTGTGAAATTTAATTCTTCTTGCCATAACAGATTGGCCCTCTCAGACACCACAGCTGTGGGGCGGAGAGGAAGGACTTAGATTGTTGGTCTCCACAGGGAACCTTTGAAACAAAAGGCCAAGTAAGTCTCAAGAGACCTTGATAGTAAGTCAGTCGACAAGCATTTATTAGGGTCTTCCTTCTTGCCAGTCACTATGCTAATCACTAGGGACACAGAGAAAGGCACAAATGCCATCATTGCCCTCAAGAAGCTCACGTTACAATGAGGATGAAAACATGCCAAAAATTATCTATTCAAGATACATAATCTCAGAGGGAAGGCACAGTCCGTCAATTAACATTCATTAAGGGCTTACTACATGCCAGGCAATATTCTAAATGCTGGAGATAACAAAAAAAGACAAATACAGTCCCTGCTCTCAGAGTTCGCCGTCTGATGGAGCAGACAACACGAAAAGAACTATGTACAAATAAAGTGTTTACAGGATAAACTGGAGATGATCAATAGAGAGAAGCTGGAGCTGGGGGAAGAACCACCAGGAAAGGCATCCAGCCTGAAGGAAGCCAGGAAAGTCCGGAGGCAGAGGCAAGGACGAGAGCATTCCGCAGTCAGAGAAGTCATTAGAGAAGGGTGGAAAGACATGAAGTCAAGAGATGAAGTTTTGTGTGCATGAGCAGTAGCAAGGATGCCAGCAGGGCCAGCTCAAAGAATGCATGGAGAGGAGTGAAGCATAAGAAAACTGGAAAGATCAGAAGAGGCCGGGCTATGAAGACCTTTAAATGCCCAAAAGAGGACTACAGATTTGATCCTGATGTAATGAGCAGCCACTGGAATACATGTGGGCAGAGAATGTACTAGAGAAGGGAGAGATTTCATTTCAAAGACTTCCCAGGGAGCCTCATGGCATCTCCCCTCCAGGCCATACACCTCTGTCCCAAGACCCAAGGTCTCTCTCCAGGCATCCAGAGGCTTTTTTCATATTCGACTCAAATAGAATCACCAGGTTTTATGCACTGTCCAGACTTTCCCGGGCCATGCTTTGATCTGCTCCTGCCTTCTGTGAGTCCATTGTTCTGGGCCTCCCATAACTCTATACCAGCGCCTGCCAAAAGGCTAGACTTTAATGGAAGGCCTTGAACAGACTAATCCATGCCTGTCACGGTGAACCCCTCTCCAGCCTTTAACACTCACCTTAGTAGTTATTGCCTTGTCATATTATTCCCATCACAGTGAATCCCCTGGTTATTTAAAAAAGAAAAAACCTATTCCACATACCCCATGGCCCATTCCATTACTCTCATTTTCCTCAACTGTACCCCTTGAAATGTTCCACTCCAGAACTACCCACCCCTTCCACTGTGGCCTCTGGAATGCCTTCTCCATAATAAACACACTTACTTTCATCTTAAACTTTATGCCTTTTCTCTTCTCACTCTTGCCATCTTCCGGCATTTATTGAGACCTGGTGGGGTATATGGGGTGGACAGGGAGGACTAGCACCTCTGGTGTGAGGGCTTGCTGGGCCCTTTTCAAGGCTGCTCATACACCTTTGATATCCACCTTTCCCCCAACTCTCACCCGTGGCTCTAAGAAACTATAGGATGTACACTAGCCACACCCTAGTGAACTGTCCCAGCAGATAGGCTAAGCCGGGTTGAGGATAACTGATAGGCCTCAGACCCATGGGTGAATTAGGGGGATGTCTTCCCCAAGCATGTAAAGACTTCCCCTGGTTGGAATGGGTAGGTAGGAGCAATTCATTCCAACAGCCATAAAAGGGGTTGCTGTGGAGAACTTAGAGCTTGGTCAGACAGCAAAGACACCAAGGTCATCCACTGTATCCCAGGCCATCTCCAGTCATCCTGACTTTTGTCTTGCCACTGGATTTCAATGATTCTGGAAGAGAGAGTGAAGCTGATGACTTCGCCCAACTCTACCTCACTAAAGTCGAACTCGCGCACAAGTCAACATATCACCCTCATGATGTCGTTGGTCCTCACCAGAAACAAAGGACAAACAACAAAAATTGAGACCTGCAGAGTTCTCTACTGATGACACTATATTCCTTACTAGCCTTTCCAGCACTACTTACATTTTCACTCATATTCCCTGACTCAGCAGTAATGGCAGGACTTTGGGTCTTGGGACAGAGGCCATACCCTGCTTCCCATTGTCACTTCTAAATTCTCACTCTGCCATCATCATTCAGTAACCTCTCCTCCTTTGAAGTTCATTCAATCCAAAGTCATCACCTAATCAATATTCTGGCAACTATTATCTATCCATCACAACAACCTCCCTCTTGCTTCAATGAATTGGGTGTCTGGTGCCCTAACTCCTACTCTCACACTAGGGGACTTCAGCATTCATAAAACACCCTAATCTTCCCAGTTCCTCAATATACTGAATTCCCGTGAATCCACTTTAGCTACACACAGAAATGGCCATATTCGGGATCTTGCCATCACTTAGAAGTGATTTCATGTCCGTGAACTCTGAAATTCATTTTTCGGATCATAATATTTTGTCATTCATCTTTCCCTTTGCCTAAAGCCCTTGACCGTGCTCTTTGATCTCACAATGATCTATAATCCCTTCACTCTTTGTTCTTTGCCAGGCCAGTACTGCTTCAATGACAATCCTCTCCTCCCTTTTCTATCCCTATGCCTTGGTAAGTTCAAGTCCAAATTGTCCTTTACAATGGAGTCCCTCTGCCCTTTTATTATATCGTGCTTTGCCAAGCCCCAACCTGGGATTGCTCCCACCATCTATTGTCTTCCCTTTTTATTCACATGCTGGAGAAAATTACAAAACTCTGCTAATTGGGTCCACTACAAATTTATATTATCTACTCTCAACTAGACCCTCACTACAGTGAGGTAATCCTTTATATCTTCCTAATTGATTCACTATTCCACTCAACAAAGCAATTCTAAACCTTTTCATTTCTCCTCAGTCCTCCCATGGCAACCTTCCCCTCACCCTTTCAGCTGAAGACCCTTTCTTATAC
>CM053623.1:164055400-164072202 GCA_028646595.1 Phalanger gymnotis | reverse complement strand
CATTCACAACAAGAGCATTGTGGAAGTGTTTTGCATAATGATACATGTGTGATCTATGTTGAATTGCTTGCCTTCCTAGGGAGGGTGGGTGGGAAGGGAAGACGGGAGAGAATTTGGAACTCAAAATTTTAAAAACGGATGATTAAAAAATTAAAAAAATTTTTTTTGCATGCAGCTGGGAAACAAGATATATAGGGAATGGGGCATAGAAATCTCTCCTGCCCTACAAGAAGGTAAGGGGAAAGGGGATGGATGGGGGAAATGGGGTGAAAGAGGGGAGGGCTGACAGGAGAACAAGGCAATCAGAATGTAGGCCATCTTCGAATGGGGAGAGGGTAGAAATGGGGAGAAAATTTGTAACTCAAAATCTTGTGGAAATCAATATTGAAAATTAAAATATTAAATAAAATATATACAGAAAAAAATAAAATAAAATAAAAAACCAAATCCTTTTATTAAGGATTCGGTTGAAGGGCTGCAATTGAGGATCTAGAGGGTCACATGTGGCCTTGAGGCCACAGGTTCCCCAGCCCCAATAGGACCTATGGAAAAAAGATTGTGGAGGGACAGATTTCAGTTTAATGTAAAGGAAACCATACTGTTGGAGCCATCAAAAAACAGGATGAACTGCCTTAAGACTGGGTTTGATTTCATCTCACTAGATGTTCCTTGGGCAAAGGATCTCTGACCACATTGGGATTATGCTACAGAAAGTACTTTGCTCAAGTATGGGGTGGCTACATATCCTCTGAGACCCCTTTCTGACTCTGCAGTCGTGATTGATCAGAAGTGTACCTAAAGGTAAGGGCATCTCCCAGGCAGTGAAAAAGCCAGAGAGAATCTGGCAGCACCCCTTTTTTGGTTATTTGGCAACTAAATCAAGATGATGTGCTGGGAATCAAATTTAAAGGATTACTTTTCTGACCCTCCAACAGAACTGGAGATCTGGTGGGCGAGGCTAATTCCTTCCTGCCTCATTTATAGATTGCAGAGATAAATCCTGGACCTGGAGTCAGGGAGACCTAAGTTTAAATCCAATCCCTCAGATACCTACTAGCTGTGTGATGCTGGGCAAGTGACTGTCTCAGAGTCAGTTTACCTACTGTAAAATGGGGATCATAATAGCACCTACAGTTGCTGTGAGGATAAAATGAGATAATATTTATAAATTATGTGAAATATATTTATATTATACTTACATATAAAATTTATATAAAATATATATTGTATATAATTTTACATAAAATTTATAAAAATATATTATATAATTTTATATAAAATTTATAAAACTATATTGTATATAATTTTATATAAATATTTATATATGCAGACCACTATTCTTATGATTTTAGATTGTATTAGGAGAAGACTAGTATCCAGAAGGAGAGAAACGATTACCCTAGTTTTTACCTATATCGGCCTGAATATGGATTATTGCTGTTCAGCTCTGTGCCACATTTTAGGAAGGACATTAATAAACCATGGGGTGTCCAAAGGAAGAACAACCAGACTGAACAAGAATCTCACCATGTGAATATCAATAGAAAGAACTGGCATTAATTAGACTAGAGAAGAGATGAATTAGTGGGGGCATCATAGCTATTGTGAAGTATTTGAAGGGCACTTATATGAAAGAGGAATTAGACCCATGTTATTTAGTCCTAAAAGGCAGAAACTTGGACTAATGAGTGTTTATTGTAGAAATATAGATTTTAGCTCCATGTAAAGAAAAAATTCCTAATAATTAGAGCTATCCAAATGTAGAATGGGCTTTCTTGGGAGGCTGCCTCTTAGTAAAGGTTTTCCAGTAAAGGCTGATTGCCCACTTCTCGTTGTGGGATTTTGTGGAAGAGATTTTTGTCCAGATACAGATTAGGCTAGATGGTCTCTATGATCCCTTCAGTTCTGAGCAACTTGACCTTTGAAACTCTTATTTTGGACCCATTACTTACTCCCTGAAGGAGAAAGAATAAGATTTGGAGTCAGAGAACCGTCAGGGAACTCTTGGTTTTACTACGCGCTATGAATGTGACCTTGGGGATCTCACTTAACCCCACTGAGTCTCAGTTTCATCATCCATAAAACAGAGATAGTAATGCTTGAGTTCAAGCATTATCATCTTTAAAATGGGGAAGATAATTTTAATTTACGAGGTCATTGTGGGTGGGGAAAATAAACCACCCTTGGCTAACCATAGCATGAAATATAAATGGGAACTGTTATTATTATGTTTAGTTTTCTTATCTGCAAAATGGAAATAATACTACCTATCTGATCTACTTCAAAGGGATATGGCGATGGTAAGATGATGTCATTGATATTGAGACACTTTGAAATTAAAATTGTTATATACCCGTGAGGTATCCTGGCCCCTGACATTTATATAAATAACACTTTAAACTTTTTAAATGACTTTACCAGTAATCATTCCTTCTGCCTCATAGAACATCCTAAACTCTAACCCCACCTTCCATACAAAGACTTAGACAATTCCCTATATCCTAACCTCTACATAATTTCCTTTGATATACATTCTCTCCCCTTCTTCATTCTCATTCCCCCATTCTTTCCCCCATCCTTCATTCTCCCCTCTCCCCCATCCCTTCAAACCCCTAATCAGTGGGTTTACTAATTTGCCTAGTTTCTTCCATTTCTGTTTCATTCCCCTTGGCATGTGATTACCATCACTTCTCTGCCCTTTGGCTAGCTAACAGAGCAGAACAGAATAGGTCTCCATTAATGGCCTGTTTGCCATTCTCTCTTGTTAAAACCACTGCTGATCCTAATACTTTCCCCTCCCCCTTTTCCATTGCTGGAATGTTGTAAATCAGTGACTCCAGATCTCCAAAGCTATTTAAAAGTAAGTGATTGAGCTTTGAAACAACTTTGACCCCAGAACTCTGGTTCTCTCATACTGCTTTCCGGGTTGGTGTGGGTAGAGACAGGCAGGTTAGAGTAGGCAAGATTAGAGAAGGGAGAGACCCAGTCACAGAATAGTGAGGAAGGGCAAAAAAGTAACTCAGGGGGGCCCTTCACAATCTTGTTGCAACCTTATTAGTCTGACGAATCATTAACTTCCATACCAGACATTAAGGACACAGAGTGGAACCAATGGAGTGATCATGCATAAACACGCACGTGGGTACACACACACATACATATACAGTCATTCAATTGTTGTTCAGTGATTGTAATGGGTGGAGTTTAAATTAGTATTTATTTTGGGATACTTTGATAACTCTCCCAGTAGCTTAGGTCATGTGAATTACTGCTGTCCCTCCCTAACACCTAGCCTCCCCCAAGGTCTTGGCAAAATAGGGACCATGACCTTGGTCTTGGGAAAAAACTCAGTACATCTGCAAAGAGATGAACTTGCTAGGTGGAACTCATGAAGCACATATATGTTTTAGCGCAAATAATCAGAGTGTTGCTTCAGTAATTGGTACCATCTTACTCTAGTGGTACAACTTTTTTTTTTTCTGGTTAGGAGTCAAAAGAAGATCTAGGCATTTGGGTTATATCTAAAGAAACCTAAGGGTGAGAGGATTGAATTATCCACTTGAATAGGAGTCTTAAGTGATCACAGAAACTACTTTCTTTAGAAGTCTTGCTATTGGCTTCTCTCAGGGGACATTGATAAGAAAATTTGTGGCCAGACTGGTCACAATGAAGACTTTGTTTTTCTACATGAATTCACTTGTCACATGTATCATGGAACTCTTCCCAGTTGTAAAATGCTCCGGTTTGATAGAGATGTATAAGCAAGCTGGGGAAGTTAGTGCAGTGGATAGAGTGCTGTTTCTAGAGTCAGGAAGCCTGAGTTCAAATCCAGCCTCATACACTTACTGTGACCCTAGGCAAGCCATTAACCCTGTTTGTCTCAGTTCCTCAAATGTAAAATGAGCTGGAGAAGGAAATGGCAAGCAGCTCCAGTATCTTTGTGGAGAAAACTCCAAATGGGGTCACGAAGAGTCTGAAAGGACCGATCAACAACAAAATGCTTGTGAACCTGGCAAAGCCAGCTCAGGTGACATACTTCTCCTTTAGGTTACAGGGATAGAGAAGATACAGCCCAAAGGCAGCAAATTTGTGCAGTTTTGTTTCCTTCTATCACCCTCTCATGGCCCTCGTAACTTCTTAAAAGTTCTCACACTCCATTCATGAAGAGGGTGGCTTTGGGTACGCTTTTGAGAATGAAAGATGAGGGATAGGTATATGTCACAGTGGACAGAGCACTGGCCCTAAATTCAGGAGGACCGGAATTCAAATCTGGCTTCAGACTCTTTCTAGCTGTGTGACCCTAGGCAAATCACCTAACCCCAATTGCCTCCCCTGCCCAACCCCCACTCCCCCCACTCCAAAAAAAAAGTGAAAGATGAGGATTTAAGCAGATGTGAGAGGCAAGGGAGAGACAGCATAGTTTAGGGGATGCAGAGTTGGTTTAGGAGTTAGGAGTACCTGGGTTGAAGTCCTGCCTCTGACATATACTGGCTTTATGGCCCTGGGCAAGTTACTTAATGTTTCAGTACCTCCAGGCAACTCTTTAAGATTTAAGGGGTAGGGAGCCTAAATTTGAGGACCTAGAGGGCCACATGTGACCTTAAGGCCTCAGGTTCCCCACCCCTGCTCTAAGTTATGGAGATCACAGTCTGACTTGATTCTCCCTAAAAAAAAAAATTTAATGGGAGGTTCAGAGGCCAAGCTACATTTCCTTATTTTTCATAGAGTTGGAATTTTCCATGGAAAAAACTGAATCTCAAGAACTTTTTGGAATTGCTAATTAGCACTTCTCTTTTCTTCTCTCTCTACACTTTCTCTTTTGGTGATCTCATCCACTCCCATATTTTCAATGCTCGCTACATTGCGAGTGACTCCCAAGTTGATATTTTCAACGACTCATATTTTTTTTTGTTGATTGCCATATCCCCATTTCCAATTATTTTATGGATGTCTCAAATTGCTTTTCAGTAGGAGTCATATTTCTCTCTCTGGGCAGATACTCACAATGCACAAAGCCAAAATAAAGCAAAAAGCAAATTGTCTCTGACTTCAACTAGGCAAAAAGATTTCAGTTAAAATCCGTTCCTCTTTATGTATTGTTGTTCATTCATTTTTCAGTTATGTTTCACTCTTCATGACCCTATCTGGGGTTTTCTTGGCAAAGCTACTGGAGTGGTTTGCCATTTCCTTCTCCAATTCATTTTACAGGTGAGGAAACAGGGGTAAAGAGCATTAAGTGACTTGCCCAGGGTCACACAGCTAATAAGTGTTTCGGGCCAGATCTAAACACAAGATGACGAGTCTTCTTGACTCCAGCTCCAGAGCTCTATCCACTGAGCCACCTAGCTGCCCTTTCTTTATGTGGTTCTGCTTAATTTCATACTCATATTTGGTTTATTTCACTGTGTTTTTGTATAAGTTTGGTGAACAACAAGAGGTCTAGTTCAACTGAACCATGTAGAGCAAAAATGAGAGTAATGATATATAAGAAAGACCAAAAGGTAGATTGAATTTAGGATGTGAAGGATTTTAAATAACCAATCAAGTTTATATTTTGTTCTAGAGTCAATTAGGAAGCATTAGAGTTTACTGAGTAGAAAAGTGATATAGTCAGGCCTGAGTTTTAGGAAAATCACTTTGGGAACCATATGAAGGTTGGATGAGAGATGGGAGAGAATTGAGGCGGGGAAATCAATCTGAAGGTTATTTCAATAATCCAGGCAAGAGGTGGTGAGAAATTGAACCTTAGTTGTGGCAGTTTGAGTAGAGAGGACAGATGTGAGAAGCTGTGGAGACAGAAATGAAAAGATTTGTCAACTTCTTTGAAATGTGAGGAGTGAGTCACAGAGAGAAGACATGAAGGTTATGGACTTGGGTGACTAGAAGGACGGTGGTCCCCACACCCACCACAAAGAAATGGAGAAGTTTGGAAAAGGTGTTAGTAGGGGAGAAAACATAATGTAAAATTCTGTGATGCTGATTATAGTCCATGACTGCTCATCCTCTCCCACTCTTAATGAAAAGTGAAGGGAGTGTCTCTTACTAAGGATCATGGAATTAGATCATGGAATTTGCCCTTTGAGGATCACATGTTGTATCTAAAAGGTGACCTGAGAAAAGGGGCTTTTTTCAATGGCACTTGTACTGCTACTGCTGTGAGTGGCTGGGTCATGGCTGGGTTATATAACTGGCCTTAGGGGCAAATACCCAAAACAGAAAAGGGGAGGTTCAGAAAAGAGGGGGTATAAAAGTGGTAGGGGATAAGGGATGAATGATTGTATTGGAGATAGTCCCCATAGATTTGCTATTCCAATGATCAAACATAACTTGTAATTTAGCCATGGTCTCTACCTTGGAAACTACTGCTCTAATCTACCCTATCTCTATACACTAATGCCAGATTTAAAACCCTGATAATACACAAACCTAATCAAGTCATTCCTGTGCTCAGAAACCATGACTCATCATTCCCCAGGAACTAAAATCCTAAACCCTCAGCCTGCCACCCTCAGGTCTTTTCTCAGTGCTCATCCTTACTGACTTCTCTGTGACATTTGACACTGTTCATCACTATCCATTCCTGGATACTCTCTCTTCTATGGGTTTTTGTGATACTAGTATCCTGATTCTCCTCCTACCTGTCTGACCTCTTCGCAGTCTCCTGACTGAGACTCAGACTCCTGAACCAACATCATCCTTTACCCATTCTTTAGCTAAGGGTACACCCTAAGATGTTATCATTGGCATTATTCTCTCTATATGGCTTGTCCCTTGGTGATCTTATCAACTTATCTGAGTCTAATTGTAATCTCTATACAGTTGACTCCCAAATCTACATTTCCAAGACTGTTAGAAGCAGACTGTACCCTTTTAATTCAGGTTCTATATCATGAAAAAATAAGGTAATTGTAGATCATTCAACAGTTAACAAAATGAGGTCTACTTAATGCTAACATAAAAAGGATACTCAACAAAACTATAATAATACTTAACTCTGGTAGATAGAATAGGGAGGGGGAGGGGAAGAGAATTAGTCAATCAATCAATAAACATTTATTAAGCATCTGCTATATGCCAGGCACTATGATACAAATAAGGAAAAAAAGAAAGATAGTCCCTGCCTTCAAGGGGCTTACAATCTAGGATTTGGTGATTTGTGCAGCCTCATATATCATTTGTCCCTCTAACAGATGGGAGAAAAATGTTAGAACAGAATATAAAGAAAATAACTGCCTTCTACCTTAACTTTGATGCTCACTTTTCTCATGCATCCAAAGACAATGTTAAAAAAAAACCCATGGAAATAAATGTAGTTTATATACTAGCTTCTGTTGCGGAAGATGAGAAACTATGAAGAGCTAGATAAAAACTTAGAAATTAAATAATCTCTCTTACTTAGTGAACAATGCAAAGGTGGACAAAGGGGAAACTGGTGAAAACAAATTGAAAAATAATGCTCAGATATAAGAAATAAAAGAGACCAGAGGTTTGTAGTCTATGCTGTGTATGTACACATGCCTATATATGTACATACTTTTCTCAATTTTATTTATCTCATCTTTGATTATCTGAATCTGTAGTCTTGTATTTGGGCAGCTAGGTGGCCCAATGGGTAGAGTGCCAGGCCTAAAGTCAGTTCAAATCTGACCTCAGATACTTACTAGTTATGTGACTCTGCACACTTAACCCTGTGTGCTGCTATCTGCCTCCAGAGAAGTAACTGATAAATAGAAGTAGGTATAGGATGATTTTACATCTCTCTTACTTAGTGACATATATAATATATATGTCACTTGTAGACATATATAATATACATGCACACATTTGTGTCTAATGGTAGCCATCTCTAGGGTGGGAGGAAGGGAAAAAAGAAATTTACATGGTAATTCATTATATATTTAAAAGGTATTTCATTATATAGGTAATTCATTATATATTTAAAAGGAATAGCAAGTTGTACATAATAGATTTGCAGTTTCATGAGCAATCATCTTTTTTTATTGTATTTGTTATGGAAAAAAAAATTTTGTCTCTGTTGAGAAGGAGAAAATGGCAAACCACTTTAGTATTTGTCAAGAAAACACCATATGGGGTCACAAAGAGTCAGACATAACTGAAACAACTGAACAACAATTTTTGCATTTAAGAGCTTTCACTTATTGATTTTCTAGTTTATTGACACTATAGTCTTTCCCTCCAACTTCCCCTTACCTTATTCAGATAAATAGCAAGTTTTCTGAGATAACCACTTTACTCACTCATCCACATAAGAACTTGTATAATCTTCTCCTGTCACATCCCAATTATGAGAAATAGTAATTTTCTCCTTCCTTATCACCATTTGTTCCCTGCTGTGTTCCATTCCCCACCCCCTCTTTTTTTCTTTCTCTGCTGAAAAAAATGCTCAGGCCCTAAATTCATCTCTCTTTTTTCCTTCTTTGATGCTTTGACAATGAGATTTTGATGGGACAACCATCTCTTCTACCTCTGTTAACAATGTAAGCATGTGATCATCACTTAACCCTTTCAAATTGTTCAAACTTGTTTAATTTTCTAGGTTTCTTTTCTTTCTTGCATTTCAAAGATTCCAATAAACTCTTGTTTTCTTAACAGGAATATTTAGAAGTCATCAATTCAACTTAAGATCTATTCATTTTTCCTATATAGAGAATTAGGCTTAGCTTTGCAAGATAAATCATTCTTGGTTATAGGTATTTTTCTTTTGCCTTTTGATATGTTTTCAAAGTTTTCCTTTTCTTTCTTGTATTTGCTTTATAATCTTGTGAGATCCTGACTATAGTGTCTTGGCACTTAATCTTTTCTTCCTTGATGCTTGCTCTATTTTTTTTTTTTTGACCTAGAAGCTTTGGAGTTTGGCTACCACATTTTGGAATGTGCTAAATTTGGGGTTTCCGTCTCTGAAACCTGGGAAGAGATCATGATCTTAGATATGATGACTAAACCTGAGATCCTAATCTCTATGTTTTTCCCTCTTGCAGCCTTACATGAAGTAACTGAATTGGGATCATGGTAGTCTATGGGCTCTGCATTCTTGCTTCATTCCTGGACTAGGGTTCTGAGACAGGGCCACACATTCCTCCTCCCACAGTCCTGGGCAGATCAGAGGAACAGGAAGTTGAGATCTCTTGATTGAAAACACTCATCCTTGTCTCAAGACACTACTCTCTTCGACAGTTCTAGATTGAGCCACAGGCTCAGCACTGAATAATTGTCCTATCATTTCTTCAAGACTCCTTTTATTTTCCCAGTATAGTTTAAAAAACATTCCTTTTTTGTCCTCATCAGTCTCAGCTAATTCTGAGCTTTATCTATCAATTACTTGTTCTTATACAGTCCTGCACATGTCTTTTAAACATTTAAGTTGGTCTTTTTAAACATCCTTATTAAACAAACAAGTGATATAACTGTTTAAAAAAAGATAAAATAGATAAATTTGCTTGCATGAAATTGAAAAGCTTCTACATCAGCAAAATTAATGCAACAAAGATAAGAAGAAAAGTGGTTGATTGGGAAAAGCAATCTTTGTATCACATATCTCTGATAAAGGTCTGATATTCAAACTACATAGATAACTAACAGATAGGAGTTTCTCTATAAATAATTGGTCAAAGGATATGAATACATAATTCTCAAAAGAAAAATTTTGAACAGCTAACAACCATAAGGTAGAATGCTCCAAATATTAATAATAAGAGAAATACAAATTTAAGCTTTTTCCTCACATTTAGCAAATTGGCAAAGATGACAAAAGATGAGAATAATCTTTGAGGGTGAATGATAAATCATTATAGAAGATCTTCCATATTATAGTGTAAGCCTGGCTTTTCTTCCTTCTCCCATCGCCCAGCTCCTGCAAGATCTTTAGACTTTCTCACTTGGAATAAAGAATCAGACATTCCTCTCCAACTGATAAACCTTCAAGAATGAACCTCTCAGACTTTATAGGCCCAAACAAAGAGTTGAATACACTTCCACTAGGAGACAGATAGGTCTTGAACGAAGGGCAGGAAATTCTGAAACTGCTTCTTGAGGACCTAGCCAGTTCTCAAAAACAAAATGATTGACAATATCTTCCCTTCCTGAGGGGAGTGGCTACCCTCGATGCCTGGGAGCATCTGGGACAGTTAGCAGTAGGCCCTCCTTGTTCAGGAAGCCATAAAAATCTCCATGTGAAACAAGTGGGTGGGGATCTCACTCATGGGTAGGAAGCTTCCTGGGCTCAGTTTCCCTCTAGGGCCTTGTTTGAGCTGGGCTGTGTAAAATGGAACCCCCCTCAGCTTTGAGAAGATCTAGTGCTGGAGTTCCCCTGAGAGCTGATGAATCTATGTTGCTTGTGTCTTTGTCTTTGTTGTGTTAATTGTGTTTGTTAGACTATTTCCCCTGTCTTTCAATAAAAACCATGTTCTGTCAGGAGTGTACTTTATTGCCAGCAAGAATCCGAATCCGAACCTAACTTAGCTTAATCGAACAGAGGCGTCCTGGCTATACAGCCACACTGACAGAGCCATGAATTGGTCCAACCATTCTGGAAAACAATTTGGAATTATGTGAAGAAAGTTACCAAAATGTTCATGTCATTTAACCCAGAGTCTATCGATAAGTATATGCACCCAACAAGGATAGTGATCCTTATAAAATTCCAGATAGGACTGAAGTTTCAGAAAGTATTTATTTTATTTTTAATTTATGGAGTAAAACAAATATTTCCATAACAGTACAATAAAAAAAGATGGTTGCACTTGTAAATGCAAATCTATTATGCACAATTTGCTATTCCTTTCAGATATACAACAAAATTATCATCTAAATTTCTTTTTTCCTTCCCTCCCCCATCTCTGCCCTAGAGGTGGCTACCATTAGACTCAAGTAGGGATATATATGTAAAATTATTCTATACATACTTCTATTTATCAGTTCTATCTCTGGATGCAGATAGCATCTTTCTTCATATATCCTTTATAGTTGATTTGCATATTTATAATATTCAAAATAATTTATTTGCTCAAAATTATTCTTAAAAAATATTGCTGTTAGTGTATGTGATGTTCTTTTGGTTCCATCCATTTGACTCTTCATTATTTCATGCAAGTTCTCACATGCTCAAATAAATAGGCAGTTTTCTGAGGAAGAAATAGAAATAGTTTATACTCATGTGAAAAAATGCTCTAAATCATTATTAATTGGAGAAATGCAAATTAAAACAAGTTTGAGATATCATCTTATACTTACCAGATTGGCTAAAATGATAGAAGGGAGAGGTGACAAATGTTGGAGTGGATATGGAAAAATTGGGACACTAATTTGTTGTTGGTAGAATTGTAAACTGATCTAAACATTTTGGAGAGCAGTCTGTAATTAACCCTGAAACAGTATTAAACTACCTATATCCTTTGACCTAGCAATACTGCTACCTAGTCTATTTCCAAAAAGATTAAGGGAAAAGGAAAAGAATCCCTATGTTCTAAAATGTTTATAGTAGCTCTCTTTGTGGCAGCAAAGAACTGAAAATTGCAGATACACCCATCAACTGGGGAATGGTTGAATAAATTATAGTATATTATTGTGATGGAATGCTACTGTACTATCAAAAAGTATTTAGAAATTGATTATCGGGCCTCTCATATAAGATAACAAAATACTGCATAAAACTCTATAAATAAATGAGGAGTTATCTGGAGACAAATTATCTAAGCAATGACCTAGAACATAAAGCTTTCCGAAGTGCCAGGAGTAGTTACAGATGTTGATGATAGACCTCCATACTTCACATTAGTTCCATCACAGTGGAACCAAAGGCTTAGATAAGGATTTTTCTCAGGAAAGGATCCATTTTCTCCCTGGGCAAGTAACATGGGATATCTGGATCAGAAACACGATGAAAGCACTACAACATTGGCAGAATCTGGACATAGATTGCTAGAAAGCACAGCTTTTAGAATTGTGCAGATTCCAAAGTCTTCAAAACCTAAACCACACAGCAAGGATACCTTATAGTGGGAGTTCATGGCAAACATATGAAGTTTATTCAGTCTAACTCCACAGAAAAAGGGAAAAGCCATTCATGTTTGTAGCTTGGGTCAACTATCAACTATAAAGACGCAAAGATTAATAGAGAAAAATAAGCAATAGCGTGGGGGAGCAAATGTGGTTAAATTTGAACAGGGAATTAACATTCCTAATTTGTCTTGAGTTAAAAAAAAAACTAACTGCCAAAACTTTTATCATTTGCTAGTTGGAATAAATTGACTTCCATATATTTCCAAGCTGCAAAAAGAATATTTGACTCGTTTTTACTCAGCTCTATCTACTCATCACATCTTCTTATGAATAGGCCATAGAAACTAGGCATGAGACCATCTCCCAATTCCCCTAATACTCAAAAGTGAGACTCTGCAGAGAAAGGAAATGGCAGACAGAATAATTCTGCTGGGCCAGTGGTCTGGCTCCTCAAAGGCCACAGCCACAGCCACAGTTAGGCTTGGTGAAGAAGATATCTCAGCATTTGAGCTGACTCTTCACAAGGTGTAGCATCTCTGATGAATGGGTTAAGGCTATAGAATCCCTGTGATCATTCTTCATTGGGGAGCAGCAATCCCACCACCTCCAGCCTTTTTCTTGGTGATTCTTTAGCTGTTTCCTCTACTATCAAAGGATGAAATTATCGTCTTAGCAAGGCAAGAATTTATGAACTGCTGTAAGTGGGGAAAGAGTGCCAGAAGATTTCCAGATAATCAAGCCTCCTGACTTTGAATTGTTAAAAGTCATTCTCATATTTTAGAAGGACTAATCTCTCCTATCTCCCAAAGGGTGTCTATAGTCGATGTTTAGTCACCAAATGGACAGAATAGGACTGAACAGAGAGCTCCTAAGCCAAGTTCCTAAGGTCTCAGTTTCATCAGTTACAAAATATGGTTAGAGATATAAGGGGAAAGGGGTCGGGAGGAAAGAAAGAGGCAGAGAGAGTCCAAGAGGGAGAGAGAGGAAGAGGAAAAGGAGGGAAAGGGAAGAAAGAAGGGGAGAGGAGAGAAGAGAAGGAAAAGGGAAGGGAGGAGGGAGAGGAAGAAAGGAAGAGGAGAGAGAGGGTGAGAGAATAGAAGAGAGAGAATAAATGGCAAACTGGAGCCCTCTGAGCCACAGACATATATGAGAGCCAAACCCATCATGTTTCTTGACCTCCAGGGCCTGCAAATCTAGAGTCTGCTGAAAGTGGACCTCCCCTGGGTGAGATCATTCTCTCTCTCCTGGTTTGAACTTTGATCTTATTTCACTCCCAGCTGAAAAGCTTATTTACTCTTATGTTCTCCTTGATTTATTCTAATCTGTGGAACTTCAATTTCTGTTTGCTCTTTTCTTCAAATGTTCGTTGTTAGTATTATTTGTTTCTTTTGTGTGACTAGCATTTGGTAGTGACTAGAAAGCATAAGCTAAGGAATGCCTCCCTTTAAGAGTGATCAGAGTAGTGACTTTTGTTCTCAATCTATCAGATCTTTAGACCAGATATATTAGAGGACTAGCAGATAGATTTCATTCTAGCCTCATGCCCTTCTTTGAGGCTGAAAGAGATTAACCCATCTCAGTGGTCCCAGACCTTGCCTGTTCCTTTGCTTCCTCCACCTTATTGTGGTATAGGCCTAGTCCTTCTCCTGCTTTCCTCATAAGTGAGCCAAACTTCAGATCATAACTATCCATTGTCATCCATGAGCTGCAACTATATTTTTAGACAACATATATGTGTATGTACATGTGTATACACGTGTGTTTGTATATACATATATATATACACATACATTTATATTACATATATATTATACGTACATTATATATATGTACTATATACATTATATATAGTACACATATATGTATATGTATATGTATATGTATATGTATATGTATATGTATATGTATATGTATATGTATATGTATATGTATATGTATATGTATATTTATATGTGTACACACATAGGCAAGTGGTGCAGTGGATAGAGTCCCAGGCCTAGAGTCAGTAAGACATCTTCCTGAGTTCAAATCTAGTCTCAGACACTAGCTGGGTGACCCTAGGCAAGTCACTTAACCCTGTTTGTCTCAGCTTCCTCATCTGTAAAATGACCTGGAAAAGTGAATTACAAACCACCATGGTATCTTTCCCAAGAAAACCCCAGATGGGGTTACAAAGAGTCAGACATGACTGAAAGCAACTGAACAGCAACAAAATATTTAATTATCTACTACATACATAAGATAGGTATCGCTCTAAAAATAAATAATTGTAAATGTTGTTGTACTTAATTTGGCATTTCTTTTCATATGTTCTATTTCCTTTCCATATGTTTTCTCTCCCATTTGAATATATTTTCTTGGAGGGCAAGAGCTATATGTCTATCTATTTGGTATCTACTAAACTAGAAGGTCTATGAGGACAGATATCTTGCTTAGTTTATTTTTCTATTTTCATTGCCATCAAGTACATGACTCCTAATTGAGTATAAATGAATGAATAAAAATCATTGATTATTTCCTTTATGTCAATCATTGAGCCTTAGTGCTGCAGATTCATATGTAAAAAGCGAAGTGCCTACTTTGTTATACAGGGACATAAGGAAGTAGCCACCAGGAAAAAATGTTTAGAAAGTCAAAAGGATAGAGTGTGGAGACATTAGGGAGTCAAGTGATAAAAATTTAAAAGAAATAAGTGTTTAATAAATGTTTGTTGACTGAATGAGTGAGTCCCTCTTACAGTATCTAAGGCTGGACTTAGTTCTAGCGGTGGAATTTCAAACACTGTCATTCACAGACCAGTTGACTAACTGATCTGATCTGCTCTAAAGGGGGCTAGAGGTTCCCAGTGAAGGTGTGTGCAAATGGAAGAGCCGCAGCAGGGATTCCTGATCTTAATCTTCACCTGACCCTGCCCTAGCTTGAGGTGGTTTTCCAGGCCATTGGACAATCTCTTCAGATATTCTTGAGGTCGAGGGTAAATGGTCCATAACCAGACAAGTTTCTGACTGCAGCTGCAGTGAGGGGAAGCAATGTCATTAGAGAGGGGGATGGGAGGAGAGTGGTCACATGGGGGAGTAAGGTAGAGGTCATTTTAATTTCCAGCAGTCTTTCTGGAGGGTTGTGGGGAAAGAGTAAGAATATTACCACTTTCTTGGCAAAAGGAAAACTGGAATTGGGATTCTATAGCTTATTAGCAATCTACCTTTTGCATTCCCCTTTTTCCCCAGTCAAGAAAACCAATACCTAGGAAAGATAACTGGTAGAGAGGACAGATGGGTCTGACCTGAATCTTCCCTCATAGGAAAAAATTGAGAAGAAAATAGAATTAGACAGAAAGAAAGGAGACAAGAAGCAGATGTGAGCGAGAAAGGGTCAAAGGATCAAAGAAAAGAAAGGGAAGATATGAGAGGAAAAAGAGTTTTTAAAAAATAAGATAAAAAGGGGAAACTTAGGCAAGCTGTGGTTCATTTAAGTTTAGTGTCTCTTTCCTCATAGTCAAAGAATATGAGATGGCCCAGGATTTCGAAAGAAGACAGCAAGTAGATACTACATGAAACAGAAGAAACAGAAGCTCAGCACCATGAGCAACCATCTCCTGTTTGTGACTTTCTCTACTCTGGTGTGTCTCTCCCAGGTGAGTCAGAGTGTGAGGAGGAAGATCCCCCACCTCCACACACATATACACATGGTTCTGTGGGGAAGAGAGGTTCAACGGGAGAGATAAGGTAGATGGAGACAGGGCCTGTTTGGAAGAGAACAGTATGATCATGATGATTTCATTGAAGATTTTATGAAGGAGGAGCATGCACGTATGTCTGAGCATAATGAGAAGTGGAGTAAGGAGCAGAAGTTACAATCATCTTGGGTTCAGATGAGGTACGGGAGGGCTTTAGAATGGCTACATGAAGGTTCAAGCTTCTCTTTTCCTCGGGATACATTAAGGATACATTTATCAGCCTTTCCCTACTGCATAGACTTAAATACACTATGTGATATATGAAGATCAGGTACAAGGAGATTGTCCCTCTTTTACACGCTAGTATCGCCCTGATCCCTATACTAAGTAGACAATCCCAAATCCACAAGATCAAAAACTGGAGAATGGATTTGATCAATTGCTGGTCTTCTCAATGAAGGATTATGGGAAGAAGACTCTGGAATTCAACATTTTTTTAAATGTTAAAAATTGTTTTTACATGTAATTGGGGGAAAAATAAAATATTAAAAAAAATTAAAGAATAGATTTGATCCCTTAGGGACACTTTGAACTGCTAAGATGTCTTTCATCTGGTTATGTATTGCAGGTTAGCCTAGAAATGGACTAGCTTATTAGATGTGAGAGAACAAGAAAAAAGTTCAATGGGTCATTTCTCCCCAAGGATTCAGTCCAATTTCTAAGGAAAATTTGAGTTGTAACAAGATTCATTGAGAGGAAGAGAGACAATAGGATTGGAAATAGAATTCTCAGAGGGTTGGGTGCTATCTTTTTTGTTTTCTATTTATGAAATGGAGTTAGTGTTCTATTCACCTTTTATTTTTCTCTTAGGTGCTAATAAATGTTTGTACCTATTAAGCACATTCAACTTTTATTGATCCTCTATGAGAATTCAATTCAATTCAACACTGGGAAGTCCTGGTCTTGAGAGCTATGAGCAGGTACTCCTGGCTGGACAGTACATGCACAGGTTGATGTGACATTTGGGGAGAGCAAAGCATTCAAGGGCAAAGGGGTATAGATTTGAAGACAGAAGAATATGGCCCAGAAAGAATTGTTCAGTACTGGT
>CM053623.1:164039221-164055300 GCA_028646595.1 Phalanger gymnotis | reverse complement strand
GCAAGTCCATATTTCCCCTTTTTTGGGTTATCACTCTGGACAATATTGCTAGGCATATGGGACTATTCAGGACCTTGAGGAAAAAGGGCTTACTGAAAGGAGTTCTTGGGATTTTCTATTGCTTTGTGCCCTTTATTGCTGTATGTCCTGGTTAGTCTGAGTGCTTGCAAGTGATCAGAAGGTGAAGGAGGAAATGGAAGAAACTGAGGTTTCCTAGGAATTCCCTTGAGGTAGAGGCACACTTTAGCCAGAGAGATTTTTTGAGACTCATTGAAACATCCCTAGGTCTTCAAGTCAGACCCTCAGACACCAGTGTCACTGTCTACAAAAACAATGCTGGTCATTCAGCAGGAGCCTTTGATACAATTTCCCTTGACCATCACTACCGCCACGAAAAAGTGGCAGAAGTTTTTCATCAATTCATTCACACTCCTTTGCCTGGTCCTCTTATTTCTGAGCAGGGAATGCTTTTGCAAGCTGAATGTGCAGGTTTGGTGTAAAACCTGTGACCTTGGAACACAGTGAAGCTGATTGGCCCATACATGGATTGAATTTGTATCTCTGTTCTTATCAGTGGAAGAAACAGGTCCCAGCAGAAAGGGGAGGAAATGACAGGTAGAAGCAGACTATATAGCAGAGCAGGTTCCAATCATCTGTTACTTTCACTTTTTATAGCTTCCTCAGGTGACATGTGAAGAGAACTGTGAGAATTCTGAGCAGTGAGTATCTGAACCTCCAAACCCACTTCCCAAGGAGGGAGGGAGGAAGGTTGAGCCAAGAGCGGAGGACAAGAAGTTGGTAGATGGGCGGGGGGGGGGGATGAGGGGGAATTTCTTTATCTCTATTACTACTGGGATAGGTATTAACTGGGGAGCTGGGGTGACACAGAGGATAGAGTAAGGGGTCTGGGGTCAGGAAGACCTAGGTTCAAATCCAGCCTTAGACACTAGTTAGATGATCCTAGGCAAGTCATTTAACCCTGTTTGCCTCAGTTTCCTCATCTGTAAAATGAGCTGGAGAAAAAAATGGCAAACCCCTCCAGTGTCTTTCCCAAGAAAACCCCAAATGGGGTCACGAAGAGTCAGACACGACTGAAACGACTTAACAACAACAATTGTCAGAGATAAGCCATTCAGAAGCACAGATGTGTGTCACCATTATCCTGAAGATTGCAAACCAGCATTACTCACACTGCTATTTCCAAAAGCAGACTCCCCATCCATCAAAGTAGAATTAATCTTAATTGGTATGGAATGCAATCACAGTGGCTTATCATACGTCTTTCGTATATGCTTTTGTAAATCATCCATCATCCATGCTGGGCTTTATTTAGGTGTAGTCCCTGGCTACAAACACATTTACCTCTAGGATTTCTTAAGCACTACCACCACCTCATGTTCAAATATCTTTTAATATTTTCCAATTTGTTCTTCAAACATTTAGTGAATACTTAGTGTGAAAGCAGCACAGTGTTAGACTTGGAGCCAGGAAGACCTGAATTCAAATCCTGGCTCTGACACTATAGGATCCTGGGTAGGTTACTACTCTATGGGCTTCAGGCAGCTCCCTAAGAATTGTGTAATAATGGCTCAAGGGAATCACAAAACAGTGTGCTAGGTGCTTGAGGAGATATATAAACATGATGCTGGGTCCTTGCCCTCATAGACCTTAAACATATTCACATACGTGATACATTTAGTTCAGTTATTCTCTTGCCTTCCTTGATATAATGATTCTGTAAGTTTTTCCTGACTTCTGCAGCCCAAATTGTTCTCTTCCTTCTTTGAACTCTGATTACATTTTTAGTTAATGCTACACAGTTTGGCATTTAATCATTTTTCTAAATGACTATATATGTTAGTTCTATTTTCCCAGATTGTAAATTCCTTGGAGACAAGACTTGTATGTTTTTGATGCTTATTTTCTCTTACATTAATTATTAAAGATGATATTTGAGCCACACAACAACCTTGTGAGTTGCTCCCACTTTACAGATGAAGGAATCAAGGCACAATGAGATTAAGTAAAGGAAATCAGAGCAGCATAGCTGAAAAAGTACGGCTCCTGGCATCAGGGAAGCTGTTTAAATTGCCTGGGTGTCCTTGAGAAAGCTGCTGGACCTCTTGGGCCCCAGTTTCTTCTGTAACCAGGTGAGCCCTAAGATCCTTTCCTTCCTCACATCCGAGATCCTACCCAAGTCAATAAAGTGTCTGAGTTGGGATTTTAATACAAATCTTTCTTTATCTCACCTCTTGTACTCAGTGCCATTACACTTTTATGTCATTACACCATTAGATCTCCATTCTGTCATGAACCTAGCACAATTTACATTCCACAAACATTTAATAAACTGCCATGTGCACAGAACACTGTGCTAGGCTTTGGTGAGAAGAAACCAAAAAGTTCAGATAAGTTATGAGCTCTGCCTTCACAGAGCTTACAGTTGCTGAAAGCACAAAGTGACATACATAATGTTAACATAAGCGCAGTAAAGAGGTACAAAGCAAAATGGGGAGGAAGTGGTATTTGAGTTGGATTTTATTTTATTTTATTTTTTATTAAGTTAATTTATTTATTTTTGGTTTTCAAAATTCACTTCCATAAGTTTTAAATTTTCTCCCTCTCCTCAAGATGACATGCAATCCTATATAGGCTCTACACATACATTCCTATTAAACATATTTTCTTTTTTAATGAATTTATTTTATATTTTTAGTTTACAATACTCAGTTCACAAGTTTTGGGGTTCCAAATTTTCTCTCCCTCACTCTCTTCCCCCTTTCCACCCCAACTGCGGCATGTAATCCAATGTAGGTTCTACATATACCTTCACACTGAACTTATTTATGTAATAGTCCAGTTGTAAAGAAGAATTATAACCAATGGAATGAATCATGAGAAAGGAGAAACGAAACCAAAAAAGAGAGAGCAAATAGTTTGCCTGAATCTGCATTCAGACTCCATAATTCTTTCTCTGGTTGTGCATAGCTTTTTCCATGATGAGTCTTTTGGAGCTGTCTTTGAACCTTGCATTGATGAAAAGAGCCAAGTCTATCAAAATTAGTCCTTAAAGATACCATGTATCTGTAATCATGTATAATGATGTCCTGGTTCTATTAAACATATTTTCACATTAGTCATGTTGTATAGAAGCATTAGAACAAATGGGAAGAACCATGAGAAAGAAAAACATAAAACAAAAGAAAAAAAATAGTCTGCTTCTATCTGCACTCAGACTCCATATTTCTTTGTCCGGATGTGGATGGCATTTTCCATCATGAGTCTTTTGGAATTGTTTTAGGTCCTTGCATTGCTGAGAAGAGCTAAGTCTATCAAAGTCAGTCATTGCACACCGTGGCTGTTACTGTGTACAGTGTTCTCTTGGTTCTGCTCACTTCTGAGCTGGATTTTAATGGATGGGTTAAGAGAAGGGAGGAGAGAATGAGAGAGGGAGAATGAGAGGGAGGGGAAGAGACCAGGAAGGAAAAAGAGTGAGATGGAAGGAAAGAGAGAAGGTGAAATGGAGTAAGAGCAAAAGAGGGAGAGAGAAGATGAGAGGAAGAGAGATGGAGATGGAGGGAGAGGGAAAAAGGGAAGGAAAGACACATAGACAGGAGAATGTGAGAAAAAGAGAGACAAAGAGAGAGAAGAGAGGAAGAGAGGGAGAGAGGGGAGAGAGAGAGAGAGACAGAGACTGAAACATAGAGGACATAATAAGGCATGTTCTGGGAAGCTTAGAGTTTATGTGGAGGGCATCAGGTTGTAGAGGATCATGGAAGGAGCCTGAACTTTTGTCATGGGGCCATAGTGAGCTGTAGAAGATTTCTGAACCGAGACCAGAGCCAGGCAAATGGAAAATTAGCCTTGAGGTAGAGAAGAGACAGGCAATAAAGCTGAATCTAGGAGAGAGGGGATGACTGCTAGAACTGGCTCCTGAAGGAGGCAAGGGAAGAAAAAGAAGGACACTAGATGAAGGATTAGCCTTAATCAGGAGCAATGATGTTTCTCTGATCAGAGGGAAGAAAGGGAAAATGGGTAATGATGTGGAGAAATGGAGAGGAATGGAGAAGGAAAGCTGGATAACCTCATGAGAAGTAGTTGCCATTTCAGCGAATCGAAAGCTAAATCATCTGCTCTAAGCGCAAGGAGTGAACATGCAGTATAGGACTAGAGGTGAGAGAAAAGGGTTTGGAACAGTACCTGTGAGGAAGGAGACAGGATGGGGAATATATTCAGTAGGTGCTAAAGAAATGTGTTATGCTCACAGTACGGTATCTTGCCTAGGACCTAGGCTCAATAGGTTGATTGATCAGTTGACTGACCCCATCATCCTGCTTAGCTAAGGCAGCATATAGTGGGAGATATCTCATCATAACCATTACTGCTCATTAATCAGAAACGCGGCAAGCATCGCTGAAGAAAAGTATGTGGGAATGCGGCTTGAAAAGAAATGTTAAACCTGGACAAAATTAAAGTAGCAACCATAGAGAATATAAGGAGCTCTGCAAAAGCTATATGAGCCATAAGATAGGAACTATAGTTCCCACATTTATTTTGCATTTCCCATAGCACAGTCCTGGGCATGTGGCAGGTATTCCATAAATGTATGCTGACTGATTATTCAGAAGCTAGAGAATGTGAGCGCTTTATGGCTATACAGATACTGTCATATGCCTAATCTCATTTGACTTTTACAACAATCTTGAATAGTAAAATTCTTATCATCTCCATCATACACATGAGAAAATAAGGCTAGGAGAGGCTATACAATTTTAAGGTCCAGATAAGGATGGCATGAATAGACAGTGGTACTATATTGCTTATGGAGCACTGGTTTGGGAGTCAGAGAGACCTGAGATAGAATCCTGGCTCAGATAAATAACAGTTGTGTGACTCTGGACAAGTCACTTAATCTCTGTCTGTCTGGGTTTCAATGAATAATAGAAACTACCTCCTGGGGTTGTTGCGTGGATCAAATGAGATAATCTATGTAAAGTGCTTTGCAAACTTTAAAATGCTTCTAGATTAATTGTTATCACCACCATCATCATCATTATCACCATCATTAGTCTAAAAAAAAATCTGGTTGTTTCATGGACAGCAAGCTCAATATATATAATAAGCCAATAAAATCAGTAAGATAATCAATGTTACCGACAGAAAGAGGTGCTTGGATTAAATCTGGCTTTAGAGAGAAATGTTGTTCAGGATAAGGGTGATAGTATATTCTTTCCAATTCAGGCCATATCTGGAATGTTGGACTCCATCTTAAATGCTGCATTTGGAAAACATTGACGAATTGGAGCCTGTCCAGAGGGGGATGACCAGGGTTATGACACAAAGCTGGTTGAAAGAATTGGGAATATGCCCTGGAGGAGAAAATGTTGGGCATGGGGAGGTAGGAGAGACGAATTATGATCTGTCATCAAATATTTGAAGGGTTATCAAATGAAAGAAAATTAGATTTCTTTTTCATGACTCCAGAGGGCAAAACTAGCAACAATGGCTAAGAGTCAGAGGGGCAGATCTAGACTAGACAGTAGAGGAAAACTCTCTGACAATTAGAGTTGTCACAAGGTAAAATGAGGCAGCCTTGAAAGGTAGTAAACTCCCCATCTCTAGAGATCTTCAAACACAGACTGGATGAGTCTTGTTAGGCTTAGTTTACAAGTTTACCAGGACAAGTTCTGAGGTTCTGCGATTCTGATACACTTTCCATGCCTGGGTTTTATAAAGACACAGAAGCCATGTGTAGAAACAGATAAGTTCTTTGTGGTTCAGTCACGTGACTCTTTGTGACTCCGTTTGAGATTTTCTTGGCAAAGATATTAGAGTGGTTTGCCATTTCCTTCTCCTGCTTATTTTACAGATGAGGAAACTGAGGCAAATAGGGTTAGGTGACTTGCCCAGGGTCACACAGCAGGGAAATGTCTGAAACAAAATTGAAGATGACTGGGAATCTAGTGAGAACTAGAAGTCAGCAAGCATTTATAAATACTTATTATTTGCCAGCTACCATGCTGATTGTTGAAGACATGATAGAAAAAAAAGAAAAAAAGTCCCTGCCCTCAAGGAGCTCAGAGTCTGATGGAGGGGGTTGGGAGAAACAATATGTAAATAGCTATGAACCAACAAGATACATGAAGGATAATTTGGAGATAATCTCAGCAGGAAGGCACTAGGATGAAGAGAAGGAAGACTGGGAAAGGCTTCTTATAGAAGGTAGGATGTTGGGTGAGACTTGAAAGAAGTCAAGAAAGGTAGGCAAGGAAAAGATAGAGAATTCCAGACATGGGAAAGCAGCTCAGTGCATGAAGATTCATGGAGTTGGGGGGATGGAGCATCATGTGTGGGGAAGAGTAAGGAGGCCAGTGTCACTAGATTACAGAGTATGTGGAAGGAAGTGAAGTATAAGACTGGAAAGGTGGGAAGGGACTGGGTTGTGAAGGAGGCTGTGAAGTCAAATAAAGGATTCTATGTTTGATCCTGGGTGTAATATGGAGTCTATTGAATGGAGGCAGGGAGGGACTGACACAGTGAGATCTATACTTCAGAGATATCACTTTGATAGTTCAGAGAAGTTGGACTGTCCAGAGAAGATACACTGAAGTGGGGAGAGGCTTAAGATAAGGAGAACAACCAGTGGGCTGTTAGAATAGTCCAAGCATGAGGTGATAAAGGCCTTCACCAGGGCAGTGTTTAGGATAGAAGGGGGCACATACAAGAGACATTTTTTAGGTAAATTCAACAGGCATTGGTAACAGATTAGACATAGAGAGTGAGAGAGAGGGAGGAGTTGAGGATGACATCTACATTGGTGACCTGAGTGACTGGGTGAATGACAGTGCCTTCAACAGTAATAGGAAAATTAAGGAGAAGGGAAGCTTTGGTGGGAGGGTGGGGAAAACAATGAGTTCAATTTTGGCCACGTTGAGTTTAAGATATCTATGGGAAATCCAGGTCAAGGTATGAAATTGAAGGTCAGGATAGAGATTAGGACTGCATAAATAAATCTGAGAATCATCTGCATAGAAATGATAATTGAATCTATAGGTGCTAATGAGATCACTAAGTGAAGTAGCATAGAGGGAGAAGACAAGAAGGCTCAGGACAAAGCCTTAAGGAAAATCCATGGGTAGCCAGCATGGCCTGGGCAAAAAAAATCTAACAAAGGAGACTGAGAAAGAGGGATCAGACCCCTCTGAGAGGAGAACGTAGAGGGTTCTTATGGAGAAACATAAAGAGAAGAAAGGGGGAGAAGGTTATTGAGAGTTTCAGTGACTTCAGAGAGGCCAAGAAGGATAAGGACTGAGAAAAAATAGGTTTGGTAATTAAGAGATCACTAGTAACTTTGAAGAAAGTAGTTTCAATTGAATGAGATCAGAAGCCAAACTACAGAGTTAAGGGAATTAGAAGAAAGGAAAGAGGGGCACTGAGTATAGAAGACTTTCTCAAGTTTAGTAACAAAATAGAGGAAAGATATAAAAGAATATTTAGAGGGGATGTTTTGAAGGATAGAAGACAGATGAGCATATTTATAGGTGATAAAAAGCAACTAGTAGTAACAGACATTTAAGATTAAGGGGAGAATAAGAATGATAGAGGAAAAAAATCTTCTGGAAAAAAATAAGAGGGAATTTGATCAAAAGTGCATGTAGGGGAGATAGCCTTAGCAAGGAAAAGGGCCACCTGTTCATATAAGTCAAGAATAAAGGAAGAAATGGTAGCAGAAGGCAGAAGGAATACTCTTTGGTTTTCAGGTATATGGTTAAGTGAAACCAATTTATAAAGTGTCGCTGCAGATTAAATCAAATTCTAATGTTTCTTCTATAGAGAACATTAATTACATGGGTTACATCCTTTTCCCCTGACACCAACATTATAACAAGCTTCCACTATATAACAACTATGTAACATGGTTAATAAACTTTTTACTATTTTCATTATATTACCTGACCTTTCTGCTTCCTCCCCAGCTGTCTGACCACTGACTGGGTCCATCTCTGGTATATCTGGTAAGTTTCCAAAGATAATTCTCCAGCAAGTTACCCATTATCAACATTTATTGGTCTTAAGGATATTTATTAGTTTCAAGTGTAATATCATGGAAAATAATGCATCTTTACACAATTGGCTATGTTATAAAGCACATTTCTTATGCTATACTGGTGAGGAAGATAATTCAAATCCTCCTTTTATAGATGAGGAAACAGAAACTCAGAGAGCTTAAGTGATATGCTCAGACTTGCATAGATAATAAGTGCTAGGACTAAGACTTGAAACTGGGTCTCCTAACTTCAAATATGCACTATTAATATCTAAAATTCTACTACAACATATAGGTATAAATCTAGCAAATCTAGCAAAGGACCAATAGGATGGCTACCGTTATGGTATCTCAGCAAACTAAATTTCCTTTCCTGAATACAACCTGTGACTATAAATGATAAAGCTTTTGATGGAAAAAGATGGAATGGTGTCAGAAATTAGCAAACTATGACCTGAAGGCCAAATCCAACCTGCCATCTGTTTTGTTTTTTGGTTTTTGGTTTTTGGGGTTTTTTTTGGTAAGGCCTGTGAGCTAAGAATGGTTTTTCCATTTTAAAATGCAATAAAACAATTTCAAAATGTAAAAACCATTCTGAGCATGCCTGTACAAAAACTGGCAGGGAATGATCTGAGCCCAAAAGTAGGTATTAATGATTTGATACAGACTTGGAAGGATTTTGTTAGATGCAGGTCACAGAGATCTATCCTAGATCTTGTGCTATTTAAAGTTTTTAATCAAGGACTTGGATAAAGGTATGTATAGCGTGCTTATCAAATTCATAGATGACCACAAAGTCGGGAGAGAAATTAAATCTACCTCCTCCAGCTTGTACATATAAAGTTAGTTTTCTGAGCCCAACTTTATAAATTTTACTTTAAAACTTTATATTTATCCCTATTAAACTTAATTTTATTGGATTTGGCCCAATGTTGTATCCTGTTGAGATTTTTTTAATCCTGACTTTGAAATCCAAGCTGTCAGCTATCCCTCTAAGCTTTGTGCCATCTGCAATTTTGATAAGGATGTCTATCTAAGTCACTGAGAAAAATGTCCTGCAGCCCAAAGCCAAGTTCAGACTTTCAGATCTGAGCTTCCTGAAATACTGAAATCCTGAAATACTATCCACTAAGGTACAATACCTCTCTTTCTTATAAATTTAATAGGAAAGAGATTAATAGGAATAAATGTAAAATCATAATGCTTGGGTTCAAAAGATCAATTAAACAAGTATAAGATGAGCAAGACAGTGTGACTAGATAGAAGTTTATCTACAGAAAAGCTGGCTGATATAATGAATTGCAAATTCATTATAAGTCAATAGTGAGATGCATAGTGCCTAAAAAAACCAAAGGCAATCTTGGGTTTCATTAAGAAAGACACTGTGTCTAGGAATGGGAAAGCAGTAATTTTGATATACTCAACTCTGGTTGGACCAAATATGGAATGTATTTGTTAGATTTGGACCACAGTTTATGAAGGACATTGATTAACTGGAGAGCATCCAGAAGAGGGCAACCAAAATGCTTAAAAGATCATTGCATGCAAAATTCCAGTAAAGGAAGTGAGAATGTTTTACCTTTTTAGTCACAGGGAGTCTGTCAACAACTATTATTAAGCATTTACTGTGTGCCAAGAACTGAACTAAGCACTGGAGATACAAAGGAATACTAGACAGATAGGTGGTACAATGTAGAGAGCATCAGACCTGGAGTCAGTAAAACTTGTATTCAACTCCAGTCTCCGACACTTACTAGCCACGCAACCCTGGGCAAGTCATCTTACCTGAATTTGTCTCAGTTTCCTCATCTGTAAAAACAAAACAATAGTAGCAGTTACCTTCCAGGGTCTAAAGGCTAAATGAGATGATATGAGGCTAAATAAATGAGGCTAAAATGAGATAATATTTATAAAGCACTGGGTAAACCTTAAAGCATGCTATTATTATTATTATTAAAAACATCATCCCCTTCCTAAAAGAACTCATATGTTAATGGGAGAGAAAATATACGAAAAACTATAAATGCAAGACATATATGGTTGTAAATCGGCAGCAGTCTCAGAAGGAAGGCGTAAGCAATCAGCCACAACAGGAAAGGCTTTTGGCAAAAAGTGAGATTCACGGTGAGTTCTGAAGGAAGGCAGGAATCAGAGGTCGTGAGGGCGAGCATTCCAGGCACAGATGACATTCGGTGAAAAGGCATGGGATCTGGAGATAGCGTATCACGTTCAAAGAGCAGTAAGAAGGTCAATGTCACTAGATCATAGAGTTTATGGGTAGAGTAAAATGTAAGAAGACTAGAAGGGTATAAAGGAGTTGGCTTTTGAAGGGCTTTAAGAGCCAAACAGATACTCTTATATTTTATCTTGGAAATAACAGGGAGTCACTTTTAACTCTTGATTCGGGGGTGAGGGATGGGAGAGGTGACATAGGCTTAAACTTTAGGAAAATCACTCCAGCTAGTGAGGACGGATTAGAGCGGAGAGAGATTTGAGACAAGAAGACCAAGCACAAGGCTATTGTAATATTCAAGGCATAAGGTGAAGATGGCCCGAACCAGGGCCACAGTGTGTGGGTAGAGAAAAGGGGATGCAGAGAAGAGATGCTGTAGAAGTAGAACATTCAGCAATATGATGAAGAGGCAAGAAGCTCAGGAGAAGAGGGCGGAGTAAAATACTGACCCAGGCAAGCAATCTAGGTCCATTTTCATAGAATCACAGGGCGGCCTCAGTAGGAAAGTCCTAAGGCCTCTCCCCTTCCAGGATTGTTCTCAGTGGAAGCCATCAGCAGAGTGCAAAAGCTTCAGCGTAGCTAAAGAGAAAATGGCCCAAGAGACTAGACAGAGGTTGATTCAGTCTCTTTTGAAGATATGTACCAGGTCCAGATGGAGCAGACCCCAAAGCTCCCACAAAGTCAACCAGAACCAAGAACCCTATAGCCAGTTAACCCTCGCTACACTTACAACAAATTTACATAGAGATATTTTCACTTTTAATATTTTAGAGAAAAATATACATTAACGTCAGCATTTTGCTCATGGAATCCCCAATGGTTCCTAATGATCCTAATGGTCACAATTTGAGAAATGTTCCTCTTACTGTCTTCTTTTCCCAACGCCCATCATTCCATATGGGAAGCTGGTAGCACAGTTTGGGTAGAGTGCTGGGCCTGGAATAAGGAAAGGCATATTTACTTTGAAGATATAACAATAGCGGAAGTTTAATCATTTTGGCCCAACACCTCAGAGACAAGCTTTCTCCTATACTACCTCAGTCTTCTGCAGAGAGTGGGCTCACTCAGCATAATTCCTACATAACGCAGGGCCTATTTAGTTCATATCTAGCTGTGACATGACTCCTGGATGAATCCTCATCCCAGCTACCCTAAGCTGTGGCGTCACAAAGGTCACTCCTAAAGACACTCTTTGCTCTCTGGGGGCATCCCTGCTGAACTGGCTGCAAAACTCTGACAAATGAGACACCAGGATGCCATTATCCCTTCACCTAAAATAAAAGAATGAATACTGACCCAGGCAAACAATTCGGGTACATTTTTATTGGACCACAGGGTGGCCTCAATAGGGAAGGCCTAAGGCCTCTCTCCTTCCAGCATTGCTCTCAGTGGAAGCCACCCGCAAAGGGCAAAAGCTCCACCAAGAGCATAGCTGAAGAAAAAATAGCCCAAGAGACTAGGGAGAGGCTGACTCAGTCCCTTTTGAAGACACCTACCAGTTCAAGGTATGCAGCCACTCAAAACAGACCTCTCCTACCCATATAATTATCATACCAGGCTCATTGAAAAATGTCTACACATGCTCCACAGTCTCTCCCAGGCACCGACATCCCACGTCATCACAATTGTCCTGGAAGCAGCTTCCTCAGCCTCTCCACAAGAGCAATGCTGTGCCAGGTACCCTGTGTATGCACTACATCCCTGTTACACGAAGTCCTTAATAAATTCCACACATCCTGCTTTCTTTGCTTCATTCTGAACCTCTTTCTGGTCTCGTCAAAGCCTTCTAACAAAATGTTTCAAGGACCTTCTTTCAATGGCATAGCTCTTGCTTATCACCCCTCCACCCCCTTCCAGTGAAAAATTGTGACAAAGAATAATGAAGCAGGATAAATCCACACAGAGGCCATGTCCAAAAACGAAGTCCTCTTCCTGACCCCTGAGTCCATCAACTCTCTGAGGAAAAGGCTTTGCCACAGGTGGAGACATAGTTGGTCACTGCTTTGATCAAAGCTGCTTTTCTTTACGATGTTGTTTTCATTGTATAAACTGTTCTTCCTTTTGTGATCACTTCACTCTGTATCTGTTCCTACTTCCCAAGATTCTTTGCAATTGTCCCTTTCATCATTTCTTACACCACAATAATATTCCATTATATTCATATGCTATAATTTGCTCAACCATTCTCATATTCTTTTCTATATGCCAAATGCAAACCCATCATTGCCTCCTGCTTCTTATTCCCTAGGCAAAGGATTTATTTGTTTACTGTATCCCGCTACCACAAATTCCATGCTTAATATGTTGGAGCCTTCTTTTTTTGTGCACAGGAATTATTGTGGAAATAGCTTTTTAATCCAGTACCTAAGAGAGCAGTGACCAAATTTGTAGTCACATGAATGCAGGTTATTGGAATCGTGGATCCATAACTGATCAATTCTCAGTAACAAAAGAGCAAGTCAGAAATCCTTTCTACTTCAGACATGTTTCTTCCTTAGTTAAGCCAGGGAACAGAATATTGGAGAGACATCTACTAGCACAAAATGCTATCATTCTACATAGAAAGAGGAACCCAAATAACCCATTTCCAGGGAAAGAAGGGTTTTATTTTGGTGTAGTATAACATAGTTTTGGGGTGGCTAGGTGGTACAATGCATAGAGTGCCAAGCTTGGAGTCAGGGAGACTCATCTTCCTAAGTTCAAATCTGGCCTCAGACACTTACCAGCTGTGTGACCCTGAGCAAGTCACTTAACCCTGTTTGCCTCAGTTTCCTCATCTATAAAATGAGTTGCAGAAGGAAATAGCAAACCATTTCAGTATCTTTGCCAAGAAAACTTACAAAGGGTCAGACATGACTGAAAGGACTGAATAACAACAAACACAGTTCCCTATAAACCATTCTCAATTATTCTAACAATGATATCATGGTGATGTGATTTTGTTCTCTGTCTCATAAAGAACGAAGGCCCTTAGGAAGCTGAAATCAAAGCAGTTTTGTATAGTATGTATTCTGTAAGTCTTCCTGGAAAACACAGAAACAAGGAGCAAATGTACACACATTGATATATAAATTTGTATTTAGAGTTATGACCACTCATACCTTCTACCCGTCCCCTTACAGGCTGCTGGTGGTGATTGGTGGCTTATTCCTTCTGTGCGGCCTGACCTCAGTCTGCCTCCACTGTTGCATCAGTCGACAGCAGAGAGGAGAGGAGGTGGGCCCACCACCGTATGAAGTGACAGTCATTGCCTTTGAACATGATAGCACCCTTCAGAGCACCATCACTTGTGAGTATATCCACATACTCATACAGAGGGAGCCAAGGGAGGGAAACACTCAAAAGAATGCTAGTCTAAATTGTAGACCTTTGGGATGTTCTGAGCAGATCTGCATTCTCGAGAACACAGCATATTTTAATTCTGCCTGATTTGTAAATATTCTGAGTGCTAGAGAGGACAAGGGAATGGTGAGAGTCAGACATGCGAAAGGAAAGATTTTGTTCCCATGTTAAGAAACATAAAGAATCCAACAATGAGGGGGTGGGGTGGATCAGGACTTTTTTGCATGGTTATGGCAATGGTAATCTATGAAGAAAAGGCCCTTGATGTGACAAAAGGATCACGGAGATGAATATATCCTTTTAAAATGTGTTCCTGGATCACATCTATCCATCCCAACAGTCTGTCTCTGGTATGACTAAAAGATATTTTGTGGGAACATATGGCTGTCCTTCATAACAAATTCAAAAGGTTAATGATGACCCTACCTTAAAATGTTTCTAACTTCTACTGAAGGGACAGGTATTGATCTATCATGCACTCATCCTTCTGTCTTCATGGGACCTATGTATATTTTCAGTCTGTACCACCTCTAAGCAGCACTACATTTTAAAATTTTACTACAGCTAGACGGCACAGTGGATATTGTGCTGGGCCTGGAATTAATAAAACTTGAGTTCAAATCCTGCCTGACTTAATAAGTATAACACAGGGCAAATCATTTAACTTCAGTTCATCTCAGTTTCCACATCAGCAAAATGGGGATGGTAATAGCACCTACGTCCCAGGGCAGTTGCAGAGAAAAAATGATGGAATATTTTTTGGGGGGAGGGGAGAGGGCAGGGCAATTGGGACTAAGTGACTTGCCCAAGGTCACCCAGCTGGAAAGTGTGTCAAGTGTCTGAGGCTGGATTTGAACTCAGGTCCTCCTGACTCCAGAGCTGGTGCTCTGCTTACTGCACCACCTAGCTGCCCCATGATGGAATATTTTTAAAGTGCTTTATAAAACCTTACAGTACTGTATAGATGCTAACTAGCATTTTTATCATTATTATTATGGTCCACTGTGCAAAACATACTTTTTCTTTTTCCAAAATCTATGTCTTTCAAAATCTGAGGAGTATCCTCCTCCTAGCTCCTTCACCCTGGTATTTGGTGAATAAGTCCATCTCTATATTACCCATAACCCTTCACAGTTTTATAGATTTTAATGATGTCCCCTTTTAATGAAAGTTGGAAAAGTTTGTTTTTCTGGGCTGAAGAATCATATATTTTAGTCAATTCTCCCCATAACCTCTTTATCATCACAGTGACTCTTTGCTTGGTCCAAGTTCTCACCGCCAAAGTTCTTGACACTGTTAAGAGCTTCATGATTCTATCACCCCATCTACTTTGCTCCTGCATCCTTTCCATCTTGCTTGCAACTGAAACCTCCTATATTTGTCTCACCCATTAGAAGGTTAGCTCCTTGAAAGCAGGAGTATCTTATTTTTCTATTTGTGACCCCAGTGCTTATCATGTAATTAGCACATTTAATAAAGAGCTTTTTCGTTCATTCATTCCTTCCTTCTCCAGTTCTATGATTATCTTTCCCCAAATTCAGTGATCAGAAATGGAATCAATATTCCAGGAGTAAAAGTTTTTGTTTCAAGCTTTTGTCCAGTTGTGTCCAATGAAAGCTGGAGAAATCAAGTTTTTATACTATGGCAGAACGTTTTCTCTTTCCTGGAAGGCATAGAAAGATGTCAGGTAGAACAAAGATGGGCAATCCAAAGAACTCTGATTGTGTAAATGGGTCCATCCAAAGGTTTCTGAATATAGCAGGAAAGAGGAATTAGTTGGCCAAAGAGCAGTAGGACCAGAATCTGGAAAGCAGAGAAGGATAAATCCAGGGCATTATGGCAAATGAGTTTTTAAGGAGAGGAGGAAGATGCCTCTAGACCAGGAATCTAGGGATTTTCACAGGAGGTGTGGGAATGGGTGTGAGGGTCAGAGGGCTGGTGGTCATACTTTGCATATTTGCAGAAAAGAAGATAACCTAATGCATTGAGGTCAGGGTCTGCTTTTCCAGCACAGCTCCCATGTTCTAGCTCCCTCTTTCTTTCTCTCTGGCAGCTCTTCAATCAGTCTTTGGATCAGCAGCCCGTAGGATCTTTGCAGTAGCTCAGTCTCACAACCCCATGCAAATACCTTCATTGTCCTCAACCGTGGAGACGCTCCCAGGCTATGAGGAAGCTCTGCACATGAGCCGCTTCACAGTGTCCAAGTGTGGGCAGAAAGCTCCCGATCTGGCTCCAGTGCCTGAAGAGAAGCAACTGCCCCATGGAGAGAAGGATGTTCCCCAACAACAGATAGAGGACACCCCCAATTGACAGTTTCCTGGGCAGTGTAGCACTTGGAGCACCCTTCTCTCACACAAGGAGTCCCTAGAATAGCTATCCCAGGATCAAGGTAGAGTCTGTAATCACTCAACACTCTGGTTCTTGAGCCTCTTCCAATGTGTTTACTTTTCTCTCCAG
>CM053623.1:164016689-164038721 GCA_028646595.1 Phalanger gymnotis | reverse complement strand
ATCATAAACAAATCAATGACTCCTACTTGTTGTCTCAGTGCTGAGAAATACTCCAAGACAAAAAGATCCCACTTTATCTGCCCCATTCAAACAAAGATCAGAATCATTAAAGGCACTTAAGAGAAGAAAAGCAAAATGTACCACCTTAATTACTGTTACATAATAATGTTAATGTTACACCTAATAGGAGTTTGGGCCTGGGGCTTAGCACTTAGTAAGATTCAGTGAAATAGCTAGATCACTCAAAGCAAACAAAAGCCAAACTCTTCAAGGGCACTTGTTGAACTAAGTGCTAAGGAGCCCATTTTGTTTCTCAACACAGCTATCCAAAATGAAAAGGAAGATGGTAGCTTCTATTCACTGGTCACTCCCCTGGAGCCCAGAACCTGCCCTCTAGAGGATGCTCACTGAAGCCAATAGGTGATCTGAGAGACAGGAACTGGGTATCCTGTGGGTGGAGAAAGGATTTTCCCAATGGTAACTGCACAGCTACTGTGGTGAATGCCAGGGTAGAGGGATTAGTTTATCGCTTCCCTGAGGGGCCATACTTACCTCAGATAAGGATAGGTTGGGAGCTTGCCCAGCAGAGGGAAAAGCCTGAGTGGGAGAATGTTGTGGAATAAGGTAGATATAGTTGAACTTGATTCAAGCCCTACAGCTAGCTGTTATGGGGAGGGTAGAATGCAACTTACCTTTCTACCCTCTGATTAGTTAATCACTTACCCTTGGGTCAGGCCACCACCCTTTTGCAATTGGACCATGGTACCCTAGGCCTCTAAGTTGGAGAATACTGGTTTAGACAATCTTGACTCTGCAGCCATATTTAACTGTTTAAAAATAGAATACTATAGCAAGTCCTTTTCTTATGCCTTAAAAAAAATGAATTGTTTTGCTATGACTAAATGCTGCAAGAGACCTGAAATTATTTCTGAGTCATTCATCAAAATGTTACAGAGAGCTGCTAAATCATGCAGGTTGTGAAATCATACCACCTGCATAGGTTCCATCTTTGAGTCTGTAGAGTCTCATTACTAGATGAACCTTCTTTGAAAATATCCATTCTAAACATTACTTTAGGATCTTTGGGCATGAGAGACACCTGATTTCTGATAAGCGGATGATGAGAGAAATGATTATTAAATAACCAATTATTGGGGAGATGGAAGGTTATTACCTTTTTAAGGAAATCTGTCCTTGTCCAAAATTTTACCCCACCTAGACCATCTTATCTAGGTGGCGTTGTTGCCCCATCCAACTAGAGGACCTTACAAAGAATTGAATCTAAGGTGAATTCTGGCCCATTGTGTTCTACTCAGTCTTGGGCAGGGATAGATGCTTTGTCTAGATTCCCCAAGGCTGGAGTGGTCTGAAAGGAAATGACATAATCAAAGTCACATTCCCCCAGCCTCTCATTAGAATAGGTCTACTTCTCATTATAATATTTATTCTCTCATTACTTGTTGATGAATCAGAGTTGATTGAGACCCTGAGGAATGCCCACTCTTCCAAGGGCACATAAGCATTGAGTAGGTTCCATGAGGGGTCTTTTGGCATTCCAGATTAATGATTAATAAAATTATTAAATTATTAATCACTTCTATGTCTCTCAGAACTTTTTATATCTCACAATGAGTTTAAGTAAAAATAAATAAAGAATACTCTCTTGGAAAGAAATCTCCCCGGCCCTTTCTCTCACCTTGGGCCTCCTGGGTTTTCTGCATTATAAATACTAAGAGATAATTGGTCCTCATCAATTAATGAGGATTAACTAATTAAATACTGAAGAGCAACAGTCAGCATCATGCAAGCTTTATTGGAAACAAAAAGAATGAGTAGATAACCAAGAATAATACCTAGCAAAACTGAATATGTACAATCCTGCAAGAAGGTGGGGGTGGGATTAGACTTTTAATGAAATAAAGGACTATCAAGCATTCCTGATAAAAAAAACCAGAGCTGATTGAAATGTTGAAATATGAATATAGGAGTCAAGAGAAATATAAAAAGGTTAATACTATAAAGCAATCAGAAAAGACTAAACAATAACAAATCTCCTTAAAGACCCCTCTGAGTCCTAATATCATCAGGGGTCATAGAGTCTGTAGATTGGAAGAGATCAGGGAACTATATGAAGAGGTCAAGGAACTATATGCTTTTAGGGGTGCTCAAGACCACAAAATACTGCCATGCCAGGTCATGCTGAATGAATTCGACTCGAGCCCTTTCACAGCCAAAGAAAGATAAAGTTTATTAAAGTTGGCCATAATGGGCAGTCTTAAGAAATCTCACCATTTGTGAGGCTCCTTTTCACAAGGCGGCCAAATTGAATCTGAAGTAAATGGAATCTGAGCACCTTCATGGAGGCAGGATGAGACTTCAGAAAGGCTGTGGGAGGGATCTAGGGTGGAACTGAGGTGATGGGAGGAGGGGTTTAGGGAGGGTCTTAAGGAGTCTAAAGAGGATCTCGATGGGACTGGGATGAGGTCAGACTCCAGGAATCAAGAAAATGAGATTAAGGGTAGTTGAAGGCTATCTGGAGATAACAGACAATGTAAGACTAGGCTAGTTTAAGGGTAACAGATTTAGGCATAGATACTTTGATAGGATCAAGGGTGGAAGCTAGCCAGACAATGGAGGGCTAGGCTAGATTAAGAATAACCTAGCCTAGAGATTCTGGCCTAGCAATAATGAAAGGCTTATGGCCTCAGGCAAACACCTCATCCAGTGGGAAGATTCAAAGAGGAGTTCAAGGGGGCTCCCACAGTTTAAACCCCATCAAATTAAAATAGAGAGCCCAGGAGTGGTTTTATTATGTTTAGATGATCTTAAAAGACAAAGAAAGGAACAGAAGAGGGAAGGAATAGCTGGGGAGCAGGGAGCAGAGAGAGAATGGGGAAAATTACCTCACCTAAACAAGGTGTTA
Source organism: Phalanger gymnotis (assembly GCA_028646595.1). Classification (NCBI taxonomy): domain Eukaryota; kingdom Metazoa; phylum Chordata; class Mammalia; order Diprotodontia; family Phalangeridae; genus Phalanger; species Phalanger gymnotis. Next base: position 164,035,798 of record CM053623.1, on the reverse strand, counting down.
AAGAAGACAATGTAAATAAGGAGGAAGGGGTGTGGAGGAGCAGGTAACACCTGAACCTCACTTTCATCTGAATTTGACAAGGAGGGAAGAATGCATATAAATACAATTGGGTACAGAAATACATCTGATTTGACAGAGAAATAAGAGATAAAGTTGTATGTGACTTGGGGAATAAGAGGGAACACAGATTTTGGAAGGAATTTGTCATATGCGTAAATAAATAAATTCTAACTAGGAGGGTGAGTCATGAAGAAGGGTTTAAAGGAAAGAAACAGCAAATATATTATCGGAAAGAGAAAGAAGAGGGGCAAAGCTGTAGGGACCTAGGAAAGGATTAATAGTCTCAACAAGAAAATAGCTGAAAATATGTGCAGAATGATAAAATTGTCACAACAAGATTAGCTACCTCTGGGTGGGACCTGACCTCCAGGCTACCTCTGGGTGAGACCTGACCTCCAGGTGGGGTCTGTTCTTACAGATAAGAAGAAGGTAAACGTGAGGCGTCGGGATGTCTGGACCCCCCCAGGAACTGATAATGTCTGGACCCCACGAACTGATAATGTCTGGACCCCAGGAACTGATAGGAACGGAATGTTGACTATGCATTAATTGCTTCTTCGTTTCTGTACCCTAATTACTTCTTTGTTTCTGTACCCCATAAATTCTGCCTTAAACCTGGAGTCGGGGTCTTCATCATTAGGATGGAGGCCCTGGCATGCCAGTAATAAAGAGCTCTAGGTGATTGCCTATTCCTGTTGTCCCTGGTCTCTTTCCATTCGCAAGTTAACGGACTAACAAAGCAACAGAAGCAAATTGCATCAAACTTATTACTCTCTCTTTGTCTATGAAAAGGGAGTAGAAAACAGAGAGAATTTCAGAATTTAACTCATTGTCTTTCTCTCAAACCTTCTCCATAAGACAAATTATTAAATTAGTTATTAATTTTTAAATTTTATTTATATATTTAATTTTATATTTATTTTATATATTATGTATTTATTTGTAACATTATTTATTTACAAATTTATATTTATTTATAAGTTTTAATTATTAAACTAAAATTTAGGGTTTTTTTTTCCTTTCTATTTCCTCATGCAGGGACCAGTCTTTGTAGATCAGTCAGTCTCTGAAGGACAGGGCTGATGATGAAACTGACCTAATCCTCCAGGGACATTCTCCTCAGTCTTGGGCAGGACCCAACCCAACTAGAAGAGTTTACTTCTGAATAAAGCATAAATACAAACTAATCTAGGTAAATTTGGCCCTAAAACATCAGGCTCACACCCTTGAAACCTGCCCATTTGAACAATGGAAGTGGTCTGGGTGAAGATAAATTCCTTGGTCCGGATTGCTGGAGGTGGCTGAGTTTCTTGATCAAGTTCTCAACAGGAGGAGCTGAAGGCTTTTAGCCCACCTCCTCATTAAAATGACCATCATCCCCTCATTGATTGTTCACCAATCAGGGTTGATTTTCACTGGTCGGGGGCACCCACTTTTTCAAAGGTATTAAAGCATTCTACAATCTCTGAGGTCTTTGTCTTTTGAGTAGTGAGAGAGACCACTGATCATAAATTTACTGATTGCTTGCTAGTTTAATTAATAAACTGATTATTAATTACCCAGAAACTGTCTCTTGGTCTTTTCATTTGTCTCAACCTATTCTGGATTTCCCTATTGCTATTGAGAGTAACACCACTCACCTACTCACCCAGGCTTGCAACTTTGGGTTGTTTGACTTCCCTTCACCCCTCTCTCCGTATCCAGTATACTGGCAAACCTATCTCTTCTATACATCTCCTATACATCTCTCCTCCAGCAATGCCACCACTCTTGTGCAGGCCCTCAAACATTCATGTATAGATCATTTGCAATTGTCTCTCCCCACTCCACCTCATCCTCCACTCAACTATCAAATCAAACTTTCTAAAGCCTAGATCCTACCATCTTCTGATTTAATAAACTCCAGTGGCTCCCTAATATCTACAGCATTAAATGTAAAATCATCTATATGGCATTCAAAGTCTGTACCCCACTCAACCTTTCTATTCTTATACCTTACACTCCCCTCACCCCCAGGCTCCTGCCTCCCATGTACTCTATAATCTAGTAACACTAGACTACTTGCTGTTACTCACACAAGACACTCCATCTCCAAATTCCTGGCATATTTAATGACTGGTCTTCATACCTGGAATACTATCCCTCCCTTCTCTGCCTCTTGGTGACTCTGATTTCCTTCAATTCCCAGCTAAAATCTCACCTTACAAGTTTTTCCTCATTCCCATTAATTCTTCTGCCCTCTTTCCTTTTTTTTTTTTTTTTGGAGGGGTGAAGGGAAGCAATCAGGGTTAAGTGACTTGCGCAGGGTCACACAACTAGTGTCTGAAGTTGGATTTGAACTCAGGTCCTCCTGATTCCAGGGCCACTGCACCACCTAGCTGCTCCTTCTGCTTTCTTTCTATTGATTACCTATAAGTGATATTGTACATATCTTGTACATAGTTATTTTCATGTTGTCTCATCCATTAGACTGTGAGCTCTTTGAAAGTAGGGACTTTTTTTTTGCCCTTCCCCCCATTTCGCCCCTACCCCAGCACCTAGAACAGTGCCTGGCACATAGTAAGCACAAGGAGCTTGACAAATGCTTGTTGTCTGATTGATTCTTCCATAAATACGTACAATGTCTATGAGAAGAGTGAACTTGAACTGTGAGTCTGATAGTGAGACACATGTAGGCTGCCCATATATCCTAGAAGTGCAAGACCTGGAAATCTTTTATCTCTTTATAGAATCCTCATGCTGATTTCTCAGCATCTTCTCCTCTCCAAAGTGTGACTTTCGGTTTACAAGTTTCACACTCGCATAACTGTTTCCTCCCTTGGGTGAGTGTCTCTCTGTATTCATTTTTGTCATATCTGTGTGTCTCTGCCCTTTACAGAATGTGATATTTCCTGGTTGTTGTCCTTTGTTCTCAAAGAGTACCAAAATGACATCATTATGCTAGAGTCAAATTACAGTGTGTTGGACTGTGGCAGATCGGATCAATATGAGCTCAAAATGTTCTACCACAGGTCGGGCATAAATAGCCCATGTAAACATTTGGGGTGGCTTCTCTAAATTTGAACATCTTGTGTTTCTTTTGAGCTACTTCAATTCTGCTTTGCACATAGTGCACAGCACCTTCTGTGATGGCATGGCATGCTGGGTGGTCCTGAGTTAGAGTCTCCCATGTCACGCAATCAATTCCAAAGTTCTTATGAGAGACATTGAGAGTGCCTTTTTATTGCTTCTTCTGACTGCCATGTGAAAGCTTGCCCTATATGAGTTCTCCATAAAATAGTCTTTTTGGCAAGTGTACAATTTGCATTTGAACAATGTGACCAGCCCATCAGAGCTGCACTCTCTGCAGTAGAGTTTGAAAGCTTGGCAGTTTAGATCGAGGAAGGACCTCAGTGTCTGGAATCTTACACTGCCAAGTGATCTCCAGAATCTTCCCAAGATAATTCAAATGGAAGTAACCCAGTTTCCTGGCCTGACACTGGTAGACTGTCCAGGTTTCACAGGCATACAACAATGAGGTCAGCACAACAGCTCTGTAGATCTTCATTTTGGTAGCCAGTTTAATACCTTTTCTCTTTCATACTTTCCTTCAGAGCCTCCCAAACACTGAGCTACCTCTGGCAATGTGTTCGCCAACCTCATTATCAATGTATACATCCCTGGAAAGTACGCTACTAAAATAAGTGAACTTAACAGCATTCAAAAGTTCTCCATTTGTTATAACTGATGGTTCCACATATGGATGATGTGGTGGTGGCTGATGGAGCACCTGTGTTTTCTTGGTGGTGTTAGGCCAAAATTAGCACAAGCAATAAAGAATCAATCCACACTTCGTTGCATCTCAGCTTCAGAGGCTTCATCGAGTGCACAATCATCTGCAAACAGAAAATCACGTACCAACATTCCCTCTACTTTGGTCTTGGCTTGCAGCCTTTTCAGGCTGAAGAATTTACCGTCAATTGTGGTAGCTGACCTTGATGCCATGTCTGTCCTCTTTGAAGGCATTTGACGTGATTGAAAACATCATGCTAAAAAACATGGGAGCAAGCACACAGCCTTGTTTCACTCCATTGGTGAGTGGGAAAGCATGAGAACATTGTTCATCATCTAGAATATGGGCAAGCACACTGTCATGAAATTGACTTACAATGCTAATGAACTCTGGGCAACCAAATTTTGACAATTTTCCATAAGCCTTCATGACTGACTTTATCAAAGGCCTTGGTCAGATCTACAAACATTGTGTACAAACCTCTGTTCTGCTCCTGGTACTTCTCTTGGAGTTGTCAAGTAGAAAACACCATATTGATCGTTCCTCAGCCCTTTATGAAGCCACATTGGTTCTCAGGTAGATGACCATCTTCCAGGTGAAAGATCAGCCTATTAAGGACTCTGGCAAGAATCTTGCCAGCAATGACCAAAATAGAGAACCCCTGTGATTGTTACAGGATAATCTATTTCATTTACCCTTATAGAGCTAGACAATGGAGGCACCCTTGAACTCCTGGGGGATAACCTCCTCTTGCCATATAACCTGGAAAATTTCAGTCAGCCTTTGTATGAGCAATGGACCCCCCACCTTGTAAATCTCCACTGGAATAGAATCAGCACCAGGTGCTTTGCCAAACGAAAGGAGCCTAATGGCATTTGAAACTTCTTCCTCAGTTAGAACTTCAGCCAGGGAGGGATTGATTTCAATCTGAGGTAAATGGTCAATGGCTTTGCACATTGTTTGATGATGGTGTGTTGAGAAAGCAATGGAAGTTTTCAGTCCATCTCTCTAGGATCATGTCCTTATCACTAATCAATGGGGCTCCATCAGCACTGAGTAGTTGAGATGCACCATAGGTCTTTGGGCCATAAATAGCCTTCAGGGCATCATAAAAGTGCCTTGGATTGTTACTAATGGCATAAAACTGAATTTGCTCTGCCTTTTTACTGAGCCAAGAATCCTGTACCTCTCCAAGCTTTGTTTGTACTTTACTTTTGATAGACTTAAATGCTGCCTTCTTAGAGATGGTTGAATTGCCCTGCTGGCAAAGCCTGTGGAGTTCCTGTTTTTCATTTAGCAGTTTCTGAATTTCCCCATCATTTTTGTCAAACCAGTCTTGATGCTTGCAAGTGTTCTGACCCAGATGAGCAAATGCAGTACTATACACCAAGTCTCTGAAAGCTGCCCACTCCTTTTCTGCTCTGCTGTTGCCAACTATGTGTTGGTTCAACTTTCCTTCCAAGTTAGCAACAAACTGTTCCTTCTCAGAGAAAAGCTCTAATCTGTTGACATTAATTCTTCCGGGAGTCATTTTGCCCTGGGAACGCTGCTTTTGTTAAATGTGAATGTTTACCTTGGAGAAGATAAGTCTGTGATAAGCCCAGCACTCTGCACCACATATTGCCTTTGTCACTTTCACATCCTATCTGTCTCTTTTCCTTACAATCACGTGGTCTATTAAATACCAACGTTTGCTGTGAGGGTGCATCCACAAAGTCTTATTGTGTTTAGGTAAACGGAAGACAGTGTTGGTGACGAGAACATCATAAGATGCACAAATCTTCAGTAATAAGTGATCGTTGCTGTTGCTGTTTCCAACTCCATTCCTCCCTAGGACTCCCTGACAACTCTGATAGTCTGAGCCTACTCTAGCATTAAAATCACCCAGAATTATAAGCTTGTCCTCTTCTAGCACATTGATGATAAGGGTCTCCGGGTCTTCATAAAATTTTTCTTTGACCTCATCAGGGTTCATTATGGTGGGAGCATAGGCATTGATGATGGTGGCCTGATGTTTTCCTGCAAATGGCAATCACATTGTCATGAGTCTGTTGTTTTGGGGGAGCCATACAAGCTTGACTAAATTAGTTTTTGATTGCAAAACCTATACCAGCTTCATGGTGCTCCCCTTCACTTCAGCTGTTCCAGAAAAATGTGCATCTAGCTCCAACTTCAGTAAGCTGGCCTTCATTTGCCAGTCTTGCTTCACTCAGAGCTGCTATTTGGATGCAATATCTGCTGAGTTCTTTTGCAACAAGAGCTGTTCATCTTTCAGATCTACTCTCGGCAAAATCCTACTGGATATTGATTTTGTGTTGTCCATAAGTGCGCACACGTTCCATGTGCCCGTGGTAAGTGGAATCATCTTTGCAGACGTTTTTTGTACATTTTTTTGTGTTTCAACCCCAGGGCGGGATATCCACCTGCCATAGTAATCAGGCCAGGGTTGGGTAAGCAGACAATTTTTAGGGCGCCATTTCTAGCCCCTTCCTCAAACCAGGAGGTGGGTGATATGATACTTAAAAGGCTGCTTAGACCCCAGATTTAAAAGGCTGTCAAATCCCACTGCTGCTTCCAGTGAGAAGATGACCCTATGGCCTGGGCTGTCTATGTGCAAGATTGTGACTACAGCTCCCCGTGTATCCACATTTGCTGCTTCAACACTTGTTTGTCACCACAGGATGTTGAGATAGGTATAATGGTAAAAACGGTATTGGTGATATCTTTTGATTCATGCATAAATTAGATTTAAATGAGACAGAGTTGCACAAAGTCATGGGCCTCACTCTTTCTTCCAGAGTCATCACAGTCCAGTGGCAGGACAGAGTCAAAATGACTGGCACCGGCTCAAGATACAGTGGCTGACCTTGGCATCTTCAATGTCAAACCAAGTTCAAAGCACTCCACAGCACCTGCTTCAGCTGCCCTTGTGGCTGTTGCAACAGATTTTCTCAACTGCCCATTTCACCAGGGGAAGCCTTCACATGCTTGCGGTAGACATCCCCCCTAACTCACCAAACATGTTTGAGACCTGTTGTTCTCAATCTAGTTTAGCCCATCTGCCAAAACTGTTTACTGGGGTGTGGCTGCTGTGTATGCTACAGCTTCTTGGAGCCACAGGTGAGAGTTAGGTGGAACAGGGAGACAATAAAGGAGGAAAGCAGCTCTGAAAAGGGCTCAGCAGCCTTCACACCAGAGGTACTAGTCTTTGTTGAACACAGCTTACACCCTTTTTTTTTTAAATCTCCTACTAGACTGTTAACTTCCCTTGAAAGCTACATGGTTGACTTGGGATGGAGGATGCATGCTTTTCTTCCCACCTCTGCAGGGGTATTATACCAAATCTTGACTTATCCAAGCTCCTCAGGGATTAGCTACTTAAAGGCCCAAGAAGCATGGCTAATCTACTTGTCCAACCAACTTCACTTTTCCATTCTTGACACAATTGGGAAGGCATTTACCCTTCATATCTCTCTCTCTCTCTCTCTCTCCCTCTCTCTCTCTCACTCACACACACACATACACACACACACACACACACACACACACACACACACACCATTATAAAACATTTTAGAAAGGGGCAGCTAGGTGGTGCAGTGAGTAGAGCACCAGCCCTGGAGTCAGGAGGACCTGAGTTCAAATCTGGACTCAGACACTTGACAAACTTACTAGCTGTATGACCTTGGGCAAGTCACTTAACCCCAAATGCCCTGCCTTCCCCCCTCAAGAAAAAATAAAGTAAAATGTTTTGAAAAAAAGAAAAATGGGATTAATGAACTAAAAGTATAATTTTAAAAATCAATAAATTAACATTCCCAAACAACTGATACTTATTATATAACCTTGGGAAAATAATTTAACCTCCTTTCCTTCAATTGTTTCAAATATAAAACGAGGAGATTATAGTAGATGGCCTCTAAGGTGCCTTCTAGCTCCTAAGTCTATGACGGAATGATCTATGATATCCACTGTGTGTAGCGGGGGATCGGATTCCCTCGGTATATACGCTCTTTATCAAGGGGCTAGAGTACATGTCCCAAAAGCATACTCAGTTCCAATCTAAATTCCCACTTCATATAAAAGAAGAAATGTCTGAAATCAGAGAAGGAATAGATAAAATGGAGAATGATCATGGAGCAGTGGAAAGACTGCTGATTACAGAGTCAAAGGGCTGAATTCAAATATCAGCTCTGCCACTTATTATCTATGTGACACTGGGTAACATAAGCTTCCTTATCTGAAACTTTAGGTTGGACTAGATTAGGGGTTCTTGACCTTTCTTTTGTATCACAGACCCCTTTGGTAGTATAGTGAAGCCTATGGACCCCTTCTCAGGAGTTTTTAAATGCATAAAATAAAATATATAGGAATACAAATGAAACCAATTTTAATAAAATACAGTTTTATATATGAATGCATATATACATACCAACATACATACATATGTTCACAGACTAGACTAGAGGTCTCTTATGTTCCCTTTTGGCTCTATGATCCTATAATGCTGTTGGGGTTTAGTCTCTGCCTACCCAGGGACGCCAAAAACTGTTTTGGTTTCATGATGTGTTATGGTGGAACCATCTCAAAGAATTCAGAGTCAGAGCACTTCTAATCCAAGTATAGATATTTATTGAGATTGATGCCTCTCATGAAGCAGGCTGTTGGAACCAGCAGCTTTAGAGAAAGCTAGATGGATTTTATGGGGTAAAGATGTAATTACGTAACAGAAATTATGAATATTGAAAAGGTAGGAGGGCTTTGTCAAGGGATTAGGTAGTAGGGGAGGGGGGTCCCTTCTATGGTTCGGTGGTCAAACACATGGTCGTTCTGCCTTCCAATTGGCTAGCTATTGTGGTTTGGTCTGGTCAAGATGGATAGGTAGATATTGTGGACCTGTCTTGGGCTAAATGAATGATGTGATTGTGGTTGAATAGAAGAACATACCTGCTCAAATATGTGAATTGGATCTGAGGGCAGTGGTTAGCTAGGGGCAGTGGCTATCTTGAGCCTGGGGGCATGAGGTGTGGTTAAAACCAGATTGTGTGGTTAAATTAGGACATGCCTGCTGTTCAGTGGGTCCTATAAGGAAGTTAGAATATTGGGGCTGTGGGAGAAGCTTTATTAGGATTCCATCAATGCTATTATGAATTTTTTAAAAAAGGATTATTCATCTGATAATATATGAATAAGAAAATATTTAAGAGCTTACTGTGGATAAGACACTAGGTCCCACTCTGGGGATGCAAATACAAAAACAAAACAATCCCTGCCCCCAATGAGCTTACATTTTACCTGGGAAGACAACGTATGCGTATATAAGTATATACAGAATAAATACAAAAAAATAAAAACCCAACCCTTTAAGGTAATTTAGGGATGGGAGGCACAGATCATTGGGATAGAAGAGGGGAGATCAGGAAAGACTTCATGTATCTTGAAGGCAGCTATAGATCCAAAGAGTTAGTAGATAAAGGAGTTCACTCTAGGCAAGGGAGATGGACAGTGCAAAGGTATGGGGAAGGGAATAAGCATTTATGGGGCACCTCCTATGTGCCAGGTGAGGGCTTTACAAATATTATCTGACAACCACCCTGGGAAGCAGGTGCTATTATTATCCCCCAATTTATAGTTGAGGAAACTAAGGCAAAGAGAGGTTGTAACTTGCCCGAGGTCACACAGCTAGAAATTATCTGAGGCTAGATTTGAACTCAGGTCTTCCTGCTCCAGGCCCCAAAGTTCTATCCACTGTACCACTTAGAGCAAAAGCAGTGGGATTATCAAAGGCACTGAGATTGGAGAAGAAGTGACATGCTTGAGAAAAAGCAAGAAAGACAGTTTGGCTGGATTGGAGAATACATATTAACATCCAAATCATGGACATTTCAATATACAAAGAAAAAATTAAAAATAGGATTTTTTTAGAAACTGAATTTCTGTCATGTAAAGCTTGCTTTTTTCACTATGTACAGCTTTTAACTTTTTAAATAATTTTTTTTCCACAATTACATGTCAAAACAATTTTTAGCATTCATTTTTGTAAGATTTTTAGTTCCAAATTTTTTCTCCCTCTCCTCCCCTCTTCTGAAAATGACAGGCAATTTGATATAGGTTATACATTTGCTATCACATCAAATATGTTTCCATCTCAGTCACAGTTGTGAAAAAAGAAACAGTTCAAAAGGAAAAATAAACATGAAAAAGAATAAAGTAAGTGAAAAAAGAATGCTTCCATCTGAATTCGGAGTCCATCAATTTGTTATCTGGGTGTGAATAGCATTTTCCTTTGTGAGTCATTTGTACTTGTCTTGGATCATTGTGTTGCTGAGAAGAGTGGGGTCATTCATAGCTGATCATCACACAATGTTGCTGATACTGTATACAATGTTTTCCTGGTTCTGCTCATTTTACTTCGCATCAGTTCATACAAGTCTTTGCAGGTTTTTCTGAAATCTGCCTGTTCATCATTTCTTGTAAGAGTATTACATTAAATTTATATACCACAGCTTGTTCAGCCATTCCCCAAGTAATGGACATCCCCTTTCCAATATTTTGCCACCACAATAAGGACCGCTATAAGTATTTTTTGCACATGTAGGTTCTTTTCCCTGTCTGATGATCTTTGGAATACAGACTGAGTAGTGGTATTGCTGGATCAAAAGGTATGCTTAGTTTGATTGCCCTTTGGGCATACTTCTAAATTGCTCTCTAGAATGGTTGGATCAGTTCATTACTCCATCAACAATGCTTTGTTGTCTCAATTTTCCCACTCGTCTCCAACATTTATCATTTTCCTTTTTTGTCATATGAGCCACTCTGATAGGTATGAGGTGATACCTCAGAGTTGTTTTAATTTGCATTTCTTTAATCAATAGTTATTTAGAGCAATTCTTCTTATGTCTATAGATAGGTTTGATTTCTTCATCTGAAAACTGCCTGTTCATATTCTTTGGCCATTTATTGATTGGAGAATGGCTTATATTCTTTAAAAAATTGACTCTGTTCTCTATGTATTTGAGAAATGAGGCCTTTATCAGAGACACTTGCTATAAAGATTATTTCCCAGCTTTGTTTTCCTTCTAATATTGATTGCATTTGTTTTGTTTGTGTGAAAGCTTTTAAATTTAATATAATAAAAATTATCTATTTTATATTTCATAATGTTTTCAATCTCTTATTTGGTCATTGTATCAGGAAGGCAAGATTCATGATCTCGACGATAACCATGGATATGCCCGTATAGTTTGGAATCACAAAGTATAAGAAATTCTCCAGTTAGAAGGCAGAGGAAGTATAACATTTATTTAGACACCAGAGGATCAAACCCCAAGACCAATAACTCCAACCCAACATAGCAACAGCTGTATTGCAAAGCCAGTAAGTCTACCTCAATGTAACAACAAGGAAATTATGACACAGTATAATACAGCAAAGAACCAAATCATCCTGTAACCTTCCCCTCTGCTGGGGCCTTCCCATAAATACTCACTCACCAATCCTAATTGTCTGCTTGTCTTCATCTTCTCTTCCTTCAGTTCTGAGAGCTTGCAGTTCTCCAAGACCTCGAAGTTCTCTCTCTCAGCCCTTCCGGTTCTACCTCTTCTCTCATAGCTTTCTCTCCTGTCTCATAACTCTCTCCCTCACAGTTCTCTCTTCTGAGCTTAAGGCTACCCTCAGGGTATACACAAAATCTTTTTTTTTGGGGGGGGACATATCAGCAAAAGGGTGGGGGCCTGCGGCCTCACATCTAGTTAGGAAAAGGGTATAGGCCTGGGACTTAACACCTACTTAGCAAAAGGGTATGGGCCTTCCCACAAACAAGTCTCCCCTAATCAAACTTACCTTAACTAGCTACATCTGAGGCCTATTAAGTGGGGGGGGGGGAGGGGAGAGGCAGAGGGGGAGGGGGGCAGAGGGGAGGGGTGGAGGAGAGAGGGGTTGGGGAGAGATCATTAATCACATTAACACCAAGGGCATGAACCTACTTAACCCACTTAACTTATCCTTTAAGAATTTTGATGCTATACTTCTTGGTACATATATATTCAGTATTGATATTATTTCATTGTCTATGGTATCTTTTAGCAAGATATAGTTTCCTTCTTTATCTCTTTTAATTAGGTCTATTTTTGCCTTTGCTTTGCCTGAGATCATGAGTGCTATCCCTGCTTTTTTACTTCAGCTGAAGCATAATAGATTTTGCTCTAGCACCTTACCTTTATCCTGTGTGTCTCTCTGCTTCAAGTGCATTTCTTGTAAATGACATAGTGTAGGATTCTGGGTTTTAATCCACTTTGTTGCCTGCTTCTGTTTTATGGGAGAGTTCATCCTATTCACGTTCACAGTTATGATTACTAACTGTCTGTTTCTCTCTATCCTATTTTTCCTCCTGTTTGTCCTCTCTCTCCTTTCACCTTTCCCCTCCTTGGCAGCATTTTTCTTCCATCTACCCCCTCCCCTAGTCTGCCCTCTCTTCTGTCAGTCCCCCCTACCTTTACTTAATCTCCTCCCCTTTTACTTTCCTGTCAGGTAAGGTAGATTTCTTTATTCAACTGATCTTGTATATTATTCCCTCTTTGAACCAATACAGATGAAAGTAAGGTTCAAGCAATGCCCATTGCCCACCTTCCCATCTTTCCCTCTACTGTAATAGGTTTTTTGTATCTCTTTATGTGAACTAATTTACCTCTAAATTCTACCTCTCTCTTCCTTATGTACCCAGTGTACTCCTCTTTCGCATCCCACAAATATTTTTTACATCATTACCTCAAATTCACCTTATACCCATACCCTCTGTCTATGTATTCCTATCTATTCCTTCTAGCTGTACTATTAGGAGTACAATTTTTAAAAAATTACAAAAATCATCTTCCCATGTAGGAATGGAAACAATTCAGCTCCACTGAATTCCTTGTATGTTGTATTTTCTTTTTCCCTTTTCCATTTTTTTTTTTGGCTTCTCTTGGGTCTTGATATTGGAGATCAATTTTTTTGCTGTTTAATTCCGGTCTTCTTCTTATGAAAGCTTCTATTTCATTGAATGACCATTTTCCCCCCTGAAGTATTATGCTCAATTTTGCTATGTAGGAGATTCTTAGCTCCTTTGCCTTCCAGAATAACATGTTCCATGACCTCTGATTCTTTAATGTTACAGCTGCTAAGTCTTGTGTAATACTGATTGTGGCTCTCCAATATTTGAATGGTTTCTTCTTGGCCACTTACAGTATTTTTCCTTGACCTGATAATTTTGTAATTTGTTCCATAATATTTGTAAAATACTATAAAGTTTGTAAAATGTTGTTCTGTAATTCTTTAATAATGTTTTGTAATTTGGCTATAATGTTCCTTGGATTTTTTATTTTGGGATCTCTTTCCTGAGGTAATTGGCAGATTCTTTCAATTCCTATTTTCCCCTCTGGTCCCAGGATATCAGGACAGTTTTCTTTGATAATTTCTTGAAAGATGCTGCTCAGGTTCTCTTTTTGATTATGGCTTTCAGGTAATCCAATGATTCTGACATTATCTCCCCTGGATCTATTTTCCAGGTCAGTCGTTTTTCCAATGAGATATTTTTTTTCTATTTTTTTCATTCTTTTGTATTAGTTTGATTGGTTCTTAATGTCTCATTAGCATCTACCTACCCAATTATAACTTATAAGGTGTTATTTTCCTTAGTTAGCTTTTGTACTTCCTTTTCCATTTGGCCAATTGCACTTTTTAAGGAGCTGTTTTCTTTAGTGGATTGTTGTATCTCCTTTTCCATTTGGCCAATTATACTTTTTAAGCAGTTGTTTTCTTTTTCCAAGGCTGTTGACTCTTTTTTCATAATTCTTTTGCATCACTCTCATTTCTTTTCCCAGTTTTTCTTCTGCTTCCCTTATATAATTTTAAACCTCCTTTTGGAGCTTTTCCATCAATTCTTCCTGTTCTTGAGACCACTTCCTGCTGTATTTGGGGATTTTGCCCATAGGTATTTTGACATTGTTGTCCTCTTCTGAGTGTGTGTTTTAATGTTCCCTATCACCATAACTTTTTATGGTCACTTTTTTTGTTGTTGTTTTTTCCTCATCTTTTTTGACCTTTTTCCTTTCTTTTAAATTTGAGCTCCACTCTCAGGGCAGAAGGGGCACTATCTCAGGCTTCTTGTGCCAGGGGCTACAGACTGTGGCTATTTATCTGGTACTGCACTGATGTTGCCCTGAGGCCCAGGAGAGACCCTCGTGTCTGATTCTGGTCTGAAGGGGTAGGGTGGGGGAGTGGCTGGTGCTGTTGGATGCTGCAGGGGTCTGGCAGCTTACTTGGTGTTGAACTGGGGTCCTGTAACAACAATGTTGCTAGCAGCTGCTGTAGAGGTGAAAAGAGTACACAAGAGGGCTGCTAGCACAGGTTCTTTGATCTACTTCTCTAAGGAAAGCAATTTTAAGGGGTTAACAATCTCACTTTAATTAAACATATATATGTATATCTCATTCATTCTCACTTTAATTAAACATATATATGTATATCTCATTCACTTAGTTCAGAGGAAAAAGTCAGCACCCTGAACTTTAGATACAAATACAAACAGAAATTATAAACAGAGCAAAGTAATATAAATCAACAGACAGGCTTCTATCTATCTGACCATACACATTACATACATAGCTACCAGAAAGAGAAGCACCAACATCTGGGTTTTTAAAGCCAGTGGGGCTCCAATGGCTACCCAGAGTCTTATTGGGCCAAATCACCAACATGCTTCCAGTGAGTGTGCCCCCCCAAAGCAAAACGCCAACCTCAGGGCCCTGAGGGTTCAGTGCCTACTTATCAAAAGGATGTCGCAAAGATCTTTAATCACTAGCACTACATCATATACATTGTTTCTAATCAATGACTCTTGATTCAAACAAAGGCAAGATTCAAAGACACCTGACTGTCTCAGTGCTGAGAAACACTCCAAAACAAAAGACTACAAAAGGTCCCACTTTACATGCCTGAATCAAACAAAGACAAGGCTCATTAAAGGCACTTGATTGCCTTCAAATTCCAAAAGAGAAAACAGTAAAAAAAAATCCCATGCTGCTTAACATTACAGGTCGTAGTGCTGGTGTCTGTCATGTGCTAAGGCCAGTGGGGTGTTTCTGCATTTCCTTGGAGGCTACACTGAAACAGGTAGTAGTCTGATTGCAGGATTGTGTTTTTGCCCAGGGCTATGCTGAAGCAAGTGGCAGTTCTCAAAGATGGGGTCTGCTGTTTCCTGACTATGCTGAGGCATGAGTGGGGTCCTGGCATTGGTGGAGGGTTTTTTATGTACAGCTTTTGAAAGTAATTAATATTTAATTTTTCTTTTGCTATTGCCCTGTTTATGTCCCATTCTCTTCCAAACTTCCTTCTGCTGCCTTCTGTTTAATTTTTAAATGACAAGATGTTAATAATCATTTTTTCTTTTAATTTTAGTTTCACTATCATATTATTACATTTATTTCACTTGGTGACCAAATCCCATGTCTTCAATTATCATCTCTGTGCTGATGACTCTCAGATGTGCTTATCTAGTTCTGATTTCTCTGTTGACATCAAGTCTCAAGTCTCCAACTGCCTATTGGATACCTTGAACTGGATAGCCAACAAACATCTTAAACTAAACACAACCAAAACTGAACTTTTTACCTTTCTTCCCAAACCCTCCCTCCTTTTAAATTTTTCTATTACTATCAAGGGCACCATCATCTTACAGAGGCTCAGAATTTAAGTGTCATCCTCAATTCCTCACTCTGTCTTACCCCACCACATCCAATCTCTTGCCAAGGCCCGTCAATTCTCCATTCATAACATCTCTCTCCTCTGACACTGCCTCTGCCCTGATGAAAGCCCTCATCACCTCACACTTGGAATATTGTTGTTGCCAGTTGGTTGGTCTCCCTCCCACAAGTTTTTCTCTATTCCAATCCATCTTCCACTTATCTGTTAAAGAGATTCCCCTAAAGAATGGGTTTGATAATATCATCCACCTACTCAATAAATTTTACTGCATCTCTATCACTTCCAGAAACAAATATAAAACACTCTGGTTTTCAAAGCTTTTCATCACCTGCTTCCCCATTACACCCCTAGACTTTCCAGTATTCTTGCACCTAATATCACCCTTCCCCACCCCATACTCTGCAATTCAGTTGACAGGTCTTCTTGCTCCATTGCTGACTTTGGCCATTTTCATGGACTATCACCAATAGCCTTGAATCCTTTTCCTCATCACTGCTTCCTGACCTCTCTGGCTTCCTTCAGATGCCAGATAAAATCTCACATTCTACAAGAAGCCTTTCCTGATCCATCTTAATTTTAGTACTTTCCCTCTTTTGGTTATTTCCAATTCATTTTGTATATAGCTTTCTTAAATATAGCTATTTTCATGTTGTCTTCCCTATTAAATTAAGAGCTCCTTGAGAACATGGACTTTTTTTGTTTCTGGTTGTTGTTTTTTGCATTTCTTTGCATCCCATGGACATAGCACAGTGCTGGGCACAAGGTAGGCACAAGATTATGTATAAATTGTTCTTGAGATTTGACTGGCTCAGAAGACTAAGGCTTAGGCCATTGATATAACTTCCTGGTTACTTGGGTACAAAACAGTCAGGACTCAAGGGTTTAAAGTCTCTTTCCCTGAGGCTTAGGATGATAGATCAACACGATGAACAGTTCTGGGAAGCTTTGCTCAATTGAGTCATTCCCTTCCTCCCCACAAGGCTGAGTAAACATTTTGCAAACATGGATTGTGAGTGTCCAATTTCACTCTAACTTCCTATCTAAACTTCCAGGGATCGTTGGGGTATATGGAGTGTTCAGAGAGATCTAGCACCCCTGGCATGAGGGTTTATAGAGCTCTTTTCAGGGCTGTTCATCCACCTTTGGTGTCCACCTTCACCCAACTCTCACCTATGGCTCCAAGAAGCTGTAGCATGTACACCGGCCATACGCCAGTAAACCAACTCACAGAAGATGGGCTAAACCAGTTTGAGGGGAATGACTGGGCCTCAGACCTGTTGGTGAGGTAGAGGAATGTCTACCTCAAGTATGTGGAGATTTTTCCTGACAGACTGGGTAGATGAGAACAATATGTTCTGATGGCCACGAAGGCAGCCGAAAAGGTGCTGTGGAGTTCTTAGAGTCTGGTCAGGCATCAAAGACACAAAGGTCATCCAGTGTATCCCAGACTGTTGCCAGTTATCTTGACCTTTGTCCTTCTACTGTACTTTGTTGTTTGTCCTTTGTCCTCGAAGAGGACCATGAGGTCAGGAAGATGATGTCATGACTGACAAGTAAATTGGATTTAAGTGAGGGAGGGCTGTGCAAAGTCATTACTACTACTTTCTCCTCTGAAGCCATCTGGGTCCAGTGGCAAGATATAGATCAGGATGAATGGAGAAGGCCTCCGCAGGACTTTGATAAGAGGAAGAGTGAGGCAGATGACTGTGTAACTCTGCCTCACTTTAATCCAATTCACACCCAAGTCAAGACATCCCCATGATGTCATTGGTCCTCTTAGAAAATAAAGGACAAACAACAATAACAGCAACAACCAGAGATCCAGCCTGACTTAGGCCTACAGTATTACAGTCTGTTTTGAGTTTCTAAATCAATGCCCTCTGGTTGAAAGCCCAGAAGCAAAGGGTTATATTCCAAAAATGATGGAAATCATACTGAAGATGTTATTTGTTAATATTCCAATAAATTGGTGTTGAAAATTTCATTCATTTCTTGAAAATATGCATTTTTACCTATGTGTCCAGACTTTAGAAACACCCTGTAGACCTAGTAGTGATATTGCAAAATCAAAGGGTTTTATAGCCCATTGCGCATAGTCCCAAATTATTCCCCAGAATGGCTAAATCAGTTTTTAACTCTACCAACAATGCATTAGTGTCTCAATTTTCTCACATCCCCTCCAACATTTGTTGTGTTCCTTTTCTGATAGGTGTGGGGTAGTACCTCAGAGTTATTTTGATTTGCATTTCTCTAATTCACACAGATTTAGAGAATTTTTTTCATGTGACTATAAATAGCTTCAGTTACATCATCTGAAAACTGCTTTATTTATATCCTTTGGCCATTTATCATTTGTAGAATGACTTGTATGCTTACAAATTTGACTCATACACTTTAGACTCATACATTTGACTATACATTTTAGAAATAAGACCTTTATTGGAGAAACTTATGAAAAAAAATTTCAGTTATGATTACTGTGTATTTCCCCCCATCCAATACCTCCCCCCATTTAGCTTTCTCTCTCCTTTTACCCTGTTCATCCTCAAAAGTGTTTTGCTTCAAGACTATTGCCTCCACCAATCTGCTCTCCCTTCTATCAGCGCCACCCCCCCTTCCTTGTCCTTTTCCCCTCCTTTCTTTTGGGCTACAATAGATTTTTATACCCAAATGAGTGTGTATGTTATTCCCTCTTTCAGCCAATTCCAGAGAGTAAGGTTCAACCATTCTTCCTCATTTCCCCCATCTTCCCTTCCACTATAAAAGCTCCTTCTTACTTCTTTTATATGAGATAATTTACCCATTCTACCTCTCCCTTCCCCTTTCTCCCATTACATTTCTTTTTCTCATCCCTTAATTTTATTTTTTTAGCTATCATTCCATCATATTTAGTTCACACCCAAGGCCTCTATGTACACTCCTTGTACCTGCCCTAATAATGATAAAGGTCTTAGGAGTTACAAGTATTATCTTCCCATGTAAGAATATAAACAGTTTAATCTTATTGAATACTTTATGATTTTTTTTTCTGTTTACCTTTTTGTCTCTCTTGAGTCTTGTATTTAAAAGTCAAATTTTCCATTCGGCTCTGGTCTTTTCATCAGGAATTCTTGAAAATCCTCTATTTCATTGAATACTCCCTTCCTTGCCCCCCTCCCCCCAAGGATTATACTCAGTTTTGCTGGGTAGGTTAATCTTGGTTGTAATTCTAGCTGCTCAGACCTCCAGAATATCACATTCCATGCCCCCTGATTCTTTAATGTAGAAGCTGCTAAATCCTGTACTATCCTGACTGTGACTCCACAGTACTTGAATGGTTTCTTTCTGACTACTTGGAGTATTTTTTTCCTTGAGAATCCTGGAATTTGGCTATGATATTTCTGGAAGTTTTCATTTTGGGATCTCTCTCAGGAGGTGATTGTTGAATTCTTTCCATTTCTACGTTACCCTTTGGTTCTAGGATATCAGGACAGTTTGATAATTTCTTGAAAGATAATGTCTAGGCTCTTTTTTTTTCTTTTCTTTTTTTTTTTTT
>CM053623.1:163988566-164016189 GCA_028646595.1 Phalanger gymnotis | reverse complement strand
TCTTGCCACATCTGGATCCAATTATAGAATGTCACCCTCTCAAAGAAGACTAGGGAGGTCCCAATCACCTCCCACAGCTTCCACTGGACACATTGGTTAGTATTTGGTTAGAGGGAAAAGATGACTGAGTAAACAAGCTCTCTTGACCTCTTTGAAGCATGTGACAGTGTTGACTATCCTCCCCTTTCTGGTATTTTGGAACACTGTTTTTGTTTTTTTGTTTTGTTTTTGGTTCTCCTACCTTATCCAGTCTCCTATTGCATATTTTCTAACTTCTACAGCATACTCTTATTCTTTCACGTGCTACTGGGGATACAAAGGCAAGTGATAATAACCTCTGTCCTCAAGGATCTTACATAACGGGAGACGACATAAGTAAACAAAATAAATCCAGTGTAATCAATGGAGGGAATGGCACTACCAGTTGTCAACAGGAAATGCTTCCTGTTGAAGGTGGAAATTCAGCAGAATTTTGAAGGAACATTCTATGAGATGGAAATGTATACCAGGCATGAGGGACAACCAATGCAAAGACATGGATTTAGGAAACATAGTTTCACGTGGGAGGAATAGCAAGAAGGCCAGTTTGGTCAGACTTTGCTTTAGCCTGTATCAAGGGGAGTCTTTTTGGTGGCCTCATCAACTCCCATGGAATTATCAGCTCTTTGAATGTGACTGGGAGCAGCTACATGGCATAATGATTAAAGCAGCAGGCCTGGAGTCAGGAAGACTCATCTTTGTGAATTCAAATCCAACCTCAGACATTAGCTCCGTGATTCTCACCAAGTCACTTAACCCTGTTTGCCTCAGTTTCCTCATTTGTAAAATGAGCTGGAGAAAGAAATGACAAACCACTCCAGTATCTTTGCCAAGAAAACTCCAAATGGAGTCACAAAGAGTTGGACACAACTGAAAAAATGACTGCATGAAGGTGACCCCCAGATCTTACCTAGTCAGCCCTAGTCTCTCTCCTGGCCTCCAATTCTTTATCACAAACTACACTGCCTCTTTGATATTTCAAACTGGCTCTCCCATAGACATCCCAAACTAAATGTGACCAAAATGTCTTCCTTTGCCCTCCAAACCGACCCCTGTTTCCTTCCAAATTCCCCATGGCTGTCAAGGACTCCGTCATCTTCTTGGCTATTTTGTTGTTGTTCAGTCTTATCCAAATTCTTCCTACTGGATTGGTTTGCCATTTCCTTCTCCAGCTCCTTTTACAAGGAGGAAATTGAGGCAAATAGGGTTAAGTAACTGGGGTCATATAACTAGTTGTCTATGGCCTGATTTGAACTCAGGAAGGTAAGTCTTCCTGACTCCAGGCCCAGTACTCCATCCACTGTGCTACCTAGCTGCCCATCTTTTTAGTCAACCTGGGTTCATAACCTTGCATCTTCCCATTTCCTTCACCCTTCATATCCGTTCTCTTGTTATCTTATTGTCCTTCCACAGTGTCTTTTTCATCTGCCACTTCTCCACCCTAGTCCATAACAGTATCAACTCTTGCCTGGACTATTGAAGTAGCCTTGAAATTGGTCTCCCTACCTGGTCTCTCTCTCCGCTCCACACTAGAGTAAAAGTGATTTTTTTAAAGGTCTGATCATGTCATTTCAGTCACTCTAGTGGTTCCTTATAACTCTAGGATCATATCTAAGGGTGAGGAACCTACAGCCTGGAGGCCACATGTGGCCCTCTAGGTCCTCAAGTACAGCCCCTTTGACTGAATCCAAACTTCACAGAACAAATCCCCTTAATAAAATGATTTGTTCTGTAAAACTTGGATTCATACTTTACCCAATTACCTAGAAGGCCACATATGGCCTCAAGGCCAAAGGTTCCCCACCTCTGACAAATACTCTTAACATCTTGGCCCAATTTACCTTTCTAGTCTTATTATACATTCCCCTTCTGGTGTACTAGTCTAATCAGACTTGGCCTCCTTATACACAAGGAATCTACTCCATTTCTTACCTTTTGCCTTGGGGACTCTGTTAGGATTCTTAGGCTTCAGGATCTAGCATAAGGACCACATTTTAAATGATCCCTTTCTGATCCCCCTTAACCTCTTCCCCATCATCTTGTATCTATTTTGTATATATCTAAGCACATGTTGGTTTTCCCAATAACATGTTAGCTCCCTAAGGGCAGGGACTTGTTTTAACTTTTGTTTTTGTATCCCCAGTATTGAACACAATGCCTTGGCACTTAGTAGGTCCTAAGTATATACTTATTAAATTGATTGACTGATCATTTTGACCAGCTGTGGCTTTAGCTGACATAATATAAAGAGTACTCATTCAGGCTTTGAGTGAGTCACCTAATCAATGTTGGACTTTATAGTTTCCTCATCTCTCAAAAAGAAAGGGTCGGGCTGGGTGACCTCTGATGGCCTTTCTAGCTTTAAACTGATGAAACCCCTGTAATTTGGAGCAAATTCTCTCCAAAGACTTTCCCTCATTGGTAAAAATAGAATAAAATTGATTAATCCTCTGACTTGTTAGGCTCTGTACCTTCTTCAGTTTGGAGATCTTCATCTATCGATGTTATGTCTGTGACTTAGCTAAGCCTCTAGGCCCAGGGCTGTGTCCAAAGCAGATAGCTAGTTCTGTGTGTATATAGTACTTACTGTTATGTGCCAAGCACTGTGCTAAGTGCTTTACAAATTATCTCATTTAATCCTCTAACATATTCACATTTCTATAGCACTTCAAGGTTTACAAAGCATTCCCTACTAGGGGCAGCTAGGTAGTGCAGTAGATTACTAGATCCCAGTCAGGAAGACTTATCTTCCTGAGTTCAAATCTGGTGTCAGATTCACCAACTTTGTGACCCTGGGCAAGTCATTTAACTCTGTTTGCCTTAGTTCCTCATCTACAAAATAAGCTTGGAGAAGGAAATGGCAAACCACTCTGGTATCTTTGCCAAGAAAGGCCTGTGTAGGGTCACAAAAAGTCCAAAACAACTGAACAATAAAAATTATCACTCCCCAGGACCTTTTATATGTTATCTGGGTCTATTTTGCACTCATTCTCCCCAAGAGAATTCCTAGCATATGTGTTTAGCCTGGAACACCAACCAAAAAGCCTAAATTCCCTCTCCCCCAGAACGATCCAGGTAGAATAAGACTGTGGGGAAGGAGAGCATGTGCCTTTTTCAACACCAGATTTTGGGTTTCTTAGTTCTCTCTCCAGCCATTTTTACGGTCTCTAACCTGCCTCCTTGCCCTCTGTTATGTCCACAGTATTTGTCCTGCCCTTCTTTTCTATCCCTTAAAGGAGGCTATCTCCTGGGAATCACAATGAAGACTGCCTTTTTGACTGGGATGTGTGCATTGTAATTCTTTGCAACCACTGAACAATAAATTCTTTCAATCCCCCATTTGAGTGACTTTGAAGCAATTATTTCCAGAAATTTGGCCCGCCTCCTCATCCCTAGTTTCTTACTCCGGTGTGCCATCCAATATATTAAAAAAAAACCCAATCTTGACCCGTTCCGCACTGATTTTAAGCAGCTGAGACAGCAGAGGCCTTTCAGGATGCCTAAAAGGACTTTCTTGATTATTCTCCCTCCCCAAGTCGTGTATTTATTTCCTATGTTCCCTGTAAACAATTTGTATTCCACCCAAGTAGGATATAAGCTCCTTTGAGTGCTAAGATAGACTCCCTTTTGTGTTGTCCTCTGTATCTACCGTAGTGTCTAGCGCATAGTAGGTCTTTAATAAATGCTTGTTGATTAATTTCTTCACATAGAGGTATACCTTTTCCCAGCTTTTCTATTTTTTCCTTTCCTTTTGAAAGTTTTTTTGGGGGGAGGCAGTTGCAGTTAAATGATTTGCCCAAGATCACACAGCTAGTGTCTGAGGGTGGATTTGAACTCAGGTCCTCCTCACTCCAGGGCCAGTGCTCTATCTTTCCACTGTGCCACGTAGCTGCCAAAATCAAAGGTTCCCAGGCTTTTCTTTCTGACCCTTGGGCTTGGCTTTCTTCATATTCCAATCCTTATAGCCGGACTACTTTCTCCTTACCTGTGCTTGTCTCCATAACATTTCAGTCTAGCTCACTTCCACTTAGAACACAGGGTATGGGCATTTATGGAAGAGGGAAAATGAAAATAGAAGTGTTTAATGGGGCCTGTCCTCTATTCAATTTGCCTTGCTATGGAAACTTTCACCTAAGATTGCTTCATTATGCCATTTGTTAGTAAAGGTCTTGTTGTTTTCATTGTGGGAAGATAAGTGAGGGGCATGGAGGTTAAGGAAAACCAAAGGAAGAAGACCCAAAGGAATCATAGGCAAGTAGGACACCAAAATATTACATGTTGAATTTATTCTTTAAAAGAAAAGCAAGCTCTGTGTAATAGAGAATCACCATTTCATGTACAATTCTCTCCTATTCTACAGTGGGCTTGGCTGATAGGGATTAGTTTTGAATACATTTTTTCCCTTTTTCGTACAATGGATAGATGGAGAGGGAAGGAAGAAGACAAATATTCAGAAATTAAAGTGATGTAAAAATAAAACATATCAACACATAATTTTAATTTTTAAAAAGTCTCATTTAAATGTCTCCTTATCCCAATAACAGGTAATTGTGGAGAAGGCACCTAAAGCCAGAGTCCCTGACCTGGACAAAAGGAAGTACCTGGTGCCCTCTGACCTTACAGGTAACAGATCCCCTCACTTTCTTGTACAAAAGATCTGCTTTTCCTGGTAAAGAGATTATGTGGGAATGGAAAGCTATAGGAAATATATTGTATTCTGCAGACTGAATACTCTGTTTGAAACAAGGCCACAAAACATTTGTCTCTAAATTGTTTCCAAACCTATTTGGTGGCTGAAAGGCCATCATTTAATTTTTTTTTTTAACCTCAGATCCCCCTCCAACTGACTAGAAGCGCTTAATTGCTTAATTATTTTTAGGAATCAACCTTGGCTGCAACATTGTTCTGTGTTCCGATTATGTAAAAACAGACCAAAGGAATTCAATTTTATATCCCATTAAGTGATCTGAGAATGCCCATCAGATTCAAGTTGGCAAATTTTCCTCTACAAAGTAGAATTTGCCCCCAAGGTTAATTGCAGGTTTGACTACTAGGCTTCTATTTCAGGACTACTTCCTATTAAAGCTTCTTTCTCTACAGCCCTGGGCTCTGAGCATAAGTAGCCCACACACCTGAGAGTAGTATTGTTGTCTTAAAGATTAAGATTTGGACTTAGATAAATTACAGGGATCCTCATGTGGAGTCATATGTTGAAGCAGCTGCAGTGATCAGCATAGCATCTATAAGGCAAGTCAGTTTCAAGACCTTTGGTGATATTTTTATTTTCTCTCTGAAGCTTAAGGATTTTTACTGCTAGTAAGTAATGGCAGCTGATCAGGTTTAGCTACATACTTCAAGTTTGACATTGCAGCAGAAGAGGTGGCTAGGAAATAGGTTCAGATGATATAGGAGGACATGAGACCAGACTCTCATTTGGAGTTATGGGTGGGTTTGAGGGATCCAGGAAGCAATACAGACAAGTGCCCTTTTTCAAAGACAAAGGTAAGAGGAGATTTTGCCCCAGAGATTGTTTATAGTATTCTATAAATGTTGTTCTGTGGCTTTCTACCCTTCTGTCAATGCACTGTGTTCTCTACATCCTCATCCGAAACTTTCCCCTTGCCTCGATCCAGTTGGTCAGTTCTACTTCTTAATTCGGAAGAGGATTCATCTTCGGCCGGAAGACGCCCTATTCTTCTTTGTCAACAACACTATCCCTCCTACTAGTGCTACCATGGGCCAACTTTATGAGGTAATGATGATGCCAATCCGAAGTATTCCTTGTCACCTGTGGAACTCCACACTGGTTTATCTTACTATCTCCTAGAAAGTGTGTCGAGGCTGGGCATGGAAGGGGGTATCTTTCCCTTGCAGATTGAGAGACAGAGGCCCTGACTTAGGAAGTGCCTGGCTTTTCTGCAGGACTTGAGTAAAAAGACATTGGCTGTTACACTAAGCTCCTTCCTAATTCCTTCCTAATTATGGGTTATTTCCTTTAATGCCATTACATCTCTTAGTTGTTAAAAAGTTAGTTTATCTCATTTGAAAAAAATAATTCTCTCTGTTCTTATTTAATAATCCATCATTGAGTCCTAGAACTAGATATAGGATATAGTTTTGTAGAGAGCCTTCAACTAAGAAGTCCAAAAACTAGACTCAAATAGTCTTAGCTATGCTCTGATTCCTTTTGTGACTTTGAGTGTGAATCTCAGATTCCGCATTTGCAAAATGGAGAGAAAAGACCACCTTCGTCTCCCCCTCCATCATAGGGGGACTTTCATGAAATAAAGGATCCAGAATGTATATTATGGTATCTGAGAATCCCAATCTTCCCCTGACGTTAGTAGTCTGTGCTTAAGTCTGTTGTTCAACAAGGAAGGAGCTTTAAGACTAGGAGTCATTCTAGATGGTGATGACAGCCAGAATCTACAGTGCTACAAGGTTTGCAAACCCTTTATCTCACTTGACATGTGACCTTAGGCAAGTAACTTAACTCCTCTGAGACCCAGTTTCTTCATCTATACAATGAAAGCTTTAGTTGATTTATTTTTTTCCCGCTCTAACATTCCATGATCCTGTGTATTAAATGAAATTTGTCCTCCAGAAGCCTATAGTCTTTTCCTGCCCTAATTTTTTCTGGAGTTGCTGCTGAGTCAAAATTAGAAAATTATGAAACTTGTATTCTGCATCTGTTTCAGTCAGGTCTAGAGGGCAGTAAATGAATGACTGAACAAAAGTACAGATGGCCTCACCTATAACATCTTTGAATTTTATACATAATTTTAATTTACATTTTTATTGATATCTTTTATTTTATATCACCTTATTTTATAAAAAGAACCTTTCCTATTTCCTACCCAGAAAAACAGCCCTTGTAACCAAAAAAATAAGAAAAAAGCAGATGAAATAGAGCAGCCAAGATACACAATATGAAATTTTCCATAACCACACTCTCACTTGTGCTAGAGGGAAGAAAGTCCATTTTCTCATTGTTATGGTTTTTATCAATTTATTCTGCTTGTAGACTTTCAGAGATAAGAATCATCGGCTCTCCTAAAACCATCTAGCCCAGAGAAGATAAATATTTTTCTGTTGACAAAGCCAGTGAAGACAGCCTTAAAGGAAATTTACCTGTTCTGCTAGTGAGGACATAATATAATCACTCACAACCCAGTGATTACATTATCAAAGAGAAAAAAATGTGTTGTGTCTTGGGGGGGAATCTGCCAAGAACAGTTTTCTTTATTTAATATTCTAAACCCAAGTGTTTATAACTTAAAAGACATGACTCACCATAGTTTCCCCCAATATCTTTGGATTTCTCAAATTGAACTAACATAAGCATCTTGAACCAGGAAATTTTATAATTTAAATGCAGTTTTGGATTAACATTCCAGAATAATAGTCACCTAAGCCTCAGCTAGATCTACTCAATTTTCCTTGACTCCTCTCTCTTTCAATACTGTGTCAATACCATGGCCTTCCCTTACGTGGATCACAGGTCACTTAACTTGATCTCAAGCACTTTTGTGCTAAATACTGGTTCCCACCCTGAGTTTCTCTGAGGAAGAAATCTTTTGTTCTTGACCTACTTACTTTCACTTTCCAACGAAGACAAATCTAGAAAGGAGTTTCCGACCAGAGGAATATTTATTCCTTAATATTTCTAGTGAAAGGTGATTTTTAATGTGCTTCCACAGGATGTATAAGCAATTAATTCATTCAGTCTTTGTTAATATGTGTATGTTAATATGATTGAGAAAAAAATAAAATCACTTGACTTGGTCAGTTATGTCAAATGAGAAACGGTTTGTAAACCTTAAAGCACTAAATAGATACTGACTGTCATCACCATGTAGTTGATTGAAAAGCCAGGACTAGAGCCTATGTCACCTGACTTCATCTAAAAGCTCCTTCCTTGTTGAACACCAGACTTGAACACAGACTATCACATATGCTCAAACTAATCGTCAGCTCAATTTTTCAACATTAAAATAACCTACAAACATAATTTGAGAACATGGCATCCCATAGGCATCATCTGACCCTGCACCATGCCATGCTAATGTCTTAGAGTTGTCACTTTTATGGGGTGCTCAGGATAGAATTCTGATTGTAGAATCATAAAGCTGGAAGGGGCCGAGATCATCTAGTGTAACCCCCTCTTTTTACAGATGAGGAAACTGAGGCACAAAAATGACTTGCCCAGAGTCACATAGTTCAGAGAGTAGATTTGAGCCCCAGGTCCTCTCACTCCAGGGTCCAGTATTCTATATCATTCTTCTTTTCCTCTTTTGCCCTAGGACAACCATGAGGAAGACTATTTTCTCTATGTGGCCTACAGTGATGAAAGCGTCTACGGGAAGTGAGTGGCAGGGGCCAAACGGATGGGAGCAACTGGACTTGGGGGGGTGGGGGAAAGGGTGTGTGTGGGGATTTGGGGGTGGGCAGGGTGGGCTCCCACCAGAGAGAAGGCTGAAGCCTAGGACAACTGGAAACTTAACCACACACCATACACACACGAACACCATCATTTGTTTACCTTCTCACTTGATATCTTTTGCTACTTTCCTGGCCCAGGAAGAAGGCATTGCAGGACAGAGCTGCTGGATTGGCTGGGGGAAGTTTTCGACATGTATGATTGGGAAATGGGGATGGCACCCCTCCATCCCGCCCTCTTCCCACCCTGCGAAATTAGCCTTTGTTGTGCTGGATAGAAGGGTCAGGGGAGCGGGGTGTTGATAGGTTGTTTTCAGATAGTCTCTATCCAGGGAGGACTTCCCAGTTTTCTTACCCTCAGGGGTAGGTAGGAGGGGTGTGGGTGGGAGAGACAGAAGAAAATGCTCTATAACTACCCCAGTATTTGACCAAACTTGTTTTTATCATCTCTCCTTGGCAACATCTCTTCCATAGTCCTGCTGTGGGCTTTATCCTCCCCCAGTATCCCTAGGTATCATTCTCAGAGGGGACTTTGGCCCTAGAGTTATAACTACTATTGCCTGGCTTATTGGGCTCGTATCTCCAGACTTCACTTAAAAGATAGTACAGAAAGACATGAGTATGGGGAATGAGGGGAGAGCGTCTGCTCCTCTATGTCTTCTATGGAGGAGCTTGCATCTCTGTCCCACTTGATGTTTCCTTCTTGTCTTAAGTGGGGTACCAAAGAGGAAACTTGTTTGACATTATGACCCTGAAATACAATACCTCCTTCTCCCTCCTCTCTAACTTCCATCGCACTGTCTTATGAAAGGTCCCAGTGGTGGTGAAATTACTAAGAGAACGTGGCTCTGAGTTCTATGGACTTTAGAAAGGAGGGTAGGCCGGATCTATCACTAAACCAATTTGTGGAGAATCTTCGTCCCAGCTTCTCTCTGGGTACCTTTTAGTACAGAACAAAAAGCCTTGCCTGCCCTGCACTTAATTAACCTTCAAACATTCCCAACTATAGATGGGAACTTTCCCTATCATTCCTAAACCCCACTGTTCTGGGTACAAGGGAAGGTGGGGAGTGGGATCTGCTCCCATGCACACATAAATGGTTGATAAATTCAACTCCCTTGTTCTGTATTCATTCATCAAAGCTGCTGGTTAGAAAGTTCTGGGTCCTGATTTATTTTGTCAGTTTTGATTATTGTTTTCTCTTTTGGGGAAGGTGGGGGGAGGGGGGATGGGAAAGAGGTGTTGAACTCAGCCATTTAGTTCCATCGTTGCTTTGTTGGAAACAAACCTGGTCCTCTGTGATGCGGAGACACCTCTTGTTGTTGTACTAGCTGCAGGTTCCTGTGTCAATGAAGTTCTTGCTATGGGGCAAGGAAATAAAATAATTGCACACTTTAAGATCAACCACCGACTCACAAATGGTGTCTTTCTTTAGCGTGTGTGTGGTGATTGGTCAGTTGTCAAGGAATAGTGATTCTTAATACCTTAGAGCATGGGCGAGTGCTTGCGTGGATGTTAAAAGTGTACATATGTTCAAAAACAATGCCACAGGCAGGAAAGGCTGCCTAGACGTACATTGAGGCTTAAGTGGACAGCTCAGCAATGACATGGGGAGAGGTTCTGCAAGATAACACATTAGTCAGCACCCATTGTGTAAGAAAAGCTGTCCCTTTCCCTTCCCCCTTCACTAGTCACACAGCAGCCCATACCAGCTAAGTAACACATGAAGGTATAATACAACATGTATGTGGCATCTGCTTCTGATGCTTAATGGGGTGGGGCTAACTTCTACATGGAAGCCGTTCCTTCCTGAACCTTAGAGCTCAACTCACCATAGATATCTAGTGGGCTGTCCTCATGAGACAAGTTTCATTTTAAGCCTTCGGTTTTAAATTCTTTATAGAATGCCTTCGTCAAAGTCCTGCACTGATATCTCATCATGGTACGGAATACTGTGAAACTTCCAGCAGGTCTTGCTGAACCTGGAAAGATTTCAAGTGTAGGGCTAGTCATGAATTGTCGATTAAGGACTAGTGTAAGTACATACAGTAGGAGAGGCTTGTTGACAGTTTTAGCCAGTGTGTGTATGTTTGGGGAGGTTGGGTTGGAGGTAGTGAGGATGAGGCCTGACAAGCCAGGTATCCACACTGATGAAGTCATGGGTGTGAAATGTTGAAAAGACAGAATGAACTGCCCTTGGGGCAAATCCTATGTTGGCAGTGTGACCCTGGGCAAGTCACTTAACCTCAACTTTCTTAAGACTGCAAATTGCATTAATTCATGGAGGGAATGTCCTCATCTGGAGTTCCTTATACCAATGAAATTACCCCTAGTCTTCCCCTATTCCTTTAGAACATCTATTGTGTGTGGAAAGACATTTTCTTCCCTGCAAGTGATGGGGTGCTTGTGCTTGGACCCTAATTCTAACATCACATTTCCCCTTAGCCTCTGCCTGGGTGCCTGTGCCTATGGCAGAATTCCAATTTCAGAACATCTAGTTCTCAAACATTCTTTCCCAGACAGCCTCTCTAGTTAAAGGGCAGTGTGCCCCAAAATTATCTCTGCTTCCTCAGTAAGCAGCTATGCCCAATTATAGATTGATTCAGGATGCTGATAACTGACTATACACTGAGTCTAACATGTATCTTAGACATAGTCAAATGTACACTCCCTTACATTAATCTTGTCTAATAAGATGTGATGGAATCCACCTGGATATTCCCAGTCAACCGTGAACTTTTGGTGACTTAGTGACGTTTCACGGGCAAAACTACACCCCCAGGTAGCCCCCTCTTTGGACTATTTCCCAGTGAACTCTGGGTAAGATACCTGTACAGTACATACAAGAAGTGCATGTTCCTTTAAGAACTGACCAACCCTTAATCACGCTGACCACTCCCGGATCCCACCCCAAAACACCTAATTGACAGATTTCATTCCTAAATCTTGTACTTAAACTTTCCCTATAGCCCTGTATGGTTGCAGGTTCCCTAAGAACTCTTGCCGGCTTTATTTACTTAAGCATAATAAATCTTTGCCTCCTTGACTTAAAGAATGCTTGGGTCCGTGAATTCATTCCAGGCAGCCTTGCCTTGGGAATTTTGGTTTGGGATTTCTACATCCCTGGGTTCATTTCTCCCTCTACAAAAGAACTTGAAATGAGACATAAATTTTTAGTGTAGCCTCGTCATCACCTCTCCTGACACGTCTTTAAGAGGGGATGGAATTGCAAAGCTACAATTTCACTGTGAAAGGTCTGTGAGGAGAAACTGAGGAAAGAGAAGACTCAGAAAACTGCTGACAAACTGAGAAAGAATATGAAGAGGCATTTCCTAGGACAGTTTTCAGTCATTTTTCAGTTCTTTCGGGCTCTTTTGTCACCCCATTTAGGCTTTTCTTGGAAAGGATGTTGGAGTGGTTTGCGTTTCTCTCTCCAGCTCCAGTTTTACTGATGAGGCAACTAAGGCAAACAAGTGATTTGCCCAGGGTCACACAGCAGGTAAGTGTTTAGACCAGATCTTAACCAAGATGAGTTTTCTTGACTCCAGGCCAGGTACCCCTAGAGAAGGTAAGATAGCTATGGTATTTTTTTTGAAGAAACATTGAATTGTCAACCTGAGTAAGCCTAATTGAACTGCTCTGGAACTGGCTACCTGTGATCTTTCTCCCAGTTGATATATTGTAAGTAATTATCCTTTATTATTTGTTACATTGTTAATAAACATTGTATAGCTAGTAACCTTGATGTTTGCTTAAGTCTATGAGATGAGGAGTTTTAAGCGAAGTGAAATCTTACACTGCAAGATATTTCTCTGGTTTATTTCATAAATGGTATTTAATAAACTGTGAGCATTGTTCAGAACTATTTGACTAAGAGATGTTGCAATTTTAGTGATTTATGAGGGAATGTCAAAACATACCTCTTGATTGCCTTAGAACCCTAGATCAGAATAATAGTCATGAGTCAACTACCAAGAAGGTGCTACTAGCAAGAAGGAGCAACTAGGTAGAATTTGGTGGAGTACACCATCAGTGTAGGATACCACCCGGTACTCCCAACCATGTTGAGTGGAATGGTGACGCCCTCTCATAGAATCTGGATCTCAGCCTTTTCTGTGAGTTAAGTGGGATGAATGGGGGTGGGGACCTTTTGGCTTGGCTCAGGGCTTCTGATTGACAGCTAGGCCTAAATTTCAGTTTACTAAAATCACCTGAACTGTGTCCTAGTCAAATAAGGATGAAAGTGTTCTTAAGAATTGTGATTGGCTCAACTAGCGTTTTCTTGTCCCTTGTACCTGGGTTAGATTTCTCTCAAGATTGTGAGCCTGGACTCCACCAATGAGAGTAAAAGGTCATGGGGGGGGGGGAGGGTTGCATTAGGGTATAAAAGCTAAGTTCTGCCCTCTGGCCACCGCCTCTCCAAGCTTTCTGTTTCTACCTTGAGACCTCGGACTCTTAATTAATTGCTGGCAGGTGGTCTCACCCTACACAATGCCGATGCTAAAAAACAAACAAAAATAAAACCCTAATACCCTTGTAATGAGGTCAAACAAGGAGAGGCAAAATATTTAGCAATTCAACAAATCTCAAGCCCCCTACCATGTGTAAGACATGGCCTCTCTCCAGGAGCTTGTCTTCTGCTGCTGAGGGACACGTGTACACAGATAAATGAATACAAGGCAATTTAAAGGATGGAACACTAGAAAATGAAGGGATAAGAGAAGGCTTCACAAAGGAAGTGGCACCTGAGGGATAGCCCGAAAGGATTTTGAGAATCAGGGAGGGTGAGGAGGACACGCATTCCAGGCATGGCATTTAGCTTGCAAATGCGTAATAGAAAGGTTATTGTTTTTGGTACTGGCTAGTAGTGATTTGTTGCCCAGTAGCGTTTGACTTTCTTTGTGACCACGTGGACCATAGCAAGCCAATACTGTCCACAGGGTTTTCTTGGCAAAGATTTTGGAGTGGTTTGGCAATTCCTTCTCCAGTAGACTAAGGCAAACAAAACAGGTTAAGTGACTTGCCAAGGATCACACAGTTAAATGTATAAAGGTCAAATTCAAACTCAGGTCTTCTGGACTCCAGGCTCAGTACTCCATCCACTGAGTCATCTAGCTGCCTCGTAGTCAAATCTTCTAATAATTTTCTTTAAGAGATTTTTGCTGCATATACAACTTTTTTTTTTCCTGATGTCAGAATTGGTACAGCTTTTGAGCTTCCTTAGATGTTTTCTATAATAATGACTTTCAGAGATACAGCAGAAAATTTGTCAAATACCAGTAACTCACTATGGTCAGACAGAGTTTGTTCAGTAATTAACTTCTTGCCATCACTGTATGCACAGAGGGAAGGCTTATTCTTAGAGGAATCAGGAAAGGTTTCATGGAATTTTATATTAACACATTGTTTTTTGTTTCATTTCCTCATTTCAGAAAAGCAGTCTAGCCTCTGCTATTTTGTGACTGGATTAGACTGGCTGTATTCATACTCCTCTGCAGCCATGATGAAGTAACACTGTCACCTCGTGATCACACAAGAAGCAGGTGTTCTTAAAATGAATGTGACATACCAAACCTCATACACACAGATCTAGCAGATGTCAGTAAGGACTAACACAGTAACAGGAAACACCACAGCACTGGTCAAAAAAAGAATGTTTGCATTGTAGTATCCGGCATATTAAAAAAAAAATCTATTTCCCTTGCCTTCCTTGACCCAACATAGCATGAGTACGCAAAGCTGGGAGAGGTATTTCCTTATAGAAAAATCAGGGAAACAACACTGAAACCATGGAGCAAGTTGTAAGCCACAAACCGTACATTGGTCTACTGACACCAGATACCTGGGTACCTAAGAGAAGCACTATCCTAGTGTACCTGCATGCACATGTATACAATAACACATGCAAGAGCCAACATGACACAGTGGAAAGTGTGGTGGCTTTGGACGGACTCAGAGACCCCTGACTTAAATCAGCCTGAACTGAGATTTAATAATAATCAAACTGTTCCTTTTTTTTTCCCCAAGAATGAAGTACTGATATGTGTGTGTGTTAGAAAACTACTTTTAAGATTGGGGGAAGGCTGAACATACCATTGTCTGAATATAATAGAATGTTACGGTATAATAGGAAATGACAAGGAATCCAGAGAAACATGGAAGGATGTGTATGAACTGATGCAGAGCAAAATGAGGAAGGGGCAGCCTCAGGAGGTAATGGTATGCTGTAGAAGGGGTTTTATTCAGGTACAGGTTAAACTCAATGACTTCTGAAGTTCCTTCCAACTACAAAATACTGTAATTGTTATACTAAGGAAAAAACCAAGGTGTGTTTCTCCCCTTAAAAGGTTTTCCTACTGCTAGGAAAAAGGGGAAGAAATTATCAGTGTTATTTTGGGGGAAATATATGTTACCAGCTAAAGTAAAAAACATGCCTAGTCTGAATCTTGTAGATACTATTTCGTTTTGCTTCTGTCAGATGTCATTCTATTTCATGTATTTGAAGTGGCGGAGAGAAGGAACATTTCTGCCAGCTTTTTCTATTGAAATGAAGTGAAGCATAGGCTGTGGCTAAAGGTCCTCAACCAGCTAATGTTCTCTGAAATGAGCAAATTAGCACACTGTATTCATCTTAATATTTTTGTTTTCATACTAATGATCTATTTAAGAGATGTTTACTTCACTCAATAAGAATATTTAGTCCATAAAATTAGTTTTTACTGAGCTTGGAAAATGGTAGCTTATGCTTGTGTTTAGTCTTTCAATTTCAAAGCTAATCTTGTTTTAATTAGGTAATAAAGAAATTGTTATTGAGATCTTAATGCAAGATACTGCTAGGGTTACGTGGTATACATAATAAAAAATGCCTGCCCTACAATGAGGCTAATAGTCTAATTCAAAACTGTATTTTTATGTTTGAAAAGCCCCTGGTGACAGCAGCTGTAAGTAAATAATCAGTTTTACATCTCAAATATCAAGTATCCTAGGAGTAAAAAGCTACCATACTTAGTCGAAAATATTCATGTGGTACACAGTGGTTATCTAGTCTAACCTACCCAGTGTGAAAATATATGCTACAATAGTTGAAACATGTGGGTCATTCGATCTGCTTAATAATTCCAATGACTAGGAACTCAGTACCTCACAGACAGCCTTTTCTGTTTTTAGATAACTAAGTGTTAAGGAGTATTTCTTTACATTAAGACAAAGTCCTCCTCCTATTTTATTACAATGATTTTTCTGGTTACTCATAGATATCAACCAATTGATGGAATTTTTAAGCCCAAGCTATTTTGACTGTTCTAGGGGTGAACATGCCTGTAATATAAAATGGCAGACTAGGAAGATTGATTAAACATAGCTAAGTAACATTTCAATTTAGAGAACAGAACAGCTAAAATTACTTCACCTTGGGTCCATGCCTACAACTTCTGGGAATAGATTTTAAAGGTCTTTGAATATGCTTTTTTAAAAAAATTTTTCATATATTTCTCATAATTCTTTCATTATGTTTGGTTTTCTTTGTAACCTTGTGTATTTTATTCATTTAAAAATATCATTCGGAGATGATCTCCATAGGCTTTACCAAACTGCCAACAAACACGCTTAAGGATCCCTGATCTGAAGGATGGTTTATCACTGAAGTTATCTGAAAAGGAGTTTTAGAGGGAAAAAGCCAAGCAGGATAACTTGGAAACTAATATGACAAAGGTACAATGTACTTAAAAGGGAGCATCATGCTTTCCTACACATTAAATCTTCTTTTTTCTTCTTTGTTGCCTTTGTTAGTGTTTGTCAGGTTTGGACCAATAAACAATAAAAATTTATATTAAATGAAAATAAATTTAAAAGTAAAGAGGAAACGCTGAAATTAATCGACCAAAAAAGGAAGGAAGGGAGGAAGGAAGGAAGGGAGGAAAAAAGAAGACAGGCATTTATTAAGCATCTGTTATTTGCTAAATACTTTACAAATATTATCTCATCGGATCCTCACAAATGCCATGGGAGGTAGGTGCTACATTATATCCATTTGATGGTTCAGGAAATGAAAAGGTTAAATAACTTGCCGAGGGTCATAGAACTAGTGAGTGTCTGAGGCTGCACTTGAACTCAGGTCTTCCCTTCATCAGATCCAGTGCTCTATCTTCTATGCCACCTAGCATTTGTTGTTTATTGCTCTGTTTACTGAACATTATTTAGGTTCTGCACAGTGGCTACACCCAGGTAAAGCTGTCTCAGTAAAACCAGGTTAAGGGCAACCAACAGGCCTCAAACCCAGTGGTGAGTTAGGGGGATGTCTACTCCAAGTGTGTGGTGACTTCCCCTGGCCTGGCAGAATGGACAGATGAGAGTAATTTGTTCCAATGACCATGTTGTTCTTGAAGAGGACCAGTGACATCATAGTGTGATATCTTGACTTTCTTGTGACTCTTCCAGAGTCATAGAAGTCCAGTAGCAAGACAAAAGTCAAGTCAAGATGACTGATAATGGCCCAGGATATAGTGGATGACCTTGGCCTTCATAAATTAAGATTTTCCCCTTTCCTTAGTTTGTCTGAGGCAACACCCAGTCAATGGCTAAGCAACTAGGTAAGAATGAGACAAAAGATGGCCTAATTTACCTTTGCAAAAATGTCAGTCTGGAAGGGGAAGACCCTCAAAGTTTCTGGCCAGAACAGGAAACAATTGCTATATACATTCTTTCTAAGCCATCAAAGTCTAAACAATGAGCCATAGAGGCTTGGGGTGAGGGCTATTATTGGCCATTCAAGGAAAGCCAGCAGGTTTAAAGATAGTCAAGTAGCTCCATTTGAAACACAATGCACTGGTCTAGAGAATCACTGGCTTCTTTTAAAACTATTATTTTTTTAAGCTTATTTTTTCAGAACTTTATTTCAAGAAATTATACATGAAGACTGCACAGAACAGAAAGTAAATTGTCCTAGCTTTTAGGAAAAAATAATCTATCCCTCAGCCCAAAATATTTTACAAAATTTAAGCAACCAAAATTTATATTCCTATAGATAGAGCTCCCACATGTAAGGATGTGGCAGTCCAAGGCGCTGTGGTTGTATGTGGCTGCAAGAGAGGCAGAACAGACATCTCTAGCCTAATCTTCCCCTACCTTCTCCAAGAGAGACTTTCATTCCTGCCAGCTGCTTCTTTTCAGAGCTAGTTCCCAGGGTCTGCAAGCCCTTGGTTCTTCCACAGTGGCAGGACCCAAAACACCACTCTCCCAGTTCCTTAGGTTCCCAAATTAGGGTTCATTCTGGCCTTCTCACTATCTCTCAGGCCCCAGATCCAAGCTGTTACCATGGTCTGTCCATTGTACCTCTGCAGCAACTCCCTAATAGTCTCCTTTCTCTCCTGATAGTGCCACCACCCTGGTGCAGGTCCTCATTACCTCACACCTAAACTACTGCAATATCTGCAATGTGTGGTGGGGGAGTAGAGGGGTTTGTCTGCCTCAAGTCTCTCCCTAGTCTAATCCAGCTTCCATTCAGCCACTACAGATACAGTACTACAATCAACAGTGATCTTCATGAAGCATGGGGCCAATCATGTCATCACCACTCCTCCTCACCCCCAATAAACTCTAGTGACTCTGTTGCCTCCAGGAGCAAATACAAAATTCTCATTTGGTGTTCAAAGCTCTTTGTAATCCACTGGCTCCTACCTTTCTGGGCTTCTCACACCTTATTCCTTTACAAGTACTCTTTAATCCAATGGCCATGAAGATTCTGTAGAGTACTTAGAGCTTGGTCAGGCATGGAAGACACCAAGGTCATCCACTGCATCCCAGGTCATTGGCAGTCATCTTGATTTTTGTCTTGCCACTGGATATCAATAACCCTGGAAGAGAGACTGAGACTGACAACTTTACACAACTCTACACTGATCTTTTCTGAAAGGAAGGACAAACAACATTTAGGTTCTATATGGGAAGATCAGAGATTTGTTGATGTAACCCAACTGGACACAGGTCTATAACATTCAAAGGCTTTTCACTGATTCTATGTGACTTTTTCTTCCTGAAGTTCTTTTTGAAAAGTAAAATATGGCAAAAAGAGATATACAAGACCTTAGCACCAACCCATATATGAAAAAGATAGGGCTGAGGGCACCTCTGTCTATCTGGAACTATACCTGGTCTCTTTCACTGCTTATGAGAGAAGAGGGAAAAACTCAGTTTACATTTAATTTAACAAATTAAAACCATAGAAATTCATTAAGTGTCTCCTAATAAAGAGCCCAAATCAGCCTCTGCAACTTCAACTTCCTTTTTCCTAGTTGTACCTTTTGTGGTCGAGCAAAACAAGTCAAATCCTACTTCCAAATTTAGAGTCTTTAAACATCTGAACAGAGCAGTCAGATCCTGGCCTCTCAAGCCACACATTTCTACTTCTCCAGGCTCAATATCCCAGTTTGTTCAACGGCTCTTTATGAAGCATGATAGATAGGATGCTGTCATGTTTACCAATGTACTGCCTTGAGTATAGCCCCAAGAAATCCTCAAATGTAGTTTGACCAGGGCAGAGTACAGTAGGACCCCCCTAGTTCTGGAGGTCTTCTCTTGCCTTATTGCTGAGAGTGCTAGAGCCAGCTATGTCTTGAAATCAACACTTGTTACAAATTGGGGTTTGATTTATTATTTCATTCATTGTCTATTAGTTTTTCAGTCTTGTCTAACTCTTATGACTTCATTTGGGGTTTTCTTGGCAAAGATACTGAAGTGTTTGACCATTTCTTTCTGCAGTTCATTTTACAGATGAGGAAACTGAGGCAAACAGGGTTAGGTGATGTTTTAACAATGCAGCTAGCAGCTTCTGTGGAGGTGCAAGATCCACCAACTAGCACTTAGAAAGCTGCCAGCAGCACCCAGAAAGCACAGGTTCTTTTGATCTGCTTAACTAAGAAAAGCAAGGTGAAGGGGTTTGACAAACTCACTTTAATCCAGCACACAAATATCATTCACTTGGTTCAGGGGAAAAAGCCAGCACCCTGAACTTCAGAGCAAATTACAAAGTACAAACATCAACAGACAGACCCAATACAGATTCATAGTTACCAACATCTAGGTTCAGCCCAAGAGCTCAGAAGAAGGGCTGGGCCAGAGTCACCTGCCACCACTGCTTCAGGAATGAGCTCCAAGGAGGAGGAGGCCAAGCCCTGGTTTTATATCTTTTTCAGGGTCAGGAGTGAGTCACACATGGGACTCACCCACGTGACCTAAAATCTTCACAAAGAGGCAGACTTAAACCCACGTGGTCTAAGAGCCTCTGTTATCCCAGACGTATAAACTAGGCCCTCCCTGGAGTTAGCCCCACCTTGGGCCCCACCTTACCAACACAGGTGACTAGCCAAGGGTCACACAGTAAGTATCTGAGGCCAGATTTGAACTCAGGAAGATGAGTCTTTCTGACTCCCAGGCCTAGCACTCTGTGCAATGCACTATCTACCTTTCCCTAAGGATTGTCTAGATTGAAGAAAATGTTGATGCATATTTAAGTTAAAAGTGTGTGTTCTTACATTTCCCCCCCAGAGAATTTGATTATTAAACATTTATCAGCACATCCTTATATTGTTCTATAAACATTACTTGGACTTAGCAGGAGTGCAGTGGAAGGCTCAGGGAAGGAAGTCATCACCAGACTGGAGGCCTAAAGGCTATAGGTTAACCAGGAGGGCCACAACAACAACAGCAACAACGACTGGCCTTCATGTGGCACTTTAAGATTTGCAAAGTGCTTCACAACCATTATCTCTTTTGAGCTCCCAGCACCCCTCCTAAGATTACAATCAGTTTTCTTGGCTTCTATATAATGGGTTTTTTTTTTGGAGGGGAGAGGGCAGGGCAATTGGGGTTAAGTGACTTGCTCAAGGTCACACAGCTAGGAAGTGTGTCAAGTATCTGAGGCCGCATTTGAACTCAGGTCCTCCTGACTCCAGGGCTGGTGCTCTACTCACTGAGCCACCTAGCTGCCCCTATATGATGATTTTGAGTCATATCAGGCCTATTAAACCTTAAGATCTTTCTCTTAGGAACAACTGAACACAAGTAGATAGAGTACTACTACCAATAGTAATAACTAGTATTTATATAATACTTTAAGGTTTGTCAAATTTACAAATATCATCTCATAAATATTACAAATATCTCATTTGAGTCTCACAACAACCCTGAGAAGTCAGTGCTATCATTATTATCTCCATTTTACAGTTGAGGAAACTGAGGCAGACAGATCAAGTGACTTCACCAGGGTCACACAGCCAGTTGATGTCTGAAGCTGGATTTTCATTCAGTTCTTTCCTACTCCAGGCCCAGCACTCTATCCGCTATACTACTTAGCTACCTCTTAATAAATCCATAAGCAAAAACCAACCGGGGGAATCACAAGAGTTTATCGAATAGGGGAAATGACATTGTCAGGCCTGTGCTTTATTTAGGAAGATAAATTGGATGCCTAAGTTAAGGGTAGATTAGAGCAGGAAGACACAAGACAGGCAGACCAATCAGTGGGCTGCTGAATAATCCAAGCCTAAGGTAATGAGGACCCAAAGCAGAGTGATCACAGCATCAGGGAAGAGAAAGGGAATCAAAAAGAAACAGTAAAAGTTAAATAAAAGGGAGAAATTAAAAGGGACTAATCATGGGTAAAGAGATTGACATTCTAATAGGGAAAGATGATAGGTGTCTCCTCAGATTTTATTCACCAAGGTGTGTTGAGGCGAATAAGACAGAGCTTGGGAGTGGTTTTATTACTTTGATGATCTTCAAAGAAGAAAGCAGAGGAGGGAGGAGAAAAGGAATACATTAATGAAGAGAGGGAAGAAAGGATGAAGCTTATTTCACATAATCAATGCATACAAGACAGACTACAAGCAAAGAAGAAGGGCTAAGGTGAACAGGCAATACCAAAAGCTCACTTTTATTTTAACTGTCAAAATGAGGATAGAATCAACACACAGACTGATGTATATTCAATTCAGTAGGGAAGTAGGTTGTGTTTGTCCTTCGTTCTCAAAGAGGACCATGACATCAGGACAATGATGACATGACTTGCAGTTGACTTTGATTTGAGTGAGGGAGGGCTGTGCAAGGTCACCAGCCTCATTTTCTGCTCCAGAGCCATCTGGATCTAGTGACCGGATATTCATTAGGACAACTGGAGATGGCCCAGGATGCAGTGGGAGACCTTGCCCTTTTAGGCTAAGGCCTTTTCAAGTTCTCACTTTCAGTGAAGTAATACCCATTCAGTGAATAGGCCTCTTTAGGAAGCGAGTCAAGTGATGGCCTCTTTAATTAGAAAAAAGAAAAGAAAAAATAATGGGGGGCAGGGTAAGAGTGAGGGTAAATTTAGGGAGAGACCAATTATAACACATGATCTTCATACAGCTAGAAATCTTTAAAGCCACAGAAGAGAATAAAAGTGGCATGATAAACAGTACAAGAAAGCCCATTTGGGCACTACTGTGAAGGCCAACCCATTTGGAGAAGCATGCTATGCAAAAGGAATTGTATTAGAGAAGTTCGTTTGGAAGCCAAGCAGCCCATTGGGGCCATCAAAAACTGTGTAAAGAGTAGCTGATTAAGAATGCTTCCTTCTCCCCCAACCCCAATCATTGCTTTTGCCCTGAATGGTGGTGCTTAAGGAAAATGACATTTTGGTTGCCGGATTAGGTTGTAAAGGTCATGCTGTTTTTCTGGACTCTGCTTTAGGATTGTGAAAATCATCCACTTTTCTCTTCTGGTATTGCACAAACTGAAAAAGAAAAGACCAAAATCATAAAAATCGTATGATGCTATTGTCACAGTTAAAAGTTTTCATGAAAAGAATTTATGATTTTTTTTTCCACTCATAAAATGCTTCTTCAGAGTTGGAATAACTATAATTTATTTTTTATT
The DNA here is from genome assembly GCA_028646595.1 of Phalanger gymnotis. NCBI lineage: Eukaryota > Metazoa > Chordata > Mammalia > Diprotodontia > Phalangeridae > Phalanger > Phalanger gymnotis. The sequence goes on along the minus strand of CM053623.1, from coordinate 163,993,806 downwards.
TAGTATTTTATTTTCCCTAGTTACGTGTAAAAACAATTTTAACGTTCATTTTTAAAACTTTGAGTTCCACATTCTCTCTCTCCCTCCTCCCTCCCCCTCACCTCATTGAGAAAGCCAGCAATTCAATATAGGTTATACATATGTACATGCAAAACAATTCCGTAATAGTCATGTTGTGAAAGACTAACTGTATTTCCCTCCATACTATTCCCCCTCTTGTTTATTCTATTCTCTCTCCTTTCACCCTATCCCCCCTCAAAAGTATTTCGCTTCTGAGTACCCCTCCCCCAATCTGCCCTTCCTTCTCTTATCTCCCTCCCTCCCCTCCACTTTCCTGTAGGGTAAGATAGATTTCTATACCTACGGAATAATTATGTTTTAAAGTTAGAACTGCCTAACTAACATTGTCAGCAAAACTGATAGTTACTAGTGGCTTAATGATATGTACAATCAATAAGCATTTTAAGCACCTACTATGTGCTCAGACTATAAGTGCAAAAGTGAGATAGCTCTGCCTTCAAGCAGATCGTATTCTACTTAGAAAATACAACTTTGTATTTATGAGCCAAACCAAAATCTTATTACTGTTGTTACATTGGATTAATTAAAATTTTAAGTAGATTTCCCAATCAGTGTAAAACTGATTAAATCATTTGAACTGGACATATTTATGTGCTTTCAGACACAAGTTCTGGGGAGGAATACCTCAGAAATTGAGGATTTAAATATTTAATGGGTTATTCTGAATTTTAAAATCCCTTTAAAATTAATTTCAAATAAAGATGACAAAGTAGCAATGCTTTAAAGCCAATATTGTGAGCCTTTTTGTTTCTAGATATTAACTAATTTTGGTAAAGAAAGTATGAGCTTGTGTTTGTGTGTGTGTGTGTGTGAGTTGTGAATATATACACAGTTACATGTTGTGCCTGCAGTACTTTTATTATAATATAGCTAAAATGGATTCCTCTCCTCCCCTGCCTTACAAAAGTAAAAACCACCTGCAACAAAAACCTTAGAACCAACGTATTGGTAGCAAAAGCCCAAGGCTAAAGCATCCCCTAAAATACCTGATCCATTTGGACACAAGGGGATGCCAAACACAAGTGACAAGGATACTATCATTCTAGATGATTCCCAAGGGGAGTGATACAAGTGTTCTTTCAGAATCTCCCTGTCATCAGTCAAATAAGCCTTAGGGTCTATAGATGGTTTTGTTATGTTCTGATGATTTTAAAAGAAGGGAAAGAGGTAAAGATTACTAGGGTGAAAGGGGGAGAAAGGTGGAGGAACATATTTCACTAGAGTACTTCCAACAGATATATCAAGGCACCCCAGTTTCCATCACAGTAAGGGAAGGATTTAGAGAGCTGACCCCCAAAGGAAAACATTATGAGCATTTGGAAATCATTACCTATATAGACCCTTTAACCAATCTCCCTGCAGGTTATTTTGTGTAGGACTAAATGAAAATCCATGGAGTTGACCAAGCCATCCACTATAGTTATACTAAACAAAATCAGGTCATGGGAGAGGTAAAAGATATTTCCTTCCTATTGATGGAAATGAAGGAGATCTGAATACTACAATGTGCTACCTCCTATCACAACAACCATATGTGGCACATGAAAGATGGACTCCTAAGAACTTTATCAGGATTAGGGAGGTTAAAAGGAGTTTATATAGACAGAGGGCATGGATGTGAGTCAGTTTTGCTGGAATTATATATATATATATATATATATATATATATATATATATATATATATATACACATACAAATATATATTCTTCCTCACACTTTCATATGTATATATATATATATATATACATATACATGTATATATATATATGAAAGTGTGAGGAAGAAGGATGCATTGTTAGAAGGGGAAGAGGAGAGATAGAGTAAGGAAAATTTTTCTCACATAAAGGAGGTGTGCAAGGAAGGGCTTTTACAATGGAGAAGATGGGGAGGGGACAATGCTAGAATCTTTTGTTGGAACTGGCTTTAAAAAGGAAGAATATATATTCAGACTCAGTTGTGTATTGAAATGTAACTTACGCAGTTGGGAAATAGGAGGGGGAAAAGACCAAAGAAAAGAGGGAGGGCAATAATAAAAGGAAAGATGGATTAGGCGAGGTAGTAGTTAGAAGCAAAATAGATTTTTGCAGAGGTATGGGAAAAAAGAGAAAGAAGAAAAACCAGAAGAAGATGGGATGAAAGGGAAAAACACAGTTAGTAATCATAATTGTGAATGTGAATGGGAATAAGTTCACCCATAAAATAGGAGCAGATAGCAGAATGAGTTAGGAAACAGAATCCAACAATATGTTTACAAGAGACATACTTGAAACAAAAGACACACACAGGGTTAAAATAAAGAGCTGGAGCAGAATTTAATATGCTTCAGCTAAACTAAGAAAAGGCAGGTGTAGCAACCATGATCTCAGAGAAAGCAAAAGCAAAAAAAAGACCTAATTGAAAGGAGCAATCAGGAAAATTACATTTTGCTAAAAGGTATCATAGACAAGTAATACTAAAAAATTTTACAAGTTTCCCTGTTAAAAGCCTCATTTCTCAAAATTGAGCCAAATTTATAAAAATAAAAGCCATTTTTTTCAGAAGAAATCAAAGCTATCTATAGTCATAGGAAAAATGCTCTAAATCAGTATTGATTAGAGAAAGGCAAATTAAAACAACTCTGAAGTACCACCTCATACCTATCAGAAATGACAAATGAGTAAAGGAATGAGGGAAAAATAGATACACAAATGAACTGTTGGTAGAATAGTGAACTGGTCCAACCATTCTGTAGAACAACTTGAAACAAGTCCCCAGAAGCTATAAAACTGAACATACCCTTTGACCCAGCAATACCACTACTAAGTCTATATGCCAAAGAAATTTTAAAAAAGGAAAAGGACAAATGGACAAAAATATTTATAGCAGCCTTTTTTGTGTGGTGGCAAAGAATTGGAAATTGAGAGGATGATTATCGACTAGGAAATGACTGAACAAATTGTGGCATATGATTGTGATGGAGTACTATTATGCTGTGGGAAAAGACAAGGGAGTGGCTTCTAAAACACGTGGCTAATCTCTATGAACTAACTGATGCAAAGTGAAGTAAGAAGAACTAGATCATGTGCATAGTAACAGTAATGTTGTAAAGACAATCGACTGTGAAAGATTTGGCAACTTTCACCAATATAATGATCCAAGACAATTCCAAAGGACTCAAGATGAAATGCTATCTACCTCCAGAGAGAGAAGTGATAAAGCATGAATCCAAATTGATGTATAATTTTCTCACTTTATTATTACTATTATTTTGCTTTTTAAAAATGTGGCTAATATGTTTTATGGCTAATATGAAATTTGGTTAATATAAAATTGGTTTGTCACAGCCGTGTGGAGAAAAGGCTGCAAGGACAGTCAGCAGCAGGAGGCTTCAGCTGTAAGATTCTTTATTGGTTGGAGGAAGCCTCCATCTCATTGGATAAAAGCTTCAGTGGCAGCAGTTGGCTTCCAGTGTTGCCTAGATTTTGAGAGAGGTGAAGTCTTCCAGAAATGCACATTGCCTGTATTGCCTGTTCTTTTTGCTACAAGCTAACTGATCATTTCAGTATCCTGGTGAGTAGAGCTAGTTGGGTTTATCTGCTTTGAGCCCAAGCAAATTTTCTGAGTTCTGTTCGCAGTAATAAATACAATGCCATAATTTGGTGAATGAATAGCTGGCTCTTTTTGTTTGCTTTGTCCGGACAGACAGGCTGATTAACTTTGTAGTTCTCTTGTTTAAAGCTAGCTGAATTAATAGTATAAAATTTCCTAAGCACCCTTCTAAGGGTGATTGTGAGTTGAAGGGGCTTGGAAATGCTTTGTTGTTTTGATGGTAGAAGAAAAAAAATTGCCAAACAGAAAAGCAGCGGAGATCAGAAGCCAGTAGCTAGTAAGAGGCTTTTTGAGGCACAGCTCTTGAAATGGCCCATGACATCAAAGCCTAAAGTGAAGAAATGTGAATTACTTAATGGGTTTTCCTCCTGCACATAGTGCCCACTGTCCCCTAGAGATAGTGAATGCATTTGTGGAAGAGTGTGACCCCGGTTCATGTGGAGATTGTGGTGTATTTATTATTCTTGTATTTACCTTAATATGTGAATACCTGGAGATGTTACTAGTATTTCTTTTGCCTTATTATTAAGTAAATGGTTATATTTAAGATCTTAAAATATCATTACTGTGAGAGGGTAGGTTTATGAAAGGAGGCAGCTAGGTAGATAAAGGTGCTGGAGCCTGGAGTCAGGAAGACTCATCTTCTTGAGTTCAAATCTAGCCTCAGACACTTACTAGCTGCGTGACCCTGAGAAAATCACTTAACCCTATTTGCTTCAATTTCTTCCTCTGTAAAAATGAGCTGGAGAAGGAAATGACAAACTACTCTACTTTCTTTGCCAAGAAAACCACAAATGGGATCACAGAGAATCAGAAACAACTGAAAACAACTGAATAACAACAAAAGGTTTCTGTAAATGAAGAGAGAGATTGGTTTTAACTATGTAATGTTATGCTTCTATGGTAACTTAGTGTAAGGGTAGGTTGGAGTCAACAAATTAGCTCAGAAAGTGAGTAAATGTCCAGATGTCAATGTGAGAGGTATAGCATGCCCACTGGGTGCCCACTTCATACATATGTTTTGCTCATATAAAATGAAACTCAAACTTGGAGACATTCTTAGAGCTTGAACTTGGGAAGGGAGCAAATGTGGCAATTTGTGAACAATTTATGAGAGAAGCCAGCCATACCATTAGGAGTGGAGAGCCATACAGGCTTTTGGGGATTGGTGCCCATTTACCTGTCTTTCCCTTGACTCTCCATATGTGAAGATTTATACTGGAATTTTTTTTTTCTTTAGTTTCCCAATGGCATGTGTTTGCTCAGCATTGGATTTTTTTTCAGTTGATTTCCTTTTCATTTCACAGAAAAGTACCCTTTGACCCCAAAGGTCCCACTTTTGTTGTTGTTCTATCATTTTCAGTCATGTCCACCTCTTCATGACCCCATTTGAGGTTTGCTTGGTAAAGAAAGTAGAGTAGTCTTGTTAGAGTCCGTTAACTTGCGAATGGAAAGAGACCAGGGACAACAGGAATAGGCAATCACCTAGAGCTCTTTATTACTGGCATGCCAGGGCCTCCATCCTAATGATGAAGACCCCGACTCCAGGTTTAAGGCAGAATTTATAGGG
>CM053623.1:163969516-163988066 GCA_028646595.1 Phalanger gymnotis | reverse complement strand
AGACAAACCCAGGAACTATATGAACACAACTATAAAACACTTTTCACACAAATAAAATCAGATTTAAACAATTGGAAAAATATTAATTGCTCATGGGTAGGCTAAGCCAATATAATAAAAATGACAGTACTATCTAAATTTATTTATTCAGTGACATACCAATAAAATATCAACAAGAATTATTTTATAGAGCTAGAAAAATCAATAAAAATTCACCTAGAAGAACAAAAGCTTGAGAATATCAAGTGAATCGATGGAAGACATACCAGATCTCAAACTGTATCATAAAGCAGTAATTATCAAAACAATCTGCTACTAAGAAATAGACTGGTAGATTAGTGGACTAGATTAGGTACAAATTACATTGTAGTAAATGACCATAGTAGTTTAGTATATGATAAACCCAAAGATCCAAGCTTTTTGAACAAAAACTCATTATTTGACAAAAACTACTTGGAAAACTGGAAAACAGTATGGCAGAAACTAGGTATAGACCAACATCTCACCCCATACATAAAGATAAGTTCAAAATGGGTACACGATTTACTCATAAAGGGTAACACCATAAGCAAATTAAGATAGCATGGAATGGTTTATCTGTCAGATTTATGGATAAGAGAAGAATTTAGGACCAAAGAAGATATAGAGAACATTACAAAATGTAAAATAGATAATTTTGATTATATAAAATTAAAAGTTTTTACATAAACCATTGCAACCAAAATTATAAGGAAAGCAGAAAACTGGGCAGAGGGTGGGGGGATTTTGCAACAAGTATCTCTGATAAAGGCTTCATTTATCAGATATGTAGAAAACTGAGTAAAATTTATAAAGATACAAGTCATTCCTCAAATGGTCAAAGGATATGAACAGAAAGTTTTGAGACAAAGAAATCAAAACTAGCTACAATCCTATGAAAAGGTATTCTAAATCATTATTGATCAGAGAAATGCAAATTCAAGCAACTCTGAGGTACCACCTCATACCTATCAGATTGGTTAATATGACAGAAAAGGAAAGTGATAAATGTTGGGAGAGGATGTGGGAAAACTGGGAGAGTACTGTTGGTAGAGTTGTGAACTGATCCAACTATTCTGAAAAACAATTTGGAACTATGTCCAAAGGGCTATAAAACTGGGCATACTCTTTGATTCAATAATACCATTGCTAGGTCTTTCTTCCAAAGACACCCCTCCCCCCAAAAAAAGAGCGCAAGAAAAGGACTTATTTTATAAAAAAATTATAACAGCTATTTTTGTGTTGGCTAAGGATTGGAAATCAAAGGGAGGCCCATCAATTGGGGAATGGTTAAACAAGCTAGGGTATATGATTGTAATGGAATATTACTGTGCTATTAAGAAATGACAAGCAGAATGATTTCAGAAAAACCTGGGAAGACTTACATGAACTGACACATAGTAAAGTGAACAGACCCAGGAGAATGTCTACACAGTAGCAGCAATACTGTTTGATGAATTGTGAATGACTTAGCTATTCTCAGCAATATAATGATCCAAAACAATCCCAAAGGACTACTGATATTGATTGAATACAGACTAGAGCATGCTATTTTTTCACTTTCTTTTATTTTTTTCTTTTATTTGAATCTTCTTATGTATAATGACTAATATGGAAATGTTTTGCATAATTGCAAAACCAAATCCATATCCCTGGGACTCTAGAGTTTTTGTTTGCTTACTTTTTGCCTTTTCCTAAAGAGAAATGTTTAGAAAGGGTTTTAGATTAGAGAAAAAGATTTATTTTAAAAATATTTTCAGTTAAACCGAAAGGAAAGTTTTAAATATACATTCACACTGAATATCAAAACACCAAGTAACAGAAAAATAGGCTTTGCCCTCTGGGTTTAAAATCATAGCTTTAAAGCTGGAAGGGACTTCAGAAGCCATTTAGTACTAGCTCAGTGGTGCAGTGGATAGAAAGACAAATCTTCCTGAGGTTAAATCTAATCCCAGACACTTACTAGCTGGGTGACCCTGGGCAAATCACCTAACCCCTGTCTCCCTCATAATAACATGGCAATTGAAATTTATGTAGCAACCCCAACAGTTTCCAGTCTGGCTGGTTAATCAGTTTGTTGGGAGGGCTGTCAACAAGACGGCTGCACACACTTTGATCTCACCTCCTTGTGAGAAAGTGAATAAGAATCAAGAAGGCTCTAGATGCAGGTGGAAAAGGAGAGTGAAAGAGCTAGCTTGAAGTTTAACATTAAAAAAGCAAAACAACTAAAATTTGGCAACTGGTCACATCACTTCCTGGCAAATAGAGGAAGAAGAAATGGAAGCAGTGTCAGATTTTATTTTCTTGTTCTCAAAGATCACTGCAGATGGTGACTGCAACCATGGAATTAAAAGGTGTGTGCTCCTTGGAAGGAAAGCTAGGGCAAATCTGGATAGCATAATAAAAAGCAAAATTGTTGGCAAAGGTCTATATAGTCAAAACCATGGTTTTTCCATCTATGGCTGTGAGAGTTGGACTATAAGGAAAGCTGAGAGCTATAGAACAGATGTTTTCAAATTGCGGTGCTGGAGAAGATTTTTGAAAGGACAGTAAGGAAATTAAATTAGTCAACACTTAAAGAAATTAATCCAAACTGTTCACTGGAAGGTCAGATACTGAAGCTGAAATTTAAATACTTTGGTCACATAATGATAAGACAGAACTCATTGGAAAAGACCCTGATATTGGGAAAGATTGAAGACAAAAGGAGAAAGGGGTGGCAGAGGATGAGATGGATAGATATTGTCATGGAAACAATGTACACAAATTTGGATAGACTTCAGGAAATAGTGGACGATAGAAGGGCATGATGTGCTATGGACCATGGGGTCACCAAGAGTTGTCAGTACTGGACAAATCAACAACCACCTCCTTATGAGTACATGGCAGCAGCTGCCATGCATGCTAACTAATCCATCTCCTCATTTGAAATGTAAGTCAATCAGAATACTTGGGGAGGAACTGAGATGCAATGCCTCATCCCCTTTTGGAGACATAGACCTATCAGAATTGACTTAATCTTATTACAAAGATTTATCTTTAAAAGCATTGGGGTTTAGATTTCAGGGGCTGGTCCCTTGTGGCCAGGCCATCAAAGCACTTCTGTCTTGATGGTTTTTTTTAAAAAAGAAATTCTTTTTAAATTTTCTAACCTTGAGTTTTGTCTCTTTAATCAGGGTGAAGGCCAGGGTATAGAATTTGCCTTGTAACAGGAACTACCTCCCAGGGTTGTTATAAGGACAAAATGAAGTATTTGTAAAATACCTTGCAAAACCTTAATGCTATCATCATCTTTATTATTCTATATGAGAAAATTGAGTTCTAGGAAGGTTAAATGACATATAAGGTTACCTTTGTGGCTTTTCCTCACTGACTCATCTAATGAGATAAAACAAAATAGACTTAAGGTTGAAAATTTGGGAACCCCAACAGCCTGAGCCAGTGAGAACAGTTGGTTAAATTTTCAGTGTGGACATTAACACCTCAAAAATGGACAAGTGTTACAAATCAGAGCTTAATTTATTGTTTTGTTGATTGTTCATAGAGAAATGTTAATAAAGTCGATTAAGCTTAAAAGTGTATAGTGGCACTTTTTTTTCTTCCAAAGAGCTGGTTGTTGAATATTTGCCAATATGTTCTTGTGGAGCCGTCTCACAGCTACTGGACAAGTAACCTGTCTAATCTTCAGAGATTAAATTATGGAATGTGTGCCATTAACTAGGGCAAGGTTTCCTGCTGGGAGAACTAAGCCCCAAGACTGAGAAATGAGTGCAAAGCAAAGACTAAGCCTGAGTCTTGCTAGGGAGAAGGGAATCTTCAGTAGCAAAGATGTTACTGAAGGTAGCTACTACTCTCCATGCAGCGGTCTTTTTTTTTTAATCATGGAACTCTCAGGCAGTCTGGTGAACCTTATGATCCCCTTTTCAGAACAATGATTTTAAATGCACGAAATATACTAGAAACCAATGATATTGAAATACAAAATCAAATCAAGTCCCAGATTAAGAACCCCTGCATAAGGAACAGAAGAACCTGAGAGTAGGTTTTTGCTGGTTCCCATACAAGAATTTCTGCCCTTTCTAAAGAGATCTTGAAAAAGTCTTAGACTTGGAAGGCTGAGAGATTTACATTAAAAATGTAAGTGATTAAAAAAGTAGATATCAATTTTGTTTTAAAAATTGAAGCCAATGGACTTTAAGTTTTAAAAAAAGAAAGTATGGCAGCAACTGTTCTGAGATAGTAAAGGATTTCAGATGATCTAGAAATCATAGATGATGGAAACTACAGCCAAGCAGCATCCAGAGTTAAGAAAGTATGTAGGGACGATGAGTCAAGCAGAACAGGAGCTAATAAAAACAATTTACCAGAGACTACATATGCATCTGGCAAAACTGTATCTGTATGACAATATTAGGCAGCCAGATGGTTCAATGGCTAGAGTGTTGACCCTGGAGTCAACCTGAGCTTAAATCCAGCCTCAGCCTTTTAGCTGTGTGACCCTAGGCAAGTTATTTAACTCTGTTTGTCTCAGTTTTCTCACTTGCAAAATTGATAAAAATAGCATTTATCTTACAGTTGATCAGTGGAGATATCTGTTCAAGGGTTAATGGTCACAGTACAGTCTATATAAATGCTTATTCCCTCCATCTCCTCTAACCCTTGTAGAGGATGGTTGAATTTTGTTTCCACAGAAATTATGTGAAACATGACTTGAAATCATACTGGTGGCTAATGTAAGAGAACTGCTTATGGGGGAGGGGGAGGAATGTTGGCCCCCTGATAATCAGCATCCTTTTCTTTGTTCTGAGAAGGCCTTTTTCCTGTACATCAAAAGAACTACCAGACCAGGTGTCACTCACAAAGGATGAGAATTAGGTCCATTAACCTAGATGAAATCTTAGATAATGGGATTTTTTTTTTTTTATCATTGATGTCCTGGGTTTGAATCTTCAAACTCACAACTTTTGTCGATTCTCTTAGCAATGCTATCTCATCCTACAAATGAGATATCTCATGCTATACAGACATACAGGGAGAAGACTAAAAATATTTTTGGCTTGACTTTTCCTTTTATAAAGAATAAAGTATATGAGGATGAAAGGGTGGCGGTGGAATTGAAATGTGGAAATGAGAAGACGTAATCAGGGGCTGGGGTTTGGTGAACGCTGGAATGCTGATCAGTGGAATTCAAGGCAGGAAATTCAAATCAGGACGATTATAAAAAGTTTTGTAATTATCTTGACGTGTGCTTGTGCCTGTGAAAGGATCCTTTTTCACAAGAGGTTAAAGGCTGACTCACCCTTCAGAAATGACGTGAAATAAAAATCTTTTTTTTTAAATTCACTTATGGCCAGGTGGAATTCTTGGTAAGATGATTATTTCTCACACCCTGAGTTTCAAGACCACTTGAGAACAGACCTGTTGAGAGCTGCCCAAAAAAACTTTGCTAGAAAAACACTGGATTTTTTTCCTGATTTTTTTTTTACTCTTATTAAAAAAATCTTTGAAAAATCATTCTTTGTTATATGGGGTGGTTCTGGAAGGGGGAAAGAGAAAGAGAGAGAGAGATACTAGGGAGAACTTGTTATAATTGTTGTTTTGTCATTTCAGTCATGTCCTACTCTTCATGATCCCATTTGGGTTTTCTTGGCAAACATACCAGAGTGGTTTGCCATTTCTATCTCCCGGTCATTTTACAGATGAGGAAACTGAGGCAAACAGGGTTAAGCAACTGGCTCAGGGTCAAACAGCTAGTAAGTATTTGAGGCCAGATTTGAACTCAGGTCTTCTTGACTTCCATGGCCCAGTGCTCTATCCACTGTGCTACCTAACTGCCCAAAGGAAAATTCAGATGATTTAAAAAACATATTAACAATTTTTAAAAAGGGAGATCAGCAGGTCTGTAGCATCAGAGGTTGAATTGCTTCTCCATGTATGTGGCCTTGCAATATTCCATACACACCCTGGAATACCACATGAGTTTCTGTTGTCCTGTGACACCAATTTGACTGGTACAGTCCCAGTGCCATGTTTCAGTCTCCTGATGGAATGGTACTGTTAGGTTTCGGTTTCTTACTTCCCTTTTCTTTGTTCCTCCTTCTCTGCTCTTCATTCTTTCTTAGATAATTTTAAAAATTCCTTAACTTTGTTGGTCCTATAGTTAACAGGGAAATCTTCTATTGCCATTGTGTCAAAAATAATAATAAATTTGAGCCTGGTGGTGTTCAAATGGAGTAAAGAGATGCATCCCTCCCCTATTATCTGCTCTAAGTATGGAGACAGCACACCCAGACATCTCTGTTTCTGCTGCTCTTCTCCTCCCCTCCCCTTCCCCATGCATAGCAGTTTGTGAAAGCTATCTCTGCTTATTGGTATTCTTCATCTCAATTCCCCAGTTGCCTATATAGAGAAGGAGGTGAGGGAGTGGGGAGGGCAGGGTAGTAGCAAATCTCACAAGTTTGACTAGGAGCTTCACTCAGCAGAATCAACTTGAGGTATTTACAATATGAAGTGCCTATCTTTGTTGAATGTCCTTTTCTTGCCATGGCTAAGTAAATCTCTTTTTATTAACTGTCAAATAACTTGCGAATACCTCATCTTGTTCTGGTGTTGAACCTAAACCACCATGTGACTGGACTGATTCAGACCCAGCCCAGAGCAAGGTTACATGTTCATTTTATTATAGTATTTGTGTAAGATGTTCATCTAAATCTAATTTTTTGCTGGACTATTTTCCTGTTTTTCCAGCAATTCTTAGAAAATATGGACTTCTTTAATATTCATATCATATATTCATTTTAATACATACCTTAGAGTATGATTTTTCTCGTGATTTGTCCTCTTTACCATTAATAGGTAAGTCAGTGGAATATTTTACTCATTTATGAACATGTATGAGTGTAGATAATTCTACTGCATTTTTTCTATTTTTTTTCTCTTTGGTTTTTATAATTGATTTTTAAAGGCATTTTGTTGATGCCTTTTGTTTTTATATTATAGCAATACTATGATCTCCTTCCCCAGACTGAATCCTCCCTTATGAGAAAGAAAAACAATATTAAGTAAAAGCATCTCAAACAGTGGCTATCAAACACCTTAAAACTAGGAATACATATTCATAAAACCCAGAGAATGGAAATATAGCTGATAACTTTGGAAAATTTACAGCCCTAACTCTACCATTTAATTTCTTTGCATAAGAATATTCTAACTTAAAAATACTAGGAAGAAAAGTTATACAAAGCATAAAGGAGATTGGAAGAAATTGTAGCTTTTTAGAGTCAGTTTGGTATCATATGTATAGAACTGGGATATGAGAGGTTACATAATAATGCAACCACCTTATTTTATAGATGAAATCAGAGACCCAGAGAAGTAAAGTAATTTGTCCAAATTCACAGAAATAGAAATTGGTAGAACTAAGACATGGACTGAGGTCCTCTGGACCAAAATCTAGTGCTTTTTCTACTATGCCATGATGCCTTCCAGGTACACGGCCTGGAAGACCTCAACCTTAGCAGTCCTCACACAAGCCTTAGAGAACAATCTGTGCAAAAACTCTGAGAGAGCTGCCTAGAAAGCTGCAAGTCTGTAGGATACATCTCTAGAAGAAAGGAAGTAAATGTCCCATCACTGCACTCCTGTCACCTAAGTGCCAAATTGACTAGCGCCATCTTCCTCCCTCTTCCAATGTCCCTGACAAAGAAAATGGAGGCAAACTCAGCTATGCCCATAATTCAGATAAATTATACTCACTGATCATACAGTTCTGCTCATTGCTTGTTCTATTCTGTTCATGGTTATTACATGTAGTAAAATGTGTCATTTGTGGTAAAGAAGCCATAAGCCCCATGGCCATGCATTCACCACAGTGTCCATATAAGGAAGAAGAGCCAAGGCAAATGTCAGATCACACAGGCTTCCAGCCTTCTCTTCTCCTGCATCTACTTCCTCTGCTCTGATGCTAACATTCACAGTCACCAGAATCACTTCCTCCCCTCCCATGTTCTAGCACTCTGAAACCACAAGTTGGCTTCTGACTACCACCTGCCTCTTCCCAGGTGTCACAGCATTCTGCTGATTTCTTGATGTCCTAAAATCACCATGTAGAGTTACAGCCAATGGCTAACTTTTCCCTCCAGCAGCCACTCCCAGAACAGTAGGAGGCCAGAAGGGGATCTTCTTGCATAAGCAACAAAACTTGCACATCTTTCCCCTTCTTAGTCAAGTTGCAACTCAAACTCCTGGCAGTGTTTCCTTTACAAAGATCTTTGTTCTCAATTTTTCCCTGGGTGGGGAGAGTGACCCTTCCTCTCCATGCCTCACAGAGAACTGCCTAGCTTTTACGAGGATGTCTACCTTTTTAGGGATTCATGAAAGGCAAGGGCAAAACTTGGGTGGGCGGATGTGGTTGCTGTATTATCTTTGTATAGAGTGGAGGGTCAGCACAGGAAAAGCTTTTGATGGTACAGACTTGATGAGCAATTTTGTTAACCACCAGAATTATTACTCAAAAAAATCATGCAGTGCAGATGGTCTTCACTGATTGCCTTATTCGGGATGCTTATAGGACCCAGATCTGCCCATTTTTCAGGGAGAATGGAGACCTTGAACTTCCTAGGGTAGTACTAGCTCATTTAAAAAAAAATTTATTTTTAATTTATGGAATAAAACAAGCACTACCATAACAACACAACAAAAAAAAGATGATTGTATATGAAACTGCAAATCTACTATACACAATTTGCTATTCCTTTCAAATATACAACAAAATTAGCATGTAAATTTCTTTTTTTCTTCCCGTCTCTCCCATCCTAGAGATGGCTACCATTAGACACAAATATAAATATATATTCATATATACACACATATATAATATATGTAAAATTATTCTATACATACTTCGATTTATCAGCTCTTTCTCTGCATGCAGATAGTCTTTTTTCAGATGTCCTTTATAGTTAATTTGGGTATTTACAATAGTCAAAATAACTTATTCATTCAAAGTTGTTAAAATGATATTGCTGTTACTGTATACAAGGTTCTCTTGGTTCTGCTCATTTTGCTTTTTATTATTTCATGCAAGTCTTTCCATGTTTTTCTAAAATCATTGAGTTCATTTCTTTTTCAAAAATAGCTTTTATTATTATATAAAAACAGGTCAGGAAAAATAGATGCATTTTCCCACAAGTAATAAAATATTCAAATCATTTGAAAGTCTCCCGTCAACATTGAGATTAAAAATAATTTTTTCAAGATGAAAACCTTTTGTTTAGTTTATAACAACTCCTGCCATTTAAAAGTACAATATACATGATAGGTAATGATTATTCATACACTCTACTGTACTTTCTTGTGATTCTTAGCTAAACATAACCATTATACTATGTGTTTCTGTTTTAAAAGGTCATTTCCAAGAACGAAAAAAACCATTATCATATGACACCTTATAATTGATGCAAGGTTGCTTTTTTCTTTTGGAGTTACATTAGTAATCACTGTGCTTGACCAGACAATGGAAAGCATACTCCCTTTCTGAGTCTTGGGAGTCAACTTCATCTCACTTCCTTCTAATTTCAGAGCTCAAAATTTCTTTTGCACAGTAGTATTCCATCACGGTCATATACCACAGCTTGTTCAGCCATTCTCCAATTGGTGGGCATCCCTACAATTTCCAGTTCTTTGGTACCACAAAGAGACCTGCTCTAAACATTTTAAAACATAGGCATTCTTTTCCTTTTTCCCTAATCATCTTTGGAAATAGACCAAGTAGCAGTGTTGCTGAGTCAAAGGGTATAGGTAGTTTAATAATTTTGGGGGCATAATTCCAGATTGCTCTCTAAAATGGGTGGACCAGTTCACAATTCCACTAACAATGAATTAATATCGCACAAAACAGCTCATTTTTAAGGGGCAGACCCCCATATTTCCAACTGGTCTGAAATGGATTGCCTCAGTAATTGCAGAGTGTTGAGATTAACTTCTAGATGGTATTTGGCTACCCACATACACAGGATGCTGCAACTTCAGGGCTAAATGCAAGGCAGATGTAAAACTTATGTGATGACAGGAGTGAAATTGAAAACTACTTGGGCTTAGGAGGTGATTCTGTGATTCTGGAGTCTTGGGGAAAATCCTTAACCTATTTGAGGAAGGATATCCAATAAGACTAAAGAAGTGGGGTGGGGGAGGCGGTTATATGTGCACTGAAGCAGGGGGGAGGGGACTGACATTTGTCTGGTACTTTAAGGTTTAAAAAGCCCTTTTTGTAACTTATTTCATTTGATCTTTTCAGGTAAGTTCTACAAGTGCAAGGCTGTCAGAAGCAGGATTCAAACCTCAGGCAAAGTGATGCCCCAACCAGGCCTCTAATGCCACAGCTAGAGTCAGAAGTGGGCTATCAGGTAAAAACCTAGTTCCCATCTGGGTTCAACCTCCTATACCAGGCCTGGAGCCAAAATGTCTAGGACCACAGGCAAAGTCCTAGCTCCACCCTTAATGGGTCCTCAAGCACCCTACTGATCTCTAAAAGTACCAGGGCCTTGGGACCAAATCTGACATCAAGCCAAATGCATATTCCATGTGTGTTATATCTTCTGGGCATACTTTAACCCTTACCCTCTTGGTATATAAATGCTGACCTCATGTCATTTGTGAATTATTCTAGTTTCTAGGAAACAGGAAATTCAAACTTACACTCCTTGCCACATCCTCAGTGTTTGGAGAGTTAATATATACTATATGCTTTAATATGATAAGACCCTGTAAAGTGGGGTGCCAAGCAACTGGAAGCTATGGATAGCAAAGGTATACCACCTGTTCCCCTAACCCAGTTATTCAAAATGACCAAAAGCACCAGCCCTTTCTCGTTGCTACCTCTCTCAATAGCCTCATACTGTTCGATCCTACCACTCCCCAATTCCTTTCTGCTTTTCTTCTTCTTCTTTGTGCCCTCTGGAATCACTGCTCAACTGTTAAGAAACTTCCCTTCATCCTCAATCTCTTCTTTTTACGTTCTTTTCATCTTCTTGTGCTTACAGAAGCTTGGCTTTCTCCAGAAGATACTGCACCCCAGCTAATCTCTGAGTGCTAATTGCTAGTCTCATGGCCTCAGGCACATTGGTGAGAGAAATGATTATTTCTCTCTTGTGTTAATAAATCAATTATTTTAATCTATTAATTATATTATTTAATTTATATTATAATTATTTAATCATATTATTTAATTTATATTATAATTAATTATTTATTAATTCATTTAAATAGATGAATTCATAAAACCAATTATTGAAACAGAACCAAAGTTTTCCTGCTCTTCTACTTCCTCATCCAGAAACCAACCAATATGGGGAATCTTTCTCAAAGATTTACCCAGGCTAAGATCTAATCAGACAGTAAAAGAAACTCTAAGTTTAAGCCTTAATTGCCTCTGACTCAGGTTGGTGATAAGGTGATGCACCCTGTGAAGTAATATATAGATTCAATCTATCAAATTAATTTCCTTTAGTCTAGAAAACCGCCATTGGGAATGAGCTGCATTGGGAAATAATCTTTATGGGGCCAGGTACTGATAGCTCCCCATTTTAGTCACCTAAAAAAAAACGGAAAAATGTGATCTCTATCTGGGACATTTAACTGGCTTTGCAAAACCAAGTCTTCTGAGAACTCTTCAAAGTGATGGAACTCTACAGCACAAAGGGTCTCTACATTTTCTCCATTGGAACATTCCCTCATCATGCATTGCTGTAATGAATCATCAGGTTGCAGTTTCAACTTCACTATTTTATTAAGGCAACTGAACTTAATCTCACCATATTATCAGTTATACTAAATTGACAAACATTCCTTTTGTCTTACTGAGGTGTTAAAACTTATTCTCTTACAATCTCACATTTTATAGTACTGATCTCAGCAAGATACAGCCCATTTTCCTGTGAAACCTTTGGGTCAAAGTCTTTATTTCCCTCCTTTGCCCTTTCTATTCCTGTCTGAGGGCTGTTAGGCCCTGGTCCTGTCAGCACTTCCCCATTCACTTGTGACATTCCCAGCTCCTGAAGCTGCCCCTCTGCTCCCATTGGATTTCCTCAAGAGCTGAGAACTCTGCTTTGAGTTTCTCAACACACTTTGCCAATTTACAAGCAACTTTTTTTTTTAATCCGGATCATAGTTAGCAATAACCAGGGAATGGTAGAACTGGTTCTTTTTTTTTTTTAATCCTCCTTGTAAACCTCTAACCCAGCAGCAGCCACTGAGTCAATTACTCCACCTCAGTAGAGAGAATAAATAAATATGTGAAGATGATACTATATGTAGAGTAGAAGAAATGAGAAAGTTCATGAATTATGGCTTAGGTTTTCTTAGTAAAGCAAGGCCATCTTCTGAGAGGGTTGAGCATGGGAGGAGTAGAAGAAAGAGGAAAAAAATTGAAACTGTGAGAAATGAGGCAATTAATTGATAAGTATAAAAAAACATAGCACATTGGAAAAGTTGAAAAGAGAGGGGAATAGTCAATATTAGAGAGGCTTCAGAAAGACAAGCACAATAATACCCTGCTGATGGAGCTATGAATTTGATTAATTTATTCTGGAAAACAATTTGGAATTCTGGTGATAAAGTACATAAAATAGCCACACCTTTTGATCCAGAGATCCCATTATTAAGCATATATGATGTAGATCAAAAATAGAAAGGTCCCATATACACCAAAATATTAATAGTAATAATTTTTAGTAATAGTAACTGGAGAGGAAAATAATTTTCACAATTTAGAGAATGACTAAATATATGAATATGGTCATGTACATGACTATAATGGAATAATAGGATAATACTGTACCATTTATAACAGAAATTATAAAGAATATAGAGAAGCACAGAAAGATATGAATAGATATAAAACGAAGTAGAAACAAGAAGACAATATATACTCTTTTTTTTTCTTTTAATTTTTTGTTGTTACAAGGGACAGCTCTTTCAATTGAGTAGGGGACAATTATTTAGAAATGGAGATGATATAAAAAGCTTCAGTGAGGGCCCAATTAAAATGAAATAATACGAATTTTGTTATGGATCTAACTGGCACAGTTGCATGACTTCCTTCATTTTGTGGTACAAGAGGAGGGGTCAATAGATAAGACTGTTTCAGGAGGGCAGCCCAGGGTTGAGGATTGACTATGTATTATCAGTAGGAGAACAAGAGACAAGAAATTCAAAGGTGGAGGATACTGTATAGTTGAATTTGGAACCCCATCAAAAGGATGGTACTAAATTTTGACCCCATCTACAGAGGAGTTACTCCTTCCTCTTCAGGCTTTGGATAAAGACTCTCATGCTTCTCTATCCAGGGATTCTGAATTATGACCAAGTCAGCCAAATTAGCTTTTTTTTTTCCAATTGTCAAATATTTTTCCCTTTCCACCTTTCCTGTCTTATTAAACCAAGAAAAAGAAAAAGAAAAAAAATCTTTGTAACAAATAAGCATAGTCAAGCAAAATAAATTCCCATATTGGCCATTTTAAAAAATGTGGCCCATTCTCCATATTTACTTTATTACTGTCAAGAGGTAGGTAGGATTCTTTATTGTGAGAGTTCTTAAAACCTTCAAAATTGTTCATATTTTTCCCAATATCAGTATAATGGTACAAATTATTCTTCTGGTTTTGCTCACTTCACTCTGTATCAGTTCATACAAGTCTTCCCAGGTTTCTCTGAAACTTCTCCCTCCTCTTCCCTCCTTCTTGTCTTTGCCCCTTCCTTTTCTCCTTCTTCATTTCTTCCTCTTCCTGTTTCTCTTCCCTCCCTT
The DNA here is from genome assembly GCA_028646595.1 of Phalanger gymnotis. Classification (NCBI taxonomy): domain Eukaryota; kingdom Metazoa; phylum Chordata; class Mammalia; order Diprotodontia; family Phalangeridae; genus Phalanger; species Phalanger gymnotis. The sequence goes on along the minus strand of CM053623.1, from coordinate 163,974,247 downwards.
ACCCTACCATCTGCCCCACCTCCACTCATAGGCCCATATTGTTTGTTGATTAACACAAAAGTTTAAACTGCTCCTTTTTCAATCTTGCCTTAGATAACCTCACTCATGAGGGCTCGTAATATTAGTGCTCATCTTAGTATGGACATAAGATTGTCTTTCATTCTATTGCAGCTCAAACCTCTAAACTCAAGCAATCCATAATCCTCAGGTTCTTCAATATCCAGGATTATAGGCATGCACTACCCCACCTGGCTCTCTTTTGTTTTTCATTTCTTAAAGCACAACAGTATTTTATTACATTGTTCAATGATTCCCCAAATTATGGGTACTCCCTTAGTTTTCAGTTCTTTAATACTACAAAAAGAACTGCTATAAATATTTTTGTATATATGGAATGTTTTCTTCTTTCTTGGATCTCTTTGGGGTACTGGCCTAGTAATATTAGTGCTGGGTCAAATGGGGTACATAGTATAGTAACTTCTTGGATATAATACCAAATTGCTTTCCAGAATAACTGTACCAATTCACAGATTCAACAGTAGTTCATAAATGTGCTTGTTTTTCCTGAGTCTCCTCCAACAGTTGGCATTTTCCTTTTTGTCAACTTTGCCAATATAATGGATGTAAGATAGGTAGGTCTTTTCTTTGTATTTCCCTAATTATTAGTGTTTGGGAGAAGTTTTTTCCCCATATGGCCATGGATATCTTGAGTTTCTTCCCTTGAGAACTTACTGTTTGTATCCTTTGGTTATTTATCAACTGGGAATGGCTCTTATTATTATATATTTGAATCAGGCCTTTATATACCTTGGAGATGAGACTTTCATCAGAGAAACCTGATGCAAATATTTTCCCCAGTATACTGTTTCCCTTCTAATCTTACCTGCATTGGATTTGTTTGTACAAAAATTTTTTAATCTTATGCAATCAAAATTTATCATTCTATCATCTGTGATTCTTTCTATCCTTTATTTTGTCATGAACTTTTCTCCTATCCATAGACTTGAACTGACTCTAATTTGTTTATGATGTGACCTTTTATATCTCGGTCATGTTCATTTGGAGCTTGTTTTGGTATATGATATTGGTCTAAATTTAATTTCTCCCAGGTACCTTTCCAATTTTCTCTGTGGTTTTTGTCAAATAGTGAGTCCTTAGCCCAGTGGCTGGGGTCTTTGGGTTTATCAAACACTAGCTACAAGGTTCATTTGCTTCAATATGTTTTGTACCTAATCAGTTTCACTGAAATAGACTCTTTCTTTTTAAAAACCAGTACCAAATTGTTTTGATGATGACTGATTTGTTGTATAGCTTAATATCTGATACTAACAGACCCTATTCTTTGCTACTTTTTTCATTATTTTCCTTTAGATTCTTGACCATTTGTTCCTCAAAATGAATTTAATTATTATATTTTTCACGTTCTATAAACTAATCCTTTGAGGCAGTAATTGGATAACTGATCTTTTAACATCTTTTATACTTTTAATATCTATTGTAAGCTCTTTTAACATCTACTCTAATTCACAACTATGTTGACACCTACTCCTATTTTCTTCTTTTATAGTTCTACATTCAACAGTGTTGAGCCTCTGGGTCAGAGACCATGGTTTTTTTTTTTTCCATCTATAGTGTCATTGTCCCTTTTATTTGTGTAAAAAATTCATTGTGTACAATTTCATTTATCTTTTACCTGCTTTCAGAGATCAAAAGGTCATTTATCATTTTCTCTAATTATTTATGTAATATGTTCTCCACCCAAACTGGGTGAGGGTGGGACATCCATGTGTTTCATTCTGCCTAAGAACATCATTCTGGATTGATGGAGAAAGTGCAGGAGCAAGCCTGTATGAAGGGTGGAGCTCATGTAAAAACTTGGAAGATGAGAAGCATTTTCATTTCTACTTTGAGAAGGCACATATGCTTCCAGACTCTCTTAGTACTTACTTAAGACATGTAGAGTGACACAGACAGACTTTAGTGGGTAGACATGTAGATGCAGCTAGCTCTTCAACATATCCCTGATTTCTAGTTTGCCTCCCTAAAGAATTAAGGCAATTTATCCCTGTGTGTGAGATTGAGTCTTTCTCTTATTTGAACTCAAATCAAATCTCGCTCTTAACTAAATAGCTCATTTACTTTTGTGTATTTTGTGGTATATTGTATGGAATTCCAGCGGAGCCACTTAAAATCCTCAAAGATGATGCTGTTAAAGTGCTGCACTCAGTATGCCAGCAAATTTGGAAAACTCAACAGTGGCCACTGGATTGGAAAAGACCAGCTTATATCCCAATGCTAAAGAACATTCCCAGTGTGGGGAATGTTCAAATTACTAAACACCTGAGCTTATTTCACATGCTAGCAAGGTTATGCTTAAGATTCTCTAAGCTGACCTTCAGCCATAAGTGAACTGAGAATTAGTAGAAAAGCAGGATGGTGTTCAATGAGGCAGAGGAACTAGAGATCAAATTGCTAACATTAGCGGCATTACGGGGAAAGCAAGGTAGCTCCAGAAAAATCATATTCTGCTTTATTAACTGCACTAAAGCCTTTGACTGTGTGGATCACAACAAAATATGGCAAGTCCTCAAAGAGGTGGGAGTGCTAGATCATCTTACTTGTCTCCCGAGGAACTTGTATAGAGGCCAAGAAGCAACAGTTGGAACTGAAAATGGAACAACTGATTGGCTTAGAATTGGAAAAGAAGTATGATAAGGCTATATATTGTCACCTCATTTATTTAGCTTACACTCAGACTATATCATGTAAAATGCCAGGCTGGATGACTCAAAAGCTGGAATTAAGGTTTCCAGGAGAAATATCAACAATCTCAGATATGTAGATGATACCATTCTGATGGCAGAAAGTGAGGAGGAATTAAGAAGCCTCTTAATGAAAGTGAAAGAGAAGAGTAAAAGCTGGCTTAAAGCTTAACATTAAAAAACAAACAAACAAACAAACTTAAGTTCTTGGCAACTGGTCCCAGCACTTCCTGGCAAAAGAAGGAGAAGAAATGGAAACAGTGTCAGATTTTGTATTCTCGGGCTCAGAGATCACTGCAGCTGGTGACTGTAGCCATGAAATTAAGGTATTTCCTCTTTGGAAGGAAAGCTATGGCAAATCTGGATAGCATACTAAAAAACAGAGACATCACCTTACTGACAAAGGTCATATAGTCAAAGCTATGGTTTTTCCAGTAGCAAGGTATGGCTGTGAGAGTTGGATTACAAAGAAAACAGAGCACTGCATAATTGATACTTTTAATTTGTGGTGTTGGAGAATACTTTTGAAAGTCTCTTGGACAGCAAAGAGATCTAATCAGTCAATACTTAAAGAAATTAATTCAGGCTATTCACTAGAAAGTCAAATATTGAACCTGAAGCTTAAATACTTTGGCGACATAATAAAAAGACAGGACTCATTGGAAAAGACCCTGATGTTGAGAAAGACTGAAGGCAAAAGGAAAAGAGAAGGAGATGGAGAGTAATATCATGGAAACAATGAGCATGAACTTGGACAGACTTCAAGATAGTAGAGGATAGAAGGGCCTGGTGAGTGATGGTCCATGAGGTCGTAAAGAGTCAGACATGACTGAATGACTGAACAACAAAATGTTATCTGTGTAACTTCTCTAATTTCTATTTGATCTCTGTTTGGATAAATGGGTTTAGTTGCTATATACTATTTGTGTAACTAATGTTTGATAGGAAAGGGCCAACCTGGTGGATATAGACTTGAGGTACCCACCATCTTTTAAGGGATAATGGCCAAAGGAGCTACTAGGTTTTGACTCTGAAAAAATCATTCCAATAGATCAGAATATTTGGGGAAGCAGACAGATATCATTCTAGTCTGGTACTCTTTTCTCAGAGGGTACCAGAGAAGCCAGGCTCATGACTACTTCTTATTCTCTCTTTAAGACAGGAAATATCTGGCAACATTCAGATGAGACTCCACCCAAAAGGCTGACACCTGGAGAAGACCGATCAACTGAAATAATATTTGCAAAAAGTGCTTACCATAGTGCCTGACACATAGTAGATGCTATATAAATCTATTCATTTCCTTTCTTCCTTCCTAATCATAAGGAGTAGTGAGCTATGAAGAAGATACATAAATCCAATTCACTAAACCCATCTCTTTTTATTTATTAATTTTAATATTCATTTTTAAGACATTTTGAGTTCCAAATTCTCTCCCTCCCTCCCACACCCATTGAGAAGATGAACAATAAGATATCAATTACACATATGAAGTCATGTAAAACATTCCATATTAGCCATGTTGCAAAAGATAAAAAAGCAAGAAACATAAATAATGTGAAAAAAGTATATTTCAATTTGCATTTAGATAAACCCATCCCTTTAAAAAAATTTCATCTACTTCCTCACTGTTCTCTACAGGGAACATTGGAGATTTCAGACATAAATACATATACATACACAGATGCACATATACACATATACGTATACACATATATGTTTTATTTGTATTATTTATATGAATTTATTTATCACCAAGCCTCTTGTCTGTTTGTGTAGATATGTCATATAGACCCACAAAACTCACATGGGCAGCACACACCTTACACTAAATAAGGGAGGAATTTATTTTTGACCAATCTAGCCTCTCCAGAGGTATTCATCAAAGCCACGTTAAACTCACTTTTTCACTTTGTCTATAAGACATTCATCTCACTAATTTTTTTTATTTGCAAACTTTCTTTTTTTT